>CM077345.1:43168695-43198695 GCA_039655645.1 Ammopiptanthus mongolicus
CCATTTACAATAATGAAGCAAATGCAGAAAGGACTGATAAAACAAATCAAAAAAGTATAACTCAACTTATTAAGATTATAAAAAAAGTCTTATAATATTAGGAATACTAATTCACAGAATGACCTATTTTCTTTGTCACAAGCATATGTATTTTATAAATTATCCCAAACCCCAGTTATTAACGTAGTATATAAGTATAAGTTATGATCTGTTTTTGAATATCATCGAAGATCTTTTTTTCTTCAGAATGAAATAAAGGATTATTTTTTTGGAGTACACGGAATATTTCATTCCAATTAAGACATAAGAACCCCCCCGATTCTCTAATGAATCACTGGACAAATTGGTTCAAAGGTCATTCTCAATATGATTTATCTTAGAGCAAATGGTCTAGATTAGTATCACAAAAATGGAGAAATAGAATCAATAAACGTCGTGTGGCTGAAAATAAAGATTTAACCAAATGTGATTCATATGAAAAAAGCCGATTAATTCTTTACAAAAAACTACAAGTAAACTCATTAACAAAAAAAAAAAAAATGAAAAAACAATGTGGATATGATATTTTATCATATGAATCTATTAATTATGTAGATAAGAAGGCCTCTTATATCTATGGATATAGATCACCATTCCAAGCAAATAAAAAAACAAATAAAAAGCAAGCGATTTGTTATAATTACAACATGCGTAAACAAAAATTATTTTATATAACTGATGATATCTTTATCACGAATTATATAGCAGAAGGTGATATTATAGATATGAAAAAAAATCTGAATAGAAAATTTTCTGATTGGATGGGAATGAATGTAGAAATACAAAATGGTTCCATATCGAATCCGGAATTTTTGTTATTTTCAAAATTTGGAATATTTTATAATGCATATACGAATAATTCTTGGATCGTACCAATCAAATTAATTTTTATCAATTTTAATGTAAATAAAAATGTTAGTGAAAATAAAAACATTACTGGAAAGAAAAAAATAATAGATATTTTTATCACATAAAAAAAAAACTCTTAAATTAGAGTTAGAGACTCGAAATCAAGCAAAAGCAGAATACGCGGGTCGAGTAGATCTTGAATCATCTCTCTCAAACAAAGAAAAAGATATTGAAGAAGATTCTGCGAGATCGGACAGGACAGAGGGTAAGGATATAAAGAAAAAGAAATATAAGAACAAGATAGAGGCAGAACTTAATTTCTTACTAAAAAAGTATTTGAGTTTTCAATTGAACTGGAAGGGTTCCTTAAATCAAAGAATAATGAATAATATCAAAGTATATTGTCTCCTAATTAGATTGATAAATCTAAAAGAAATTGCTATAACCTCTATTCAAAGAGGAGAACTAAGTTTCGATATTATGGTGATTCAGAATCAGAAGGCTTTAACTCTTATCGAATTAGTTCGTCTGTCTAGAAAAAACGATGAACAATTTATTATGTATCAAACCATAGGTCTTTCGTTGATTCATAAGGGTAAGCGCCAAATTAACCAAAGATACCCAGAAAATAGTAGTGTTGCTAAGAAGACTTTTGATAAATCCATTACAAGAACAAGAGATCAAAAGATAATAGAAAATAAAAAAAAATCATTATGATTTGCCCGTTCCTGAAAATATTTTTTCCGCTAGACGTCGTAGAGAATTGAGAATTCTAAATTGTTTCAACCCTAGGAATAGAAATAGTGTCTATAGACAGACAACATTTTCCAATGAGAATAAAATCAATTATTTTTGTCAAGTTTTGGCTAAAAATAAAGATTTTGATATAGAAAAAAAAACCTAATCAATTTTAAATTATTTCTTTGGCCAATTTATCGTTTAGAAGATTTAGCTTGTATGAATCGCTATTGGTTTGATACCAATAATGGAAGTCGTTTCAGTATAGTGAGGATACATATGTATCCTCACTATTGAAAATTCGTTAATCTACACTCTTTCTTCTATATTACATTCCATTCCCATTACCATACATATCCGGTACGCAAAACAAAATGGATACACACCTAAATGTGCACATGCATTGCATTGTGCTAACTTCTATTCTGAGGCGTGGATACTAATACTAATTCATTCAATGAAATAATGTATCCATTAAATCGAAAAATGAATCAACAAAATCGTCTCATTTTGCACCATTTTGTTATATAGTATTTTTTATCTATTTCAATTGGATTGATTAATAATAATTAATTTGATTTGAAAAAAATCAAGAATTCTTAAAGAATTAAAGATTATTGCGTATATACTAAATTAAAAATTCATGTCATTACTATTACTGATCAATAAAAAAATGTCTATAAAAAGGGGAGAGGAACTTTCATTTTATGGTAAAAAATTCATTTACACCAATTATTTCACAAGAAAAAAAAAGGGGAAGAAAACCCGGAATCGGTTGAATTTCAAGTATTCAATTTCACTAATAAGATACAAAGACTTACTTCACATTTGGAATTGCACCGAAAAGACTATTTATCTCAAAGAGGTTTACGTAAAATTCTGGGAAAATGGCAACGACTATTGTCTTATTTGTCAAAGAGAAATGGAATACGTTATAAAAAATTAATAAATCAGTTGGATATTCGGGAGTCACAAATTCGTTAATTTGAAGAATCATTTTGAATTATTCGATTTTTTAAATCTTCAATTTTGATGATTTTTTTTTTGTTTTAAACAATTCATGGAAGAATGAATCGAGGAAAAACCTATGAATGGACCAGTGCATAATTTTTTTTTGTATCGGGGGAGTAACGGCTGATCTACCTCATGGTTGGATAGATAAATGTTTGGATTTCTGCAACTATTTTTTAATAAGGGTTGTTGAATATCAAAAACTTATTACGAGAAATCCAATTTTTTTAGAACGGGTTGAGGTAGTAGGCATTATTGGTGGAGAGGAAGTAATAAATTGGGGTTTATCAGGACCGATGCTTCGGGCTTTCGGAATATAATGAGACCTGCTTAAAGTTGATAATTATGAGTGTTACGAGGAATTTAATTGGGAAGTTCGATGGCAAAAAGAAGGAGATTCATTAGCTCGTTATTTAGTTCGAATTGGTGAAATGGTGGAATCCATAAAAATTATTCAACAGGCTTTGGAAGGAATTCTCGGCGGTCCATATGAGAATTTAGAAATTCGCTGCTTTGATAGAGAAAAAGAGCCAGAATGGAATGATTTTGTATATCGATTCATTAGTGAAAAACCGTCTCCGACTTTTGAATTGCCAAAACAAGAACTGTATGTAAGAGTTGAGGCCCCAAAGGGAGAATTAGGAATTTTTCTAATAGGGGATCAGAATGGTTTTCCTTGGAGATGGAAAATTCATCCGCCGGGTTTTATCAATTTGCAAATTCTTCCTCAATTAGTTAAAAGAATGAAATTTGCTGATATTATGACAATACTTGGTAGCATAGATATCATTATGGGAGAAGTTGATCGTTGAAATGATAATTGATACAACAGAATTACAAGATATCAATTCTTTTTCCAAATTGGAATCTTTAAAAAAGATCTA
This sequence comes from Ammopiptanthus mongolicus, assembly GCA_039655645.1. Taxonomy (NCBI): domain Eukaryota; kingdom Viridiplantae; phylum Streptophyta; class Magnoliopsida; order Fabales; family Fabaceae; genus Ammopiptanthus; species Ammopiptanthus mongolicus. The sequence goes on from CM077345.1 coordinate 43,172,217, forward strand.
TGGAATTCTATGGGTACTTGCCCCTATTTTTACTCTTGTATTGGGAATCACAATAAGTGTAGTAGCAATTGTATGGTTAGAAAGAGAGATATTCGCAGGGATACAACAAAGTATTGGGCCTGAATACGCCGGTCCTGGGGGAGTTCTTCAAGCTCTATTAGATGGAACAAAATTGCTTTTCAAAGAGAATCTTATTCCATATAGGGGAGATATTGGTTAATTCAGTATCGGAACATCCATATCAGTCATATCAATTCTAATAAGCTATTCAGTAATTCCTTTTGGCTATAACTTTGTTTTATCAGATCTCAATATCGGTGTTTTTTTATGGATTGCTATTTCGAGTATTGCTCCCATTGGACTTCTTCTATCGAGATATGGATCAAATAATAAATATTCCTTTTTAGGTGGTCTACGAGCTTCTGCTCAATCGATTAGTTATGAAATACCATTAACTCTATGTGTGTTATCAATATCTCTACGTGCGATTCGTTGAGACAGAACGGAACCTTTTCGATGCTATTGCTATGCCCCTTTCTTTATGGGAAAGAGGTAGAATAAATTCCATAGATTCATTTTCTTTCTTCTTCATTATTATTCGCAATTTGGATTGAAGAACAAAATCTGATAGTTATATGAGTGAAATAAAGCAGCTTCTATTGAATATAATTTATGGCTGATGAATAAAAATTGCAGTAAAAAAATGGAGTCTCATTTTCTATGTATAAGAATTAAAAAAAAAAAACTATAAGCATAAGAGGTCATTTACCCCAAGATTGGGTGATTAGGCATCCTGTCTTGAAGCGGGCTCAAAAGACCAACTTTATTGAGTTTTCGCTACTGTTTGTATGACTATGAATTATCATACATGTATTAACATAAATAAGGGGGGTTAAAAAATGAGTGGATGGTTAGAAACACCAAGATACACAAAGGATTTGTAACGCAGATTACGTATATTATCCAAAAGAGTTTTTACGGCATAATAGAAAAAGAATACTAATTGGGGCTTTAAGTTGGTAGAAAAAATTAAGCAGTACTCCCTACAATTCCGATCCAGAGTGTGCTCCTCTCCATTGATTAAATAAATGACTATCAGGAACGAAATAATACTTTAATTTTTTTGAAGTCCCCTTTTTCTTACTTGCACAAAAAAAGAAGAATAGGAACAAAAAAATAGAAAGAAAAAAGGGGGGCTTTTTTCTTTTTTATATCCCTTTTCATGGAGAGAGAATTCATGTCATAATTCAGAAACTAATAATGTGTAATTATTTTTCGAAATCGAAAACCAGGGAGGGTTTTTGATAATTCTAAAAGAGTATTTTATTGAATAATTTAGTTATTACTTAACAATTTCAAAATTTTAAGGGATGAGATCAATTCAGAAGTACCTTTTGTATCGTTTATAAAATTTAATTTCTTTTTATTATTTATTTATTAGAACAGACAGAATTAAATTGGTCTAATTTAGAACTATCCGATATATTTGAATCTTATCTATCTTATAGGGATATCTCCCAAGAGATAAATAAAAATAATCAGCCCGGTTCTTAGATTTAAGGCTTTTTTGAGGAGCCGTATGAGGTGAAAATCTCATGTATGGTTCTATAATAGCGATGGGAACGGTAATGTTATCACCGACTAGGATTATCTAACAGTTGAAGTACAGTCGATATAGTTGACGCGCAATCAAAATATGGTTTTTGGGGGTGGAATTTTTGGCATCAACCTATAGGTTTTATCGTTTTTCTAATTTCTTCCTTAGCAGAATGTGAAAGATTACCTTTTGATTTACCAGAAGTGGAAGAAGAATTAGTAGCGGGTTATCAAACCGAATATTCGGGTATAAAATTTGGTTTATTTTATGTTGCTTCCTATTTAAACCTATTAATTTCTTCATTATTTGTTACAGTTCTTTACTTGGGCGGTTCGAATATCTCTATTCCTTACATATTTGTTTATGGGTTTTTTGAAATAAATAAAGCATATGGAGTTTTTGGAATTACAATTGGTATCTTTATTACACTGGCTAAAACTTATTTGTTCTTGTTCGTTTCTATCACAACAAGATGGACTTTGCCTAGGCTAAGAATGGACCAATTATTAAATCTTGGGTGGAAGTTTCTTTTACCTATTTCTCTCAGTAATCTATTATCAACAGCTTCGTCTCAACTTTTTTCACTGTAAAAGATTGCGATATTCGATATTCATAACATAACTTGTCTCAAACAAAAGAAAGAAATAAAACAAAATATTCATCATGTACATTCACGATATGTTCCTTATGGTAACTGGGTTCATGAATTATGGTCAGCAAACAATCCGAGCTGCAAGGTATATTGGTCAAAGTTTCATGATTACTTTATCCCACACAAATCGTTTACCTGTAACTATTCAATATCCTTATGAAAAATTAATCACATTGGAACTTTTCCGCGGTCGAATCCATTTTGAATTTGATAAATGCATTGCTTGTGAAGTATGTGTTCGTGTGTGTCCTATAGATCTACCTATTGTTGATTGGAAATTGGAAACTGATATTCGAAAGAAACGATTGCTTAATTACAGTATTGATTTCGGAATCTGTATATTTTGTGGTAACTGTGTTGAGTATTGTCCAACAAATTGTTTATCAATGACTGAAGAATATGAACTTTTAACTTATGATCGTCACGAATTGAATTATAATCAAATTGCTTTGGGCCGTTTACCAATGTTAGTAATTGATGATTATACAATTCGAACAATTCAAATAAAATAAAAGTATTTATAATAAATAAAAAGATATTAAAAAAAATGAATAAATATTCTATTAGATTCTATATTATATAAATTAAATATTAAATAAATATATAGTTTAGTTTTAATTTTGATATAGTTTGGAACCACTCTTTCGTATAAAAAAGAATGGAATGACATTGGTCCTATAACTCTACCTATATCAATTCAGACTCCTTAGGATTCGATTTAATTTAATGCGGGGATCAAATTTAGTATATAAAAGCCTTTCCTGGTCGTATCAATTCAATAAGGTCATGAAATTTCGATTTATTTTTATATTTTACATATAATGGATTTGCCTGAACCGTTACATGATTTTCTTTTAGTCTTTCTGGGATCCGGTCTTGTATTAGGAAGTCTAGGAGTCGTATTACTCACCAACCCCATTTTTTCTGCCTTTTCATTGGGACTGGTTCTTGTTTGTATATCTTTATTCTATATTTTATCAAACTCCCATTTTGTAGCTGCAGCACAGTTACTTATTTACGTGGGAGCTATAAACGTTTTAATCCTATTTGCTGTGATGTTCATGAATGGTTTAGAATATTACCAATATTTTCCTCTTTGGACTGTTGGGGATGGAATTACTTTGATGGTTTGTACAAGTATTTTTGTTTCACTAATAACTACTATTCCAGATACATCATGGTATGTGATTATTTGGACTACAAGACCAAATCAGATTATAGAGCAAGATTTGATAAGTACGAGTCAACAAATTGGAATTCATTTATCGACTGATTTTTTTCTTCCATTTGAACTTATTTCAATAATTCTTTTATCTTCTTTGATAGGTGCAATTGTTGTGGCTCGTCAGTAAAAAATCTTTCAAATTAGCAATAAAAATCCAAATTAAATTTATAATTTTGTTAGAATTTCTCACATTTATTTTTTTTGTTGTGAATATATTCTTGTGTTCTGTACTTGTTTGTGTTGAGTCTCCAAATGTCTGATGTGCATTTACCTTAGTTTTGATGAGATTAAAACAGTTAGTCAATGATTTAATTGAACCCGTCTGTGGTATTTAACTCGTCTACTTAGTGTGCAGATTAAAACATTAAGCGTCTATATGAACTGTTCACACGTTTGAACTAACTAAAGTTCACTCGTCTGAACTAAGCTAAGTTCACTCGTCTGAACTAACTAAAGTTCACTCGTCTGAACTAAGCTAAGTTCACTCGTCTGAACTAGCTAAGTTCACTCGTCTGAACCAAGATAAGGTTCACTCGTCTGAACCAAGAGAAGTTCACTCGTCTAATGAAGTCTTCAACCGTCTGATCAAAGGAAGACTCACTCGTCTAAAAGATTTTGCAACCGACGTCATCTCTTTGTTAAAGAGTCAACCCGTCTAATGAAGCTACTCATCCGTCTAAAGACTAACGTTAAAAATACATTGGATGAAAGCTGTCTCGACCCTGATAAAGAACTTCAACAAAGTGCTTTGCCTGAACACAACTGCATCTTACACCAAAAGGGAAAGTCTTCCCTCTGCAAACAAAAAGCACGTATACAGACCTGCTGAGACCAAAGGTATATCAGAAGTCTGCATCACTCTGATGAAAGAGAACAAGCGAAGTTCCCTATGCTTTAATGGCTGATCAGAACGACTCTATTGCATTTATTGAAGATCTGCAAGAAGCCAATGACTTCAGACTTTGTGTCCAACGGCTTTAAATTTTTGAAGCCTATTTAATGAAGAAGACTTCGAAGATTCAAGCACATAGACAAGAGAACAAAAAAAGCAATCAAGAGCAATTACTCTGTGCATTTATATCTTCATTTTTTCATTATTTATTCTTCAATCATTTTGAAGTTATTACGCAGTCTTTTAGAACTTCACATTTAATACACTCGTCTGAGTGCTTGTGAAAGACTTGCAAAGTGTAATCTTTTTACAACTTCTCTCAAACAAACCCGTCTAAGCCTGAAGAGGCTAAGTGTGAAAATAATACTTGTCTGGAGCCTGGAGAGGCTAGGTGTGAAAACAATACTCGTCTGGAGCCTGAAAAGGCTAGGTGTGAAAATAATACTTGTCTGTCCTGTAACCTAAATCAGTTATAGTGAGAAAACTTGGTGCTGCCAAGGACTGGACGTAACCTCATTATTAAGGGGTGAACCAGGATAAAACCTGCTGAGTGATCTCTCTTTCCCTTAACTCTTTAATTTGACTTTGTGTCTTAACTATCATCTAACTAAAGGGGTTTATAATTGTGTTTATCAAAACTTTTCTTATCTTGCATGATTATGTGTTCTGTGAAAACCTTCAGACGAGTTATCAGTCTGATTGACCTGTCTGTGTTTACTCGTCTATTACAACCCGTCTGTGCTTGCGAAAAAGTTTCTATATTCCGCATAAATTTGTCAAACACCATTTAACCCCCTTCTAGTGTTTGCATCTGTCTATTTCAGTTGGTATCAGAGCTCAGCCTCTGGGTTGAGCACCTAACAGTGTAGAGAAAAGATCCTAAAGAATAGACAATGTATTCTGGAGCAAGCTCAAGTGGGAACCCCCAACCTGAAGGAGGCTCTATGACCAGACCCCCTTTCTTCAATGGTGTAAACTATAACTACTGGAAAGAAAGGTTTCACTGGTTCATCTTGTCAACAAACTCTGATGTATGGGATGTCATCACTGATGGTCCTTACACTCCTCACAATGATGATGGCTCAGACAAGCCTAAGGCTCAGTGGACACCTGCAGAAAAGACAAGATGGGATCTAAACCATAAAGCCAGATATGCTATAATCTGTGCTCTTAGTCCAGAAGAGTTTGAAAAGGTATGTGCCTGTGACTCTATTAAAGAAATGTGGGACTCCTTATCTGTCACACATGAAGGTACTGCAAAGGTAAAAGAATCTGAAATTTCTATTCTTGTTAGAAAATATGAATTGTTCACCATGGATGAAGGTGAATCTGTTGCTCAAATGATTGGTAGATTCCAAACTATTACTAATGGTTTGAAATCTCTTGGTAAAACATATACAAATGCTGAGAAAGTTGCTAAGATTCTCAGAAGTCTTCCAAGGCAGTGGAGACCTCTTGTCACTGCTATTTCTCAAGCTAAGGATCTCACCTCCTTTACTATGGATGAACTTCTTGGCACACTCACTGTTCATGAGCAAGAGCTCAATGAAGATGTGTCAATCAAAAAGAGCAAAGCCATTGCTCTAAAAGTTGATCTAAAGGCAGCTAAAGCCTTAAAAGCTTCAAAGGCAGACGAGTCTGACTGTGACATAGACGAGTCTGAGGATGAGGATTCTGATGATGATGAAGAGACTTCTCTCATGACCAGAAAGATGAAAAAGCTCTGGAGAAAGAAGAAGTTCAGAAAGGAGAAGCCTTTCAGAAAATCTCACAAAGAATCCACATCAACTGACAAGAGTCCAGTTGTCTGCTATGAGTGCAAGAAGCCTGGTCACATCAAACCTGAATGCCCTCTTTTGAAGAAAGCTTCCAAAAAGAAGTTTTTCAAAAAGAAGAAGAAAGGAATGATGGCCACATGGGAAGATATTGAATGCTCATCTTCTGAAGGAGAAGAGACAGAAGAGGAAGCCAATCTCTGTCTGATGGCCAATACAGATTCAGAACCTGAAACTGAGGTACATTCTGAACTTGAGGAATTGCATGATGCTTATGATGAGCTGGTAGAGGAATCCAAAGGCTTGTCTAAGGCCTTCAAGTCCCTCAAGAGAGATTATGTTAAACTCCTCAGTGAGCATAAACAAAAATCTCAAGAGTGTGAGATGCTGGCCAAAGAGAATAGCCAGCTGAGGACTGAAAAGTCTGATGAAGCTTCGATCTCAAGTGAAACATCACATTCTGAAGAAGTGTTCACACTTCAACAGAAAGTGAAGGAGCTCACTTCTGATCTTGCTAGATTTGTTAATGGCAGAGATAATCTGACAAAACTGCTAGGATGTCAGAGACACTCTCTTAACAAAGAAGGCATTGGATATGATCATCAAGCTGATCATAAAGTATCAACAAAATCTTCAACTGTCTATGATAAACCCATTCCAGTTAGAGTTAGACCCGTCTGTAACTTCTATGGAAAAGCTGGACATGTTATGTCTAAGTGTTTTCACAAGAAAAAGAGGAAGTCTTCACAGACTATTAGAACTAACAGAAAAGGACCCAGAAAAATATGGGTACCTAAAGATAAAATAATTTCTGTTGCAGACATCCTTAATAGCACAAAGCAGACGCCTCTGCTGGTACCTGGACAGTGGCTGCTCGCGACATATGACAGGAGAAAGGTCTATGTTCCAAGACCTCCAGTCTAAGAATGGTGGATTTGTTGCCTTTGGAGGCAATAAAAAAGGAAGAGTAATTGGTGTTGGTACAATTGGTGGTAAACCCCCTCTTCCCTCTATCTCAAATGTGTTTATGGTTGAAGGACTGAGACACAATTTACTTAGCATAAGTCAATTATGTGATAGTGGATTTGATGTCTCCTTCACTAAGAATGAATGCATAGTCAAAGACAAGAGTGGCAAGACCCTCTTCTCAGCTAATAGACAGCAAAATCTTTATAAGATTGAGCTAACTGAACTCTCAGATCAAAGTGTAACCTGTCTGATGTCTAAAGAGGATGGAAGATGGTTATGGCATAAGAAACTAGGACATGCTAGTATGAAACTTATTTCGAAATTGAAAAAGGATAACCTTGTGAGAGGATTGCCTGATATTAGTTTCAAGAAAGATGTTTTATGTGATGCATGTCAGAGAGGTAAACAAGAAAAATCAAGTTTCAAATCAAAAAACATTGTATCAACCTCTAGACCTCTTTAGTTGTTACACATGGATCTGTTTGGACCAGTTAGTGTTGCCAGTTTAGCTGGAAGGAAGTATGGATTTGTCATTGTTGATGACTATTCTAGATTTACTTGGGTACTTTTCTTAACCACAAGGATGAGTCTTTTAAGGCCTTCTCTGTATTCTGTAAGAAAGTACAAAATGAGCAAGGTTTCTGTATCTTTACCCTTAGAAGTGATCATGGGGGAGAATTTGAAAATGAGCAATTCAAACTGTTCTGTGAAGAGAATGGAATCTCTCACAACTTCTCTGCACCAAGAACTCCACAGCAAAATGGAGTGGTTGAGAGAAAGAACAGATCTCTGCAAGAGATGGCTAGATCAATGCTCAATGAAAATAATCTCCCTAAGTAATTCTGGGCTGAAGCAGTAAACACTGCATGTTATCTGCAAAATAGAATACTTATAAGGTCTATCCTAAAGAAGACTCCTTATGAATTGTGGAAAGGTAGAAAACCCAACATATCTTATTTCCATGCATTTGGATGTGAATGCTTCATCTTAAATACCAAGGATCAACTTGGAAAGTTTGATTCCAAGGTAGACAAAGGCATCTTCATTGGATATTCTGAAGTGTCTAAAGCATATAGAGTTTTTAACTCTAGGACCTCTGTTGTTGAGGAATCTATTCATGTAAAATTCAATGATAATCTAAAGACTGATAGGGAACTATCAGATCTAGGAGATGATCTTGCAGGACTTGATCTTACCCAGCAGACGAGTCAACAGCCAGACGTATCAAAAATTGAGTCTGCTGAGGAATCTCTCAGACAAGTGGAGCAGACGAGTCATCAGTCAGATCAACATCAAAATGATGATCTCAGAAGAGACTGGAAGTTCAAAGCTCATCATCCTAAAGATCTTATCATTGGAAGTCCCTCTGAAGGTGTTAGAACCAGATCTGTCTTAAGAGAGTCAAGCAATATGGCCTTTTTATCTGAAATTGAACCAAGGCATATTGAGGAAGCTCTCGAAGATGAAAGCTGGATTCTTGCCATGCAAGAAGAACTTAATCAGTTCAAAAGGAATGATGTCTGGAAACTTGTCTCCAAACCAACAGACAAGTCTGTTATTGGAACAAGATGGGTTTTCAGAAACAAGCTAGATGAAGATGGCAAAGTTGTCAGAAACAAAGCAAGGTTAGTAGCTCAAGGCTACAACCAACAAGAAGAATTCTCTGAGTTGATGCAAGCAGAATTTGAAATGAGCATGATGGGAGAATTGAAGTTCTTCCTTGGACTGCAAATCAAGCAGACGTGTGATGGAATCTACATCCATCAACAAAAGAACATCAAGGAGATTCTAAAGAAATATAAAATGGATAGCTCAAAGATCATGAAAACTCCAATGCAAACTAATGCTAATCTAAGCAAAGATGATGAAGGCAAAAAGGTAGACCAAACTGTCTACAGAGGTATGATTGGATCTCTTCTTTACTTAACATCTAGCAGACCTGATATTCAATTCAGTGTATGTATGTGTGCTAGATTCCAATCTGATCCCAAAGAATCTCATCTTAAGGCTGTTAAAAGAATATTTAGATATTTGCTTGGAACCACTAATCTTGGTTTAATGTATTTGAGAACACAAGATTACAGATTAGATGGTTTTTGTGATGCTGACTTTGCTGGAGATAGACTTGAAAGGAAAAGCACCAGTGGAGGATGTCACTTCATTGGAGCAAACTTAGTCTCCTGGTCAAGCAAAAGACAGACGACTATCGCCCTCTCAACTGCAGAAGCGGAATATGTCTCTGCTGCAAGTTGCTGCTCACAGCTATTATGGGTAAAACATCAACTAGAAGATTACTCTATATTTGAGCATAATATACCTGTCTGGTGTGATAATTCTAGTGCTATTTGCTTAACCAAGAATCCCATACAACACTCTAAGGCTAAGCACATAGAAATCAAACATCACTTCATAAGAGATTATGTTCAAAAAGGTGTATTTGATGTTAAGTTTGTTAAAACTGAAAATCAATGGGCTGATATCTTTACAAAACCTTTAGCTGAGGATAGGTTTAAGTTTATACGAGACAACTTGAATATACATTGCTTTGCTGAATAACCTGTCTGATGAGTTTTTATGATACCCGTCTATGTTTAATCGTCTGACCTTATGAGTCATTCGCTCTTCTTTTAAAAAAATTCTTTTTTTTTTTAAATGGGTATTTAATTTTCTTCTAAGTGTCGTTTCATTATCTGAGGCAAAATGTGTACGTAGATGTTTTTGTCTTACTCTAAATCTGAACCGTTCTTTTTTTTAAAATCTCCATCCGTACGTTTTTCTTTAAAATAACTCTCTTTATTTCCCTCTCGTTTCGTCTTCTTCCGTCTTCACTCACTCTCTGACTCTCAAACTTCTCTAACCCTAACTTCTCTGAAATGACACCTCCAAAACAACTCTCTGCTGATGTCATTGCTAAGCGTTACGACCTTGATGTTGAATGTAACACCCCGATTTTTTCGTGCTTTCTAAGGATGATAAACTCAATTAATGAGTTTATATTTTTATCTGTGTTTTAGAAGATGATTTTGGGAAAACTAAGATCATAGTCTTGTTTTATAAAATCGTAGGATCTTTCGGTTAAGTTTTGGGTCAAAAACTCGAACGAAAACCGATCTACGTTTTTCCGATGATAGTGTTTTCTACTATCACGACCTAATCTGGACTAACGAACGAAACCATTAGTCTTAGAATATATTCCTCTACCTTTTTCCTAAAATGTGCCCTGACGTCCAAAATATAAATAATATTTTATATTCGGACCGATAATCGATCGAGGAGACGTTTCGAGCTGTCTTAGGGTTTTTCGAGACCCAAGATCAGATGTTTTTCATACCAAAATTATATCAAGTTATTTGAGGACTCATACCAGTGTCGGGATGATTCCAAATATCGGGATGTGAATTGACCAAATTGCCCTTGGTTAATTTTTATTACTGGTTTACTTTACCTATTATTAAAGTCTTAAACCATAAATATCTACCCTTTTCACTCTTATCCTCTCATTTTTCTCCCTCTTCTTCGGCAGCCCTCTTTCTCCCTCACACTCACTTTCTCTTCTTTCTCTTTTCTTCTCAAAATCTCCATTGTTGAAGGCCAAAGCTTGAGTTTTTGTGAAGTAACCTTCACCAAACTTGGAGTGGATCATCATAGGAGGTAGTAGTTCAACTCTATCTCTCTCAATCTCTCCTTTCTCTCCTCATATTTTTCATGATCAAGGATGTTAGGGTTTTGTCCCTAAAATCTTTGAAAATCCATGAAAAATTGTAGGAAAATCGTATCTGTACCAAACCAATTTCTATGGCCTAGGTTCATGACATACTTGTATGATCCAAGAGCTTAGAGCCAAGAAATCCCTCTAGCTATGTTTTCTAGGTAGGGGCCGAAACCCCCCTATGTGTGTAGGGTAGGGTTTTGGTTGGTTTTTGATGATCTGATCTGATATCTAGGGCTGTCACACTTAGTTAGGGTGTTATCCAGAAAATGAGAAATTTTGGAGCTCCCTAGCTATTTTTAGTATAATAGGGCCGAACCCTAGGGGTGGTGCATTAGGAGAAATCTTCGTTTTGTGAGCTAATGCCGATATGTTTTACGTGTATGTAGTGATCGACAGCGTGTTGGGACGAGAAACAAGTTGATCGGGTGTCCCGAGTTGAGCTGGAAGCTACAAGAGGTAAGGGGATAAACCTGAGGAATTCCATTTCCGACAGCTATGTGCTGCATCGGTGGTTGTATTGTATTTACATAGTTTATATCTGATGTTAGTTGATCTCTTGATTGACTGCTGTTGATTGGAATGTGCATTGATGTGCTGATGTATTGATGTAACTGCTGATATAGTTGAATGCATGTTATACTTGCTAAATGGTTATATGGATGTAATGTGTGCCCTGCTGTGGGATTTAGGCATTAGAGGACCTAATTTTGATTAGGATCCGACATCGTGTAACTTAAAAGTTTTAAAAGTCTGAAATGTGTTTTGATAAGAATAAGTGAAGTTTAAAAGCAAATAGGACATTAGAAACCTTCAATATGTCTTAATTTGATAAGTTAACCCTTTTGAGTAATGTGGTTTCCAAAGTCATACTGAGTTGATTCAAGAAAAATGAGTTTGTGCAAGTTTTGTTTTAAGTTCGTATTTTACCGAAAAACAACGAAAGAAAGAGAAATGGTCTCTGGACCAAGTTTTGTTTTATGGAAAACCGATCCCGATGACTTTGTGTAAGTATCGGAGATTTTGGGTTTTTGGTTTTCGAGTTTTCAAGGAAAGTGGTTTTAAAGCTTAAAGCTTAGAAACTAGAAACCGAGACGTCGGGGTTCTAGGGTTCTGCAGAACACGTGGATCAAGGATCCGTGTTAGTTGTGGTCCTCTCGGCTTAGGGACAATCTTTGTGGTCCTGTAAGCTTGAGGATGTTTTATGATCTTGAATCCGGCGTCCCCGACTGGTGCATCGGTTAGGGATGTTGGGATTTGAGTTGTTTTGGACTAAGTGTCCTCTTTTGAGAAAATGTGTTTTGAGGCTTAAAGAGTCTAAGACATTATGGTGGTTGTTAGCGTTGATGCTACAACGAGGAAACATTGATGCGACAAAGATCAATTATCGGAAACTAGATAGGTTTCTCATGCATTAAATGCGGGGCAGACGTGCCGTGAGACGGGGGACCTTGATAAACAGGGAGAACCTGAGATGACTTATTTGTCATGACATTGTGCCTTGATGGACAATGGCGGCATACGTATTGTGCCTTAAGTTGGGCAATATGGTATGACCGTATTTTGTGGAGTACTTCTGATTGCGCCCCCATGTGAGAATCGCGTAGTGTCATGGGATTCAAAGTACTCGTTTTTGGGCCAAATATTGGTGTAAATCTCTAGAGCCCGATCAGCTCATTGCGAATGGTGATGGGATTTCCGGAAATCTAGTAATCTAGTTTGAATATTAGTTGAGATATATGGAAGTGCCATGCATACGTTTAGGAGATAACGTTGATTGTGGGGTACGAAGCCCTTGTGCGTTTACCGCCATTTGTACTTGATGATATATGCCATGTTATATGATGAATTGAGTGAGTTACAGTATATGAGTCTGTTGTGTGGATTGGGCATATAGTTGTTGTTTATGGATTCATATATCGGTTTCTCACCCTTGCATGTTTTTGGACGGGTTGTCCATTCGTATATATATTGTATCGTGTTTACAGATGGAGCCGGAGCCGGATCACCTAGCGCACTCGGGGGTGCGCGTCCTAGCGTTTGATCGGAGGACGGACCCGGCCGCGTGGGTTATCCACCCAGGGGTGGAAAGTGCGGCGTACACTGGACCAGTTTGCACCGTAAGCGGAACGGCTGAGACGGGACCGCGAAAGAGTACTCGGACAGTGGAGACCATCCAGGTGCCTCTCCCTCCCATCGGGCTGATGCTGCAGGCCCTTATGGAGCAGGGTGTGATCGAGTCGGTCGCCCCCGCTGCACAGTCCCCGCAGCAACAGCTACCCCAGACGCCTCCCCCGCCTTTTGTCTTGGTAGCGGGCGAGCACGTCGTGGAGGATGTGGGGGAAGAGGAGGAGGAGGAGGAAGACCCTGAGGAGGATCCTCAGGAGGACCCGGAGGATCATCTCTCGGATGCTTCCGATCCCCATCCACAGGGGAACGGGAATGTAGGTTCCCAGAGTTCTTCCTCTGGTTCCAGCATTGGACTTCCCTCCGGGGGATTGTCCAATGGCTTCCATTAGTCGGACCAGCTTAGGGTGTAGACCCCTTTTTTTTGAGGCAGTGGTTTTTGGGTAGTCTGTTAACGGCTACTGATGGCCATAGGTTTTAGAGATATGGTTCCAGACTGTCGCTGCCTAGTTTTATAGCTTTTTAGAAGTTTAGAGATCATTCGTTCTTTTGTAAAGGGACTTGTTGTCCATCATATATATATATATGTATATATACCTTGTTCTAATTATTGTTTATGAGTAGCTCTGTGTTATCTGAAGTGGTGTTCATACGTATGAATAATGAGAAAAATTTTTTGTCACAATTTCCAGAATCTGCTTATATAAAAGATGTATTTTCCGAAAGTAAAACCAGCAAAATGTTATTTATAGTTTCATTAAGGGTGTTGAGTTACGAAAGTGGCACTGGGTTTGAGGGTGTCACATTGAAGCTGTTCACAAAATCATCCCAGGGAAGCTTATTGACCTTTCGGCTCTAAGTCGGTCGGGTTTAGATGTGCTTGAAGAGCTCAACTACTCCAGCTGGACTCCTTTCTTCGACTTGAAGGAGCCTGTGCACCCCAAGTTGGTCACTGACTTCTGGACCAACGCCGTCGTTCTTCACTCTCCAAGTGACTTTCCCACGGAGATTCAAGCTCGTATTTCCAACCAACGCTTCTCCGTCTCCCTCAACACTCTGGAACTGGTAACTGGATGCCCTAGACATGGTGCTGGTTATACAGACAACTGGGTAGATTCAGTAAGCCAGAGCGACATCAACATCGCCCTCTTTGGTAACCCTAACCCTACAAATCTCAAATCGAGTTACCTTGTTCCCAAATGCCGCTTCTTGCTCAAGCTTTTGCAAGAATGTGTGCTACCTAGGAAGGGCTCAAGAGACTACATCTCTAAGATGGATTCGTTTGCCCTCTTTCATCTCATTCACAAAATCAAGGTAGACATCAATGACCTCATTTTCAATCATTTCGTGTCATTGATTAAGAGACCTAGCTCTCCTACATATCCCTATGGCATGCTTCTGACCAAGCTCTTTAGAATCAAAATCTTTGTCCCTGAAGAAGTCACCTTTGTGGACATGGCTAGACCTTTAGCCAAACAGACTGTCTCCTTGATGAGGTTCTCAACCCCTGTTCCATCCTCTTCAACTCAAGCATCTGAGGAGCAGAAGAGTAAAACTCATGCTGAATCAAACAATGAGTCTGAGGCCTCTGCATCTGAACATATTTGCAAACCCTCTGGAAAGTTTGCAAGCCAAAGCCAGCCCCTTTCTTCAGACGAAAGTGCTCCTATTCTCTCCTTGAAGAAGAGGACGTTGACTCCCAAGAGACAAGTTCTTGTCGTGGTGGATTCTGACTCCAGTGAAGAGACTGCACCTGCTCAGGGGGAGCAACTGCCAAAGCCTTTAGGACACACCTTGGACCACCCAGTCTTTTGTCCTGGCACTATTCCTAAAAGGAAGAGGTCTGGTATTCCTGTTGTAGCTGCTGCCATAGAAGCCCCTCAAGTTAGCCAACCTGCTGTCTTTGTGGCTCCTAAACGCATTAAGCTCAGAATGTCAGAAAACTCTACCCTTGGCAAGTATTCACCCTCCTCCTCCTCATCTCATGATGAACCTCAGGCTTCACCCTTTCAGGAAAACTCCACTCTTTCCTCCTCTTTCATCATTGTGTCTGATTTGTGTCCTATTTCAAGGGATTCAACTCCTGACAAACCTGTTGGCACTTCTTTTTTGTTCAAGACTGATTTGCAACTTTTAATGTCTACAAGTATCTCTAACCTCTCTGTTGTACCTCCTCCTCCATCTCACTTTACCAATACTTGTAGAGATATATGTGTTTTTGAACCTATTGTTATCATGTTTCATCACCCTAATCCTTCCATCACCCATCCAAACTCTGTTGTTATTCTTCCTAACTATTCAACACCCTGTTTCATTCTCATTACTGGATCAAATTTCTTCATGGAATATCTTGATCTATTAATCCCTGATTATCCCTCACTTCCTGTTGCACCTTTACCCACATCTTTTCATTCATCTCTCTCCATTTTGTCCTCTGTTTTTCCCTCACCTCCAGCAGCTAACTCCTCTGATGATTCTTTCCATCAGACCACCTTTCTACCTTTTATCTTCTATCGCAATCTTCACTTACGTTTCTTTCCCCGAATTTCGGAAGCCTTCTCTATCTCTTCTGCACCACCTGTCCATGCTCTTCCCTGGCCTTCTACTGACTCTGCTGATCACATTCCTGTGCCCAGACGAGATCTTCAAGCTTTGCTCTTTGAAGTAGCATCTCTCAGGACCTTGGTAGAAGCTGCTCACCAAGATCTTGCTGCAGAAAGAAGAGCTAGAACTGTTTTAGAAGCTAGAGTAGACGCTCTTTTTGATATTTTTAACACTTATTTGTAATTTTCTTTTTAAAGAACCTTGTACACAGCCAATGATGGTCATATACCTCCTTTTCTCTTTTTTGATTATGACAAAAGGGGGAGAAAGTTAAATGAAACATGTCTTTATAAATGAAACATGTCTTTATATTACAACTGTCTGATATGTACACATGTTTACTTTTAATATGATGTATTTTTTCCTTTTATATTATACTGCTTTTGATAATGTCAAAAGGGGGAGAAAATACTAAGATAAGGCTAAGATAAAAAGTTAAATGCTTCTGAGTATATTATAATCATGGAAAAATGTTTTTAATCTGACTAATCATATACATGACTGATTTATGTGAATTTTCTTAAGTTCATTAAATCATTTAACATGTTTTGTCATCATCAAAAAGGGAGAGATTGTTGAGTCTCCAAATGTCTGATGTGCATTTACCTTAGTTTTGATGAGATTAAAACAGTTAGTCAATGATTTAATTGAACCCGTGCAACACCCTTTCCCGAGTGTCACATTCCCGAACGTTTATAAGGCCGAAAATATTTATTAATGCGGAAAATACGATTTTTCTTTTTCTTTTCTTTTCATAAAGATGTAATGGGATTAGTAAAGGTAATAAATAATACTAATAAGTGAACTTAGGTTCACCATGCATTACTAGGACATACATACATTATTATAATACAGAAAACAGAAAACAGAAACGGAAGTAACAACATTACCATATACAGACATAAGTCTAATGTATGACTGACATAAGAAAACACAATAAGTACTAGGAGTCGTAGCTCCCGAAAGGTACTACAAAAACTGACATAGTCTGGCCGACAACAAAACTAAAACAGCAAAAGAGTCCACCTCCGAACTTAAAGGGACTGCGGAACCGAACCATCGTCGCGTCCATCTGTTTAAGCATCAACAGCAAGTACCAGCAGAAAACATACAGATATGGGTGAGATTCCCGTTCATCAACACAACAAAACAGCAGTAGTAAAAACGGGACGACTCACCGGGTAACAGCGTACCCAACATGCTTACAAAGGTCCTCAGTATAAATCATGTTAAGCAGTTAACAACATAATAGCATGCTAAACATTTAACAGCATAATATAAGGCATCCTTAAACAATACAGCGATGTATAACAGTAAACGTAAACATCAATAGCCATAAACATCAATAGCCATAAACATCAATAGCCATGCAATGCAATGCAATGCATATGACTCAATGTCAATGTCACTGGGTACTACTCTGACCCCTACTCCATGGAGCTAACAAAACATTCGGAGAGAGTGAATGGGAGGACATGTTCCGGTTTCTGCCAGCCATGAGCAAGATGCTACAACATTCGTAACGTGCACGTATCTGGCTTTACGGTAACACTCTCGACCAAACATGAAAAGTACGGCATCTAGTAGAGGATATCAGTGTATTGCACGGATTCGCCACGACACAGAAGAATCACCAACTGGTCACATGTCAGCCCTTCCAACCCTGATACCTCCAAAAAGACCATTGAAGATCGTCACCGTAAGATTCGCACTCGCATCAAGGTGTAAGCTCAACTCCTAGGCTCAAGGCCTTACAACTATTCACATGAAATGCCAATGCTTACACAAAGCAGATGCGATAAAACAATGTCTATCCATTGGATAAACCTCAAGGTTCACTAAGGTTCTCTTCCTTAGGAACTACACACATCTTTGTTTTATAAAACATTTATCCATCGGATAAATATCTCGTGATTCCTTTGGAATGATCCAGACTGCTTTCAGAATCGCCGACTGTCCCCACAGACCAACACAAGTCCTTTCAGCGTGTTTTGTCCTCACTCAAACGCTTTCTAGGAAACTTCCCAGAAGGTCACCCATCCCATAATTACTCTAAGTCAAGCACGCTTAACTATAAAGTACTTATGTTCTAAGCTCCCGAAAAGAAGATAAATCTTGTTGGTATGGGTAGTACCAATCAATTCTTATATGCCTTCCCTTAACTATACAGTCCCATACCTGCATAGCCTCAGGATTCCTTCCACTGTACAGTCCCATACCTGCACAGCCTCAGGATCTCTCTCATTCCAGTTATCACAAGACAGAAACAGTTGAACGATTAACCTCGATCCGAATCATCGGTCCGTCATCGAACTACTGTTTCGAAAACTAAAACGTTTCGTGTTTGTGTTTACGTCTTATGAATTATGTCTCAAGTCCTAAGCATTATGAGTAAGGATTGAGAATCCTCTTAGATAAGTCTTTAAGCCTTTCTACGATATTAATCCCTTGTCTTTCAATTAAGGAAACAAGTGTTGATTTCGCTTAAATCTTATGAACTCATTGATGTACTAAGTCATCAATGGTATAGTACATGGTCTTGTTCCACCATATACCATACTTAATTAACCCTTGTCTTCAACTCTAAGTTAATTACTTAACTTAGGTTTTTCACGCGTAAAACTTTACGATTGAGTTAGAAAACTCCTTTTGTAAACCAAACAACTTTTACAATTAAAAACTCATTTGATTTGAAACAACATTTGAACTACTTACTTCATTTCTAGCATTTTCTGAAACATGAAATTCGCTTAGCGGAATTCCATTCGCTTAGCGAAAATGAGGCAGTAATGCCTCCTTTGGAACTCCTCTGGTTCGCTCGGCGAGACATAAATCGCGTAGCGAAATATATTGTATTCGCTTAGCGCAAGTTCAGACGGTTGCACCTCTTTAGAAACACCTCTGGATCGCTCGGCGAGACAGAATTCGCGTAGCGAAACTTCACTTTATTCGCTTAGCGAGAATGATTTCGCTTAGCGAAAGTTCAGACGGTTACACCTCTATTGGAGACTTCTCTGGATTCTTCAGCGAGATGTAATTCGCGTAGCGAAATTTGCTGGGTTCGCTTAGCGAATATGACTTCGCTTAGCGAAAGTGAGGCAGTGATGCCCAACTAAGACTTTCCCTGTTTTTCGCGTAGCGAAAGTAATTTCGCTTAGCGAAATGTTGCCTTAAAACAAGACATCAACCTTATGGAACCATTTTGATTCTCTTCATGAAAACACTTCTTTTCTCATTTTGAGTTACTTGATTAGCTAGATGAACTAAGGATAAGGTATAAAACATGTTTCACTTTGGAGAAAGCACTTTTAGATTTAATTCCATTTAAAGTCACTTAGGGTTTTTCTTTGAAAAACACAAGTTATTGAAAACACTTTCTTTACATCAAAACTTGACTTGTCCAAGAACTATTCATATCCTTCCTTTCCTCAAGGTCATGGCTAATAGCCAACTAGGAATCAATGTGAGGTTTTACTTCATCAACTAATCAAAGTATAGCTCACAACACTTACACAATCATGATAACCATAATACACATATTACTACATCATAATCAAACATCCAAGTCCATCACACATTATGGTCTCATAATCAACAATAAAAGTCCATACTTGATCTAGTGATCAAAGTAGGTTTTCCAACATACACGAAAATGATTTTTATTCAATCATCAACATATGCTAAAGCACACTACAACATACTAAAGCATACACTCATCAAGACAACCTTGTTCTTGAAGAGAACTTAACAAAACATAACAATTAAAAGTGAACCCAAACTAAAGGGTTTCACCCACACATAATTTAAACAACCATCTTCACCACCACCATCTTGGTGTGATGAGGTTCTTCTCCCCATACCTGTTGAAGAGCAGATTCCCGGATCAAAGTCGGTTGATCGGTTTGTGAACCTCCTGATAGTTGTCACCAACTACAAACAACCAAACAATCAATCATTAAACAACAATCAAACCAAACTCGACAATTCTCACAAAGAGGGTTTCGGCCACCCTAAAGAGAATAAAGCTAGGAATTGATCTTGGTTTTCCATTTCATGGATTCAAAAGCATTAGGAAAGCTAAGAATGAAATCAAGTGTTAAAAATCAAAACTTGATGAAAACACTATTCATCATCATCAAGAAGGGTTCGGCCCTAATGTGCTTTTTGAGCTATGATGAGAGTTGAATCATAAGCTCTTGGGTTTAGGTAGAGATTAATGATGTGAGTTCAAAGAACTTGGTCTTACCTCAAAATAATTTTTCTACAATTTCCTATGGATTTTCAAAGTTTTGGATCTAAGAAATGATTTTCATGAAAATGAAGATTGATCTTGAAATAAAGAAAGATTAATGAAGCTAAGAGGTCATAGAAGTGATCTTACCTTGAAATGATGGAAGATTGCTCAAGGAATCAAGTGATTCTAACAAGGTTTCATGAATTTCTCATGAACAACAATGGAGGTTTCTCAAGGTTGAAGATAGAGTGTGAAAGGAGGGCTGTTTGTGCGTGAATGAGGGGCTGGATGGGGCTGAGTTCAGCCTTAAAACAAGTCACTTAAGGGCAAAATGGTCATTTGCCAAAAGGGTAAAATGGTAAAAGTGCAAAAGACTAAGGTTAGGGGCATTTTGGTCATTTCGCATCTAGATTTTTCCGATCGTCATGACGACTCTGGCATACTCTCCCAAGTGTCCTGGGATGTTGTGATATCAAGATTATCTGTTGGCAAGTCTCGGTAAGTCCATATGTGGCTCCGTTCGTCACCCGATTGAGAAATCCGCCCGAACGAAGGTCAGGAAATGATTTTTCTGAAATTTTTACGAAATTTAACCAAAACATAGATAATCGAATTCTAAGACTTACTGTCTCGTTCACGGGTCCATCTGAGGTCTTCTGAGCAGTAAAATCACACTGTCAGTGTAAAAACGCAGACCGGACTCCGTTTGAGTTTTTAACTCAAAACTTAATCGTAGCTTCCTACGATATCGTCGAGCATGACTACGGTCTCGGAATATTTTATTTCCATTCCTAAGACCTCGAATAAAATAAAGACATTAAAATACTGAAGAATTAGAAAACGTGAAAATCGGGGCGTTACAACCCGTCTGTGGTATTTAACTCGTCTACTTAGTGTGCAGATTAAAACATTAAGCGTCTATATGAACTGTTCACACGTCTGAACTAACTAAAGTTCACTCGTCTGAACTAAGCTAAGTTCACTCGTCTGAACTAGCTAAGTTCACTCGTCTGAACCAAGATAAGGTTCACTCGTCTGAACCAAGAGAAGTTCACTCGTCTAATGAAGTCTTCAACCGTCTAATCAAAGGAAGACTCACTCATCTAAAAGATTTTGCAACCGACGTCATCTCTTTGTTAAAGAGTCAACCCGTCTAATGAAGCTACTCATCCGTCTAAAGACTAACGTTAAAAATACATTGGATGAAAGCTGTCTCGACCCTGATAAAGAACTTCAACAAAGTGCTTTGCCTGAACACAACTGCATCTTACACCAAAAGGGAAAGTCTTCCCTCTGCAAACAAAAAGCACGTATACAGACCTGCTGAGACCAAAGGTATATCAGAAGTCTGCATCACTCTGATGAAAGAGAACAAGCGAAGTTCCCTATGCTTTAATGGCTGATCAGAACGACTCTATTGCATTTATTGAAGATCTGCAAGAAGCCAAAGACTTCAGACTTTGTGTCCAACGGCTTTAAATTTTTGAAGCCTATTTAATGAAGAAGGCTTCGAAGATTCAAGCACATAGACAAGAGAACAAAAAAAGCAATCAAGAGCAATTACTCTGTGCATTTATATCTTCATTCTTTCATTATTTATTCTTCAATCATTTTGAAGTTATTACGCAGTCTTTTAGAACTTCACATTTAATACACTCGTCTGAGTGCTTGTGAAAGACTTGCAAAGTGTAATCTTTTTACAACTTCTCTCAAACAAACCCGTCTAAGCCTGAAGAGGCTAAGTGTGAAAATAATACTTGTCTGGAGCCTGGAGAGGCTAGGTATGAAAACAATACTCGTCTGGAGCCTGAAGAGGCTAGGTGTGAAAATAATACTTGTCTGTCCTGTAACCTAAATCAGTTATAGTGAGAAAACTTGGTGCTGCCAAGGACTGGACGTAGCCTCATTATTAAGGGGTGAACCAGGATAAAACCTGCTGAGTGATCTCTCTTTCCCTTAACTCTTTCATTTGACTTTGTGTCTTAACTATCATCTAACTAAAGGGGTTTATAATTGTGTTTATCAAAACTTTTCTTATCTTGCATGATTGTGTGTTCTGTGAAAACCTTCAGACGAGTTATCAGTCTGATTGACCTGTCTATGTTTACTCGTCTATTACAACCCGTCTGTGCTTGCGAAAAAGTTTCTATATTCCGCATAAATTTGTCAAACACCATTCAACCCCCCTTCTAGTGTTTGCATCTGTCTATTTCAGTTTGTTGTATTTTTTATTCAATTGAATCCATTGAATTGTTGTTCATATTGAAATGAATCGAAATTGATAAGGAGTCGGTCAATGATGCTCGAACATGTACTTGTTTTGATTGCCTATTTATTTTCTATAGGTATCTATGGATGGATTGATCGAGCCAAAATATGGTTAGAGCCCTTATGTGTCTTGAACTTATATTGAATGCAGTTAATATAAATCTCGTCACTTTTTCTGATTTTTTAAATAGTCGCCAATTAAAAGGAAATATTTTTTCAATTTTTGTTATAGCTATTGCAGCTGCTGAAGCAGCTATCGGATTGGCTATTGTTATTTATAATCATAATTAATAAGAAAAAGTAGAATTTGATAGAAATAGTAGTGTAAAATATTCATCAATTCAAATTAGCATGCGTGTTGCACAACTTATGATCATGTTCGCGAAAACGTAAGAAATCAAAGTATCTTGGCCCTTTTTCTTCTTTTCAATTGATCCAAAAATCTCGATTTTGATTACCAAGATTCTGGTAAATCATCGATTCGTCTGGAATCTAAATATATGATTCATTTGCGAGTTTACTGGATCGAATTTTTTTTTTTGATGTTCAAAAATTACTATAGATCCAATGTCACATTCAGTAAAGATTTATGATACATGTATAGGATGTACTCAATGTGTCCGAGCTTGTTCCACAGATGTATTAGAAATGATCCCTTGGGACGGATGTAAAGCTAAGCAAATTGCTACTGCCCCAAGAACGGAGGACTATGTTGGTTGTAAAAGGTGTGAATCCGCCTGTCCAACGGATTTCTGAAGTGTTCGAGTTTATTTATGGCATGAAACAACTCGAAGCATGGGCCTAGCTTATTGATACGTTTCAAAAAACACCACACGAATACGTTTTTTAATGGCAAAAACCTGTTCTTCCAAAATATATATATATATATATATATATATATTTTTGGAACAGGTTTTTCTAGCCCAAGTGTATATTATTTTTATCACGAATTATTTTCCTTGGTTAACAATAGTTTTAGTTTTGCCAATAGCCGGGGGTTCCTTAATCTTCTTATTTCCTCATAGGGGAAATAAGGTAATTCGGTGGTATAGCATTTGTATATGTGTAATAGATCTCTTTCTTACAACCTATGCTTTTTGTTATCATTTCGCATTAGATGACCCATTAATCCAACTGACAGAGAATTATAAATAGATCAATTTTTTTGATTTTTACTGGAGATTCGGAATAGATGGGCTCTCTATAGGACCTATTTTACTAACGGGATTTATCACCACTTTAGCTACTTTAGCGGCTCAGCCGGTTACTCGAGAATCTCGATTGTTCCATTTTCTAATGTTAGCAATGTATAGCGGTCAAATAGGACCCTTTTCTTATCGAGACATTTTACTTTTTTTCATCATGTGGGTATTAGAATTAATTCCTGTTTATCTACTTTTATCTATGGGGGGGGGGGAAGAAACGTTTGTATTCAGCTACAAAGTTTCTTTTGTACACTGCTGGAAGTTCTGTTTTTTTATTAATAGGAATTCTAGGTATCGGTTTATATGGATCTAATGAACCCACATTAAATTTGGAAACATTAACTAATCGATTGTATCCCGTGGTGATGGAAATAATATTCTATATAGGATTTCTTATAGCTTTTACTGTCAAATCGCCAGTTATACCTTTCCATACATGGTTACCAGACACCCACGGAGAAGCACATTACAGCACTTGTATGCTTTTAGCCGGAATCTTATTAAAAATGGGAGCGTATGGATTGATTCGAATTAATATGGAATTATTACCCCGCGCTCATTCTATATTTTCTCCCTGGTTAATGATATTAGGTTCCATTCAAATAATCCACGCCGCTTCAACATCTCTTGGTCAACATAATCTAGAAAAAAGAATAGCTTATTCCTCGGTATCTCATATGGGTTTTATAATTATAGGGATTGGTTCTATAAGCGATATGGGGCTTAATGGAGCCATTTTACAAATAATCTCTCATGGATTTATTGGCGCCGCACTTTTTTCTTAGCGGGAACCGGTTATGATAGACTACGTCTTCTTTATCTTGACGAAATAGGCGGAATGGCTATCCCAATGCCAAAAATATTCATGGTTTTCAGTATCCTCTCGATGGCTTCTCTTGCATTGCCGGGCATGAGTGGTTTTGTTGCAGAATTGATAGTTTTTTTTTTTGGAATAATTACCAGTCAAAAATATCTTTTAATGCCAAAAATACTAATTACTTTTATAACAGCAATTGGAATGATATTAACTCCTATTTTTTCATTATCTATGTTACGGCAGATGTTCTATGGATACAAGCTTTTTAATATACCAAATTCTTATTTTTTTGATTCTGGGCCTCGAGAATTATTTATTTCGATTTCTATCCTTATACCCGTAATAT
The DNA here is from genome assembly GCA_039655645.1 of Ammopiptanthus mongolicus. Taxonomy (NCBI): domain Eukaryota; kingdom Viridiplantae; phylum Streptophyta; class Magnoliopsida; order Fabales; family Fabaceae; genus Ammopiptanthus; species Ammopiptanthus mongolicus. The sequence continues at coordinate 43,196,637 of CM077345.1, forward strand.
GTATTGGTATTTATCCAGATTTCATTTTCGCATTTTCGATTGACAAGGTTGAAGCTATTCTATCTAATTTTTTATAGAGAGTTTTCATGAATAAATGAATAAAATTAAAAGATCAGAAGAGAAATAAAACCCCATCCCTATGGACAATGTAAAAAAAAAAAAAAAGATTTTTCCGTTGGATTTACTTTAAATTAAAAAACAAAATGAATTTGAATTGTAATCGAATATGTTTATTGTTTGTAAGAACCCCTTGAATCACTACTTGATTAAAAGGGTCCTCCACGATTTATGGAAAGTTTTTTTAACTTAATATATAATATATTATATAATCGGTAAAATCAAATTTCTTATTTATTTATATATATATATGCTTTCTTTATTTATATTTGTTAGGTTAGGTTCTTTTTTACTCACTGTAATTTAATTATTAATTTAATTATATGTAAATGAACCATAACTATGTAGTCCTATTCCTAATAGATTGATCCCAAAATAACATATCCAAATTATAAGAAAGCCCAGACAAGCCACTATTGAAGAATTTACACCTTCCAATTTTTGATTTTTTCTAGTATGTAAATAAGTTGCGAATATGGTCCAAGTAATAAAGGCCCAAGTTTCCTTTGGATCCCAATTCCAATATGATCCCCATGCCTTATTAGCCCATACTGCTCCTGAAAGAATACCTATTGTTAAAAAAATAAAACCTAGACTAAATACGATAACTCCATCGGTCCAATTGTTGAATAAATTGAAACCTGTAATAATTTCTAGAAGAAAAAAAGGAAATGTTTCGTAAACCATTGTTTCTTTCATTCATATTTATGTATTTGATTTCAGCAAAAGAAAATAATTCATTTAAAAAATATAAATTATTGCTTTTACCAATAATTTGTATGACTTTGCGAAATGTAATGACTAAAATAGCTACTGATAATAATGATCCACATAAAAGAGCTGCATAGCTCAATATCATCATACTTACGTGCATCATTAACCAATGGGATTGTAGAGCGGGTACTAATATTGTGGATTGATGCATTTCGGTTAAAAGACCCGAAGTAGCAAAACCTTGGGTAAACATAACACTTGGTGCGATTATTGTACTTAAATGGTTTTTATGCTTTTTTAAACATGGAATCATATGAAAAATGGAAAAACCCCATGAAAGAAAGATTAATGATTCATATAAATCACTAAATGGTAAATGGCTCGAAAAAATCCAATGAGTAACTAACAATCCCGCTATACAGAAAAAAGTTATCATCATGCCCTTTTCGAACGAATCATATAATCCTACGATTTCATTGACTAGTAAGGTTATCAAATGAATTGAAATTACAATTGATATGATCGAAAACGATATATGAGTTAATATATGCTCTAAAATTGAAAATATCATAAAAAATGAAAATGAAAACAAAGGTCTAAATACTATACAAGGAATAGAATAGAAATCGGGAATTGGTTTCATTATAGGGCTGACACTTATAGAAGATAAAATGCCATGCCGCCACTCGGACTCGAACCGAGATGCTTTAGCACTGCTTCCTAAGAGCAGCGTGTCTACCAATTTCACCATAGCGACTTACTCGAAATCATAATAACGGATTTTTAGTCAATCGTCGAGATTGAAAGAATCAATTTAAAAATGTAATATTTTTTAGTCAACATTAAAATGATAAATAAGAATTCTATTATATAAATTATAATAGAATTCTTATTTATTTTATTTTTATTTATGAGAATAAAAAATTTAATAATAAATAATTATAGACAATTCTATATTAAGTATTCTATTGTATATTAGAAAATATTCTTTGAATCCAGTTAATTTAGATTATTCCAACTTTCTCTATTTGTTACACAAAAAAACTTTTTGAATTCCCCGTAGAAATAGATTGCGCTAAAGAAAAAGATTTCAATGCTGTCCAATACCCCCCTTTTTCCAAAAAGTTTTCCGAATTCTTTTTTTTGATATAAAAGTGCGCTTTTTTGGGACTGCCATTCAACTAGTATAGTTTTTCATTGCTACATACATAATTCGATGTGAAAGACA
>CM077345.1:43803695-44311195 GCA_039655645.1 Ammopiptanthus mongolicus
CACACAGATAGAGATTGGATCAGATCTCGACCTCTGCAGGAAATATGTAGGTATTTCTCTTATCTTTCTGAAAAAACAAAGATCACTTCATTTCGACAAGCGTACCTCAAAATACGACGTTTCGGGCGCTTGATTGTCGGCAACAGAAGCTTGACTTCAATCTTCAGTGTTTTTGCTTTTGCAGCATTTGTATTTTTGTCCTTATTCACGCTTGTCTTCCCTTTCTTCTATTAGAATGGCTGAAGCTTTTGTATTCTTCTATTACAGTATTTCATGCTTCAGGACTTTATAGAAAAGGGTACCTTATTTTCTGGTCAAGCTTGGACTTTGAATATCTTCATACTTCACCCAAAATTACTTCTCAAGCCCTCATAGTGTTTTGTATTCTGAATAAATGCTTGATTAGCTTCCCCGGACACTTCTTAAATTAGCTATGCCACGTGGTTATCCCCTGGGCACATTCACTAGGCTGTTAAACTCGTAGCATTCTTAGCAGTTGGCATATTATGCTTCTTTGACCCTCTTATTGGACGAATTAGGATTCCATGTCTTCATGAAACTTGTAGATATGGATATTAGATTTAATGAGACACCGGTTTCATCAAATTCGGACACTTATTGCTCAATATATGGTAATCAGACGCTACATAGGTATGACAGTCATGAACAACATCACGTCACCAAATTACGGGTGCAATTTGACAAAGATAGAGATCGATTTCGCTCTTGACCTCTTCATGAGAGTTGCGGATATTTCTCTAACCTTCCAACGATCCCAAGATCGATGCTTTTGAACACCTAAAGCTCTAGAAATTATCAGCAGACGCTTGCATGTTCTGATTGTCATGAACAGTATCACATCTCAAGCTTGAAGAAAGAATTTCACTCAGCTCGGGATTGGTTCAGATCTCGACTTCTCCAGGAAACATGTAGGTATGTATCTTATCTTTCTTAAAAAACCAAGATCACTTCATTTCGACGAGCATACCTCAAAATACGACGTTTCGGACGCTTGATTAACGGCAGTAGGCCCATGACTTCAATCTTCAGTGTTTTTGCTTTCGCAGCATTTGTGCTTTTGTCTTTATTCACGCTTGTCTTCTCTTTCTTTTATTAGAATTGCTGAAGCTTTTGTGTTCTTCTATTGTAATACTTCATGCTTCCGGACTTTATAGAAAAGGGTACCTTATTTTTCGGTCAAACTTGGACTTGGAATATCTTAATACTTCATGCAAAATTACTTCTCCAGCCTTCATAATGTATTTTATTCCGAATAGACCCTTGATTAGCGTCACCGGACGCTTCTTAAATTAGCTAAGGCGAGTGGTTATCCACTGGGCACATTCACAAGGCTGTCAAGCAAGTGGCATTCTGACCAGTTCGCGTATTATGCTTCTTTGATCCTATTAATGGCCGAATTATGTTTTGTAGATTTGGATATTATCTTTAAAGAGACACCGGTTTCATCCAATTCAGACACCTACAGCTCAATATATGACAATCAGACGCTACAAAGGTATCACTGTCAGGAAAAATATTACGTCAAAAAATTACGGATGCAATTTGACAACGATAGAGATCGATTTCACTCTTGGCGTCTTCATGAGAGTTGCCGTTGTTTCTAAGCCTTGCAACGATACCAAGATTGATGATTTTGAACACCAAAAACTTCAGAAATTGTCAGCAGATGCTTGCATGTTTTGATTGTCATGAACAGTATCACATTTAGAGCTTGAAGAAGGAGTTTCACTCAGATAGGGATTGGTTCAGATCTCGACTTCTGCAGGAAACATGTAGGTATTTATCTTATCTTTCTAAAAAAGCCAAGATCACTTCATTTCGACGAGCGTATCTCAAAACACAACGTTTCGGATGCTTGATTATCGGCAGCAGGCACTTGATTTCAATCTTCAGTGTTTTTACTTTCCCAGCATTAGTAGTTTTGCCTTTATTCACGCTTGTGTTATCTTTCTTCTATTAGAATTGCTGAAGCTTTTGTCTTCTTCTATTACATTACTTCATGCTTCAGGACTTTATAGAAAAGGGTACCTTATTTTCTGGTCAAGCTTGGACTTTCAATATCTTAATACTTCATTCAAAATTACTTCTCCCGCCTTCATAATGTTTTTATTCTGAATAAACGCTTGATTAGATTCACCGAACGCTTCTTAAATTAGCTAAGGCTCTTGATTATCCACTGGGCACATTCACAAGGCTGTTAAACTCGTAGCATTCTTAGCATTTAGCGTATTATGCTACTTTGACCCTCTTAATAGACGAATTAGGATTCGATGTCTGCATGAAACTTGTAGATATGTATATTAGATTTAATGAGAGACCGGTTTCATCCAATTCGGACTCTTACATCTCAATATATGGTCATCAGATGCTACATAGGTACGACTATCAGGAACAACAACACGTCACCAACTTACAAATGCAATTTGACAAACATAGAGATCGATTTCGCTCTTGAACTCTTCATGAGAGTTGCGGATATTTCTCTAAGCCTTCCAAAGATACCAAGATCAATGCTGTTGAAACCTAAAGCTCCATAAATTGTCAGCAGACGCTTGCATGTTCTTATTGTCATGAACAATATCACATCTAAAGCTTGAAGAAAGAATTTCACTAAGATCGGAATTGGTTCAGATCTCGACTTCTCCAGGAAACATGTAGGTATTTATCTTATCTTTCTAAAAAAACCAAGATCACTTCATTTCAACGAGCGTATCTCAAAATACGACGTTTCGGACGGTTGATTATCGGCAGCAGGCGCTTGACTTCAATCTTCAGTGTTTTTGCTTTCGCAGCATTAGTAGTTTTGCTTTTATTCACGCTTGTCTTATCTTTCTTCTATTAGAATTGCTGAAGCTTTTGTCTTCTTCTATTACAGTATTTCATGCTTCAGGACTTTATAGAAAAGGGTACCTTATTTTCTGGTCAAGCTTGGACTTTCAATATCTTAATGCTTCTTTCAAAATTACTTCTCCAGCCTTCATATTGTTTTTGTTCTGAATAAATGCTTGATTAGATTCACCGGACGCTTCTTAAATTAGCTAAGGCTCTTGATTATCCACTGGGCACGTTCACAAGGCTGTTAAACTCGTAGCATTCTTAGCAGTTAGCATATTATGCTTCTTTGACCCTCTTAATGGACGAATTAGGATTTGATATCTTCATGAAACTTGTAGATATCGATATTAGATTTAATGAGACACCGGTTTCATCCAATTTGAACGCTTACAACATAATATATGGCCATCAGACTCTACATAGGTATGGCTGTCCGGAACAACATCACGTCACCAACTTATGGATGCAAGTTGACAAAGATAGAGATCGATTTCGCACTTGACCTCTTCATGAGAGTGGCGGATATATCTCTAACCTTCCAACGATCCCAAGATCGATGCTTTTGAACACCTAAAGCTCCAGAAATTATAGCAGATGCTTGCATGTTCTGATTGTCATGAACAGTATCACATCACAAGCTTGAAAAAGGAATTTTCCTCAGATCGGGATTGGTTCAGATCTCGACTTCTCCAGAAAACATGTAGGTATTTTATCTTATCTTTATAACAAAACCAAGATCACTTAATTTCGACGAGCGTACCTCAAAATACGACGTTTCGCACGCTTGATTATCGGCAGCAGGCGCTTGGCTTCAATCTTCAGTGTTTTTGCTTTTGCAGCTTTTGTACTTTTGTCTTTATTCACGCTTGTCTTCTCTTTCTTTTAGTAGAATTGCTGAAGCTTTTGTGTTCTTCTATTGCAGTACTTCTTGCTTCAGGACTTTATAGAAAAGGGTATCGTATTTTCTGGTCAAACTTGGACTTTGAATATCTTAATACTTCTTGAAAAATTACTTTTCCAACCTTCATAATGTTTTGTATTCTGAATAGACGCTTGATTAGCTTCACCGGAAGCTTCTTAAATTAGCTAAGGCGCTTGGCTATCCACTGGGCACATTCACAAGGCTGTTAAACTCGTAGCATTCTTTTATGCTTCTTTGATCCTGTTAATGGCCGAATTAAGATGTGATGTCATAATGAAATTTGTAGATATGGATATTAGCTTTAAAGAGACACCGGTTTCATCTAATTCGGACACCTACAGCTCAATTTATGGCAATCAGACGCAAGAAAGGTATGAATGTCAGGAACAATATCACGTCAAAAAATTACGGATGCAATTTGACAATTATAGAGATCGATTTCACTCTTGGCGTCTCCATGAGAGTTGCCGTTAATTCACGCTTGTCTTCTCTTACTTCTATTTGAATTGCTGAAGCTTTTGTCTTCTTCTATTACAGTACTTCATGCTTCAGGACTTTATAGAAAAGGGTACCTTATTTTCTGCTCAAGCTTGGACTTTGAATATCTTAATACTTCATTCAAAATTACTTCTCCATCCTTCGTAGTATTTTTATTCTGAATAAACGCTTGATTAGATTCACCGGGCGCTTCTTAAATTAGCTAAGGTGCTTGATTATCCGCTGGGCACATTCACAAGGCTGTTAAACTCGTAGCATTCTTAGCAGTTGGCATATTATCCTTCTCTGACCCTCTTAATGGACGAATTAGGATTCGATGTCTTCATGAAACTTGTAGATATAGATATGAAATTTCATGAGACACCGGTTTCATCCAGTTCGGACACCTACAGCTCATTATATGGTCATCAGACGCTACATAGGTATGACTATCAGGAACAATATCACGTCACCAACTTACGGATGCAATTTGACAAAGATAGAGACCGATTTCGCTCTTGACCTTTTCATGAGAGTTGCGGATATTTCTCTAAGCCTTCCAAAGATAACAAAATCGATGCTTTTGAACACCAAAAGCTCCAAAAATTGTCAGCAGACGCTTGCATGTTCTGATTGTCATGAATAGTATCACATCTCAAGCTTGAGGAAGGAATTTCACTCTGATCGGGATTGGTTCAGATCTCGAATTCTCCAGCAAACATGTAGGAATTTATGTTATCTTTCTAAAAAAACCAAGATCACTTAATTTCGACGAGCTTACCTCAAAATACGACGTTTCGGATGCTTGATTATCGGCAGCAGGCGCTTGGCTTTAATCTTCAGTGTTTTTGCTTTCGCAGCATTTGTACTTTTGTCTTTATTCACGCTTGTCTTCTCTTTCTTTTATTAGAATTGCTGAAGCTTTTGTGTTCTTCTATTGCAGTACTTTTCCTCTTCAGGACTTTGTAGAAAAGGGTACCTTATTTTCTGGTCAAGCTTGGACTTTGAATATCTTAATACATCATGCAAAATTACTTTTCCAATCTTCATAGTGTTTTGTATTCTGAATAGACGCTTGATTAGCTTCACCGGATGCTTCTTAAATTAGCTAAGGCGCTTGGTTATCCACTGGGCACATTCTCAAGGCTGTCAAACTAGTGGCATTCTGACCAGTTCGTGTATTATACTTCTTTGATCCTCTTAATGGCCGAATTAAGATGTGATGTCTTAATGAAACTTGTCGCTATGGATATTAGCTTTAAATTGACACCGGTATCATCCAATTCGGACACCTACAGCTCAATATATGGCAATCAGACTCTACAAAGGTATGAATGTTAGGAACAATATCACGTCAAAAACTTACGGATGTAATTTGATAACTATAGAGATCGATTTCACTCTTGGCGTCTTCATGAGAGTTGCCGTTATTTCTAAGCCTTCAAACGATACCAAGATTGTTGATTTTGAACACGTAAAGCTCCAGAAATTGTCAGCAGACGCTTGCTTGTTCTGATTGTATGAACAGTATCTCATTTAGAGCATGAAGAAGGAATTTCACTCAGATAGAGATTGGTTCAGATCTCCACTTCTCCAGGAAACATGTAGGTATTTCTCTTATCTTTCATAAAAAACAAAGATCACTTCATTTCGACGAGCGTACCTCAAAATACGACGTTTCGGGCGCTTGATTATCGGCAGCAGGTGCTTGACTTCAATCTTCAGTGTTTTTGCTTTTGCAGCTTTTGTACTTTGTCTTAATTCACGCTTGTCTTCTCTTATTTCTATTAGAATTGCAGAAGCTTTTGTCTTCATCTATTACAGTACTTCATGCTTCAAGACTTTATAGAAAAGGGTACCTTATTTTCTGGTCAAGCTTGGACTTTCAATATCTTAATACATCATTCAAAATTACTTATCCAGCCTCCATAATGCTTTTATTCTGAATAAACGCTTGATTAGATTCACCGGGCGCTTCTTAAATTAGCTAAGGTGCTTGATTATCCGCTGGGCACATTCACAAGGATGTTAAAATCGTAGCATTCTTAGCAGTTGGCATATTATCCTTCTTTGACCCTCTTAATGGACGAATTAGGATTCGATGTCTTCATGAAACTTGTAGATATAGATATTACATTTAATGAGACACTGTTTTCATCCAATTCGGACACCTACAGCTCAATATATGGTCACCAGACGCTACATAGGTATGACTGTCCGGAAAAATATCACGTCACCAACTTACGGATGCAATTTGACAAAGATAGAGATCGATTTCGCTCTTGGCGTCTTCATGAGAGTTGCGGATATTTATCTAAGCCTTCCAAAGATACCAAAATCGATGCATTTGAACACCAAAAGCTCCAGAAATTGTCAGCAGACGCTTGCATGTTATGGTTGTCATGAACAGTATCACATCTCAAGCTTGAGGAAGGAATTTCACTCAGATCGGGATTGGTTCAGATCTCGACTTCTCCAGGAAAGATGTAGGAATTTATCTTATCTTTATAACAAAACCAAGATCACTTAATTTCGACGAGCGTACCTCGAAATATGACGTTTCGGACGCTTGATTATCGGCAGCAGGCGCTTGGCTTCAATCTTCAGTGTTTTTGCTTTCACAGCATTTGTACTTTTGTCTTTATTCACGCTTGTCTTCTCTTTCTTTTATTAGAATTGCTGAAGCTTTTGTGTTCTTCTATTGCAGTACTTCTTGCTTCAGCACTTTATAGAAAAGGGTACCTTATTTTCTGGTCAAGCTTGGACTTTGAATATCTTAATACTTCATGCAAAACTACTTTTCCAACCTTCATAATGTTTTGTATTCTTAATAGACGCTTGATTAGTTTCACCTGACACTTCTTAAATTAGCTAAGGCGCTTGATTATCCGCTGGGCACATTTACAAGGCTGTTAAACTCGTAGCATTCTTAGCAGTTAGCATATTACGCTTCTTTGACCCTCTTAATGGACGAATTAAGATTCGATGTCTTCGTGAAACTTGTAGATATGGATATTACGTTTAATGAGACACAGTTTTCATCCAATTCGGACACCTACAGCTCAATATATGGTCATCAGATGCTACATAGGTATGACTATCAGGAACAATATCTCATCACCAACTTACGGATGCAATTTGACAAATATAGAGATCGATTTCGCTCTTGGCCTTTTCCTGAGAGTTGCGGATATTTCTCTAAGCCTTCCAAAGATACCAAAATCGATGCTTTTGAACACCAAAAGCTCCAGAAATTGTCAGCAGACGCTTGCTTGTTCTGATTGTCATGAACAGTATCACATCTCAAGCTTGAGGAAGGAATTTCACTCAGATCGGGATTGGTTCAGATCTCGACTTCTCCAGAAAACATGTAGGTATTTTATCTTATCTTTCTAAAAATACCAAGATCACTTAATTTTGACGAGCGTACCTCAAAATATGACGTTTCGGACGCTTGATTATTGGCAGCAGGCGCTTGGCTTCAATCTTCAGTGTTTTTGCTTTCGCAGCATTTGTACTTTTGTCTTTATTCACGCTTGTCTTCTCTTTCTTTTATTAGAATTGCTGAAGCTTTTGTGTTCTTCTATTGCAGTACTTCTTGCTTCAAGACTTTATAGAAAAGGGTACCTTATTTTCTGGTCAAGCTTGGACTTTGAATATCTTAATACTTCATGCAAAACTAATTTTCCAACCTTCATAATGTTTTTTATTCTGAATAGACGCTTGATTAGCTTCACCGGAAGCTTCTTAAATTAGCTAAGGCGCTTGGTCATCCACTGGGCACATTCTCAAGGCTGTCAAACTAGTGGCATTCTGACCAGTTCGTGTATTATACTTCTTTGATCCTCTTAATGGCCGTATTAAGATGTGATGTCTTAATGAAACTTGTAGATATGGATATTAGCTTTAAAGAGACACCGGTTTCATCCAATTCGGACACCTACAGCTCAATATATGGCAATCAGACGCAACAAAGGTATGAATGTCAGGAACAATATCACGTCAAAAACTTACGGATGCAATTTGACAACTATAGAGATCGATTTCACTCTTGGCGTCTTCATGAGAGTTGCCGTTATTTCTAAGCCTTCAAATGATACCAAGATTGATGATTTTGAACACGTAAAGCTCCAGAAATTGTCAACAGACGCTTGCTTGTTGTGATTGTCATGAACAGTATCACATTTAGAGCTTGAAGAAGGTGTTTCACTCAGATAGAGTGGTTCAGATCTCGACATCTCCAGGAAACATGAGGTATTTCTCTTATCTTTCCTAAAAAACCAAGATCACTTCATTTCGGTGAGCGTACCTCAAAATACGACGTTTCGGGCACTTGATTACCGGCAGCAGGCGCTTGACTTCAATCTTCAGTGTTTTTGCTTTTGGAGCTTTTGTACTTTGTCTTAATTCACGCTTGTTTTCTCTTACTTCTATTTGAATTGCTGAAGCTTTTGTTTTCTTCTATTACAGTACTTCATGCTTCAGGACTTTATAGAAAAGGGTACCTTATTTTCTGCTCAACCTTGGACTTTCAATATCTTAATACTTCATTCAAAATTACTTCTCCATGCTTCGTAATATTTTTATTCTGAATAAACGCTTGATTAGATTCACCGGGCGCTTCTTAAATTAGCTAAGGTGCTTGATTATCCGATGGGCACATTCACAAGGTTGTTAAACTCGTAGCATTCTTAGTAGTTGGCATATTATGCTTCTTTGACCCTCTTAATGGACGAATTAGGATTCGATGTCTTCATGAAACTTGTAGATATAGATATTACAGTTAATGAGACACCGGTTTCATCCAATTCGGACACCTCCAGCTCAATATATGGTCATCAGATACTACATAGGTATGACTGTCAGGAACAATATCACGTCACCAACTTACGGATGCAATTTGACAAAGATAGAGATCGATTTCGCTCTTGGCCTCTTCATCAGAGTTGCGGATATTTCTCTAAGCCTTCCAAAGATACCAAAATCGATGCTTTTGAACACCTAAAGCTCCAGAAATTGTCAGCAGACGCTTGCATGTTATGATTGTCATGAACAGTATGACATCTCACGCTTGAGGAAGGAATTTCACTCAGATCGGGATTGGGTCAGATCTCGACTTCTCCAGGAAACATGTAGGTATTTATCTTATCTTTCTAAAAAAGCCAAGATCACTTCATTTCGACGACCGTATCTCAAAACACAACGTTTCGGATGCTTGATTATCGGCAGCAGGCACTTGACTTCAATCTTCAGTGTTTTTGCTTTCGCAGCATTAGTAGTTTTGCCTTTATTCACGCTTGTGTTATCTTACTTCTATTAGAATTGCTGAAGCTTTTGTCTTCTTCTATTACAGTACTTCATGCTTCAGGACTTTATAGAAAAGGGTACCTTATTTTCTGGTCAAGCTTGGACTTTCAATATCTTAATACTTCATTCAAAATTACATCTCCAGCCTTCATAATGTTTTTATTCTGAATAAACGCTTGATTAGATTCGCCGAACGCTTCTTAAATTAGCTAAGGCTCTTGATTATCCACTGGGCACATTCACAAGGCTGTTAAACTCGTGGCATTCTTAGCAGTTAGCGTATTTTGCTACTTTGACCCTCTTAATAGACGAATTAGGATTCGATGTTTGCATGAAACTTGTAGATATGTATATTAGATTTAATGAGACACCGGTTTCATCCAATTCGGACTCCTACAGCTCAATATATGGTCATCAGATGCTACATAGGTATGACTATCAGGAACAACAACACGTCACCAACTTACGAATGCAATTTGACAAACATAGAGATCGATTTCGCTCTTGAACTCTTCATGAGAGTTGCGGATATTTCTCTAAGCCTTCCAAAGATACCAAGATCGATGCTTTTGAACACCTAAAGCTCCTTAAATTATCAGCAGACGCTTGCATGTTCTGATTGTCATGAACAGTATCACATCTTAAGCTTGAAGAAAGAATTTCACTAAGATCGGAATTGGTTCAGATCTCGACTTCTCCAGGAAGCATGTAGGTATTTATCTTATCTTTCTAAAAAAACCAAGATCACTTCATTTCAACGAGCGTATCTCAAAATACGACGTTTCGGACGCTTGATTATCGGCAGCAGGCGCTTGACTTCAATCTTCAGTGTTTTTGCTTTCGCAGCATTAGTAGTTTTGCCTTTATTCACGCTTGTCTTATCTTTCTTCTATTAGAATTGCTGATGCTTTTGTCTTCTTCTATTACAGTATTTCATGCTTCAGGACTTTATAGAAAAGGGTACCTTATTTTCTGGTCAAGCTTGGACTTTCAATATCTTCATACTTCATTCAAAATTACTTCTCCAGCCTTCATAATGTTTTTATTCTGAATAAATGCTTGATTAGATTCCCCGGACGCTTCTTAAATTAGCTAAGGCTCTTGATTATCCATTGGGCACGTTCACAAGGCTGTTAAACTCGTAGCATTCTTAGCAGTTAGCATATTATGCTTCTTTGACCCTCTTAATGGACGAATTAGGATTTGATGTCTTCATGAAACTTGTAGATATCGATATCAGATTTAATGAGACACCGGTTTCATCCAATTTGAACGCTTAAAACTTAATATATGGCCATCAGACTCTACATAGGTATGACTGTCCGGAACGACATCACGTCACCAACTTACGGATGCAATTTGACAAAGATAGAGATCGATTTCGCACTTGACCTCTTCATGAGAGTGCCGGATATATCTCTAACCTTCCAACGATCCCAAGATCGATGCTTTCGAACACCTAAAGCTCTAGAAATTGTTAGCAGACGCTTGCATGTTCAGATTGTCATGAACAGTATCACATCATAAGCTTGAAAAAGGAATTTTTCTCAGATCGGGATTGGTTCAGATCTCGACTTCTGCAGGAAACATGTAGGAATTTATCTTATCTTTATAACAAAACCAAGATCACTTAATTTCGACGAGCGTACCTCAAAATACGACGTTTCGCACGCTTGATTATCGGCAGCAGATAGTTGGCTACAATCTTCAGTGTTTTTGCTTTCGCAGCTTTTGTACTTTTGTCTTTATTCACGCTTGTCTTCTCTTTCTTTTATTAGAATCGCTGAAGCTTTTGTGTTCTTCTATTGCAGTACTTCTCGCTTCAGGACTTTATAGAAAAGGGTACCTTATTTTCTGGTCAAGCTTGGACTTTGAATATCTTAATACTTCTTGCAAAATTACTTTTCCAACCTTCGTAATGTTTTATATTCTAAATAGACGCTTGATTAGCTTCAGCGGAAGCTTCTTAAATTAGCTAATGCGCTTGGTTATCCACTGGGCACATTCACAAGGCTGTTAAACTCGTAGCATTCTTAGCAGTTAGCGAATTATGCTTCTTTGATCCTGTTAATGGCCGAATTAAGATGTGATGTCTTAATGAAACTTGTAGATATGGATATTAGGTTTAAAGAGACACCGGTTTCATCCAATTCGGACACCTACAGCTCAATATATGGCAATCAAACGCAAGAAAGGTATGAATGTCAGGAACAATATCACGTCAAAAACTTACGGATGCAATTTGACAACTATAGAGATCGATTTCACTCTTGGCATCTTCATGAGAGTTGCCGTTATTTCTAAGCCTTCAAACGATACCAAGATTGATGATTTTGAACACGTAAAGCTCCAGAAATTGTCAGCAGACGCTTGCTTGTTCTGATTGTCATGAACAGTATCACATTTAGATCTTGAAGAAGGTGTTTCACTCAGATAGAGATTGGTTCAGATCTCGACATCTCCAGGAAACATGAGGTATTTCTCTTATCTTTCTTAATAAACCAAGATCACTTCATTTCGACGAGCGTACCTCAAAATACGACGTTTCGGGCACTTGATTACCGGCAGCAGGCGCTTGACTTCAATCTTCAGTGTTTTTGCTTTTGCAGCTTTTGTACTTTGTCTTAATTCACGCTTGTCTTCTCTTACTTCTATTTGAATTGCAGAAGTTTTTGTCTTCTTCTATTACAGTACTTCATGCTTCAGGACTTTATAGAAAAGGGTACCTTATTTTCTGATCAAGCTTGGACTTTGAATATCTTAATACTTAATTCAAAATTACTTCTCCATCCTTCGTAATATTTTTATTCTGAATAAACGCTTGATTAGATTCACCGGGCGCTTCTTAAATTAGCTAAGGCGCTTCATTATCCGTTGGGCACATTTACAAGGGCGTTAAACTCTTAGCATTCTTAGCAGTCAGCATATTTTGCTTCTTTGACCCTCTTAATGGACGAATTAAGATTCGATGTCTTCATGAAACTTGTAGATATGGATATTACATTTAATGAGACACCGGTTTCATCCAATTCGGACACCTATAGCTCAATATATGGTCATTAGACGCTACATAGGTATGACTATCAGGAACAATATCACGTCACCAACTTACGGATGCAATTTGACAAAGATAGAGATCGATTTCGCTCTTGGCCTCTTCATGAGAGTTGCGGATATTCCTCTAAGCCTTCCAAAGATACCAAAATCGATGCTTTTGAACACCAAAAGCTCCAAAAATTGTCAGCAGACGCTTGCATATTCTGATTGTCATGAACAGTATCACATCTCATGATTGATGAAGGAATTTCACTCAGATCGGGAATGGTTCAGATCTCGACTTCTCCAGGAAACATGTAGGAATTTATCTTGTCTTTCTAACAAAACCAAGATCACTTAATTTCGAATAGCGTACCTCAAAATACGATGTTTCGGACGCTTGATTATCGGCAACAGGTGCTTGGCTTTAATCTTCAGTGTTTTTGCTTTCGCAGCATTTGTACTTTTGTCTTTATTCACGCTTGTCTCCACTTTCTTTGATTAGAATTGCTGAAGCTTTTGTGTTCTTCTATTGCAGTACTTTTTCTCTTCAGGACTTTATAGAAAAGGGTACCTTATTTTCTGGTCAAGCTTGGACTTTGAATATCTTCATACTGCATGCAAAATTAGTTTTCCAACCTTCATAGTGTTTTGTATTTTGAATAGACGCTTGATTAGCTTCACCGGACGCTTCTTAAATTAGCTAAAGCGCTTGGTTATCCACTGGGCACCTTCTCAAGGCTATCAAACTAGTGGCATTCTGACCAGTTCGTGTATTATACTTCTTTGATCCTCTTAATAACCGAATTAAGATGTGATGTTTTAATGAAACTTGTAGATATGGATATTAGCTTTAAATAGACACCGGTATCATCCAATTCGGACACCTACAGCTCAATATATGGCAATCAGACACTACAAAGGTATGAATGTTAGTAACAATATCACGTCAAAAATTTACGGATGTAATTTGACAACTATAGAGATCGATTTTCACTCTTGGAGTCTTCATGAGAGTTGCTGTTATTTCTAAGCCTTCAAAAAATACCAACATTGATGATTTTGAACACTTAAAGCTCTAGAAATTGTCAGCAGATGCATGCTTGCTCTGATTGTCATGAACAGTATAACATTCAGAGCATGAAGAAGGAGTTTCACTCAGATAGAGATTGGTTCAGATCTCGACTTCTCCAGGAAACATGTAGGTATTTCTCTTATCTTTCTTAAAAAACCAAGATCACTTCATTTCGACGAGCGTACCTCAAAATACGACGTTTCGGGCACTTGATTACCGGCAGCAGGCGCTTGACTTCAATCTTCAGTGTTTTTGCTTTTGCAGCTTTTGTACTTTGTCTTAATTCACGCTTGTCTTCTCTTACTTCTATTAGAATTGCCGAAGCTTTTGTCTTCTTCTGTTACAGTACTGCTTGCTTCAAGAGTTTATAGAAAAGGGTACCTTATTTTCTGGTCAAGCTTGGACTTTCAATATAATAATACTTCATTCAAAATTACTTCTCCAGCCTCCATAATGTTTTTATTCTGAATAAACGCTTGATTAGATTCACCGGGCGCTTCTTAAATTAGCTAAGGTGCTTGATTATCCGCTGGGCACATTCACAAGGCTGTTAAACTCGTAGCATTCTTAGCAGTTGGCATATTATCCTTCTTTGACCTTCTTAATGGACGAATTAGGATTCGATGTCTTCATGAAACTTGTAGATATAGATATTACATGTAATGAGACACCAGTTTCATCCAATTCAGACACCTACAGCTCAATATATGGCCATCAGACGCTACATAGGTATGACTATCAGGAACAATAGCACGTCACCAACTTACGGATGCAATTTGACAAAGATAGAGATCGATTTCGCTCTTGGCCTCTTCATGAGAGTTGCGGATATTCCTCTAAGCCTTCCAAAGATACCAAAATCGATGCTTTTGAACACCAAAAGCTCCAAAAATTGTCAGCAGACGCTTGCATATTCTGATTGTCATGAACAGTATCACATCTCATGATTGATGAAGGAATTTCACTCAGATCGGGAATGGTTCAGATCTCGACTTCTCCAGGAAACATGTAGGAATTTATCTTATCTTTCTAACAAAACCAAGATCACTTAATTTCGACGAGCGTACCTCAAAATACGATGTTTCGGACGCTTGATTATCGGCAACAGGTGCTTGGCTTTAATCTTCAGTGTTTTTGCTTTCGCAACATTTGTACTTTTGTCTTTATTCACGCTTGTCTTCACTTTCTTTGATTAGAATTGCTGAAGCTTTTGTGTTCTTCTATTGCAGTACTTTTTCTCTTCAGGACTTTATAGAAAAGGGTACCTTATTTTCTGGTCAAGCTTGGACTTTGAATATCTTCATACTGCATGCAAAATTAGTTTTCCAACCTTCATAGTGTTTTGTATTTTGAATAGACGCTTGATTAGCTTCACCGGACGCTTCTTAAATTAGCTAAAGCGCTTGGTTATCCACTGGGCACCTTCTCAAGGCTATCAAACTAGTGGCATTCTGACCAGTTCGTGTATTATACTTCTTTGATCCTCTTAATGGCCGAATTAAGATGTGATGTTTTAATGAAACTTGTAGATATGGATATTAGCTTTAAATAGACACCGGTATCATCCAATTCGGACACCTACAGCTCAATATATGGCAATCAGACACTACAAAGGTATGAATGTTAGTAACAATATCACGTCAAAAACTTACGGATGTAATTTGACAACTATAGAGATCGATTTTCACTCTTGGAGTCTTCATGAGAGTTGCTGTTATTTCTAAGCCTTCAAAAAATACCAAGATTGATGATTTTGAACACTTAAAGCTCTAGAAATTGTCAGCAGATGCATGCTTGCTCTGATTGTCATGAACAGTATAACATTCAGAGCATGAAGAAGGAGTTTCACTCAGATAGAGATTGGTTCAGATCTCGACTTCTCCAGGAAACATGTAGGTATTTCTCTTATCTTTCTTAATAAACCAAGATCACTTCATTTCGACGAGCGTACCTCAAAATACGACGTTTCGGGCACTTGATTACCGGCAGCAGGCGCTTGACTTCAATCTTCAGTGTTTTTGCTTTTGCAGCTTTTGTACTTTGTCTTAATTCACGCTTGTCTTCTCTTACTTCTATTAGAATTGCCGAAGCTTTTGTCTTCTTCTGTTACAGTACTGCTTGCTTCAAGAGTTTATAGAAAAGGGTACCTTATTTTCTGGTCAAGCTTGGACTTTCAATATAATAATACTTCATTCAAAATTACTTCTCCAGCCTCCATAATGTTTTTATTCTGAATAAACGCTTGATTAGATTCACCGGGCGCTTCTTAAATTAGCTAAGGTGCTTGATTATCCGCTGGGCACATTCACAAGGCTGTTAAACTCGTAGCATTCTTAGCAGTTGGCATATTATCCTTCTTTGACCTTCTTAATGGACGAATTAGGATTCGATGTCTTCATGAAACTTGTAGATATAGATATTACATGTAATGAGACACCGGTTTCATCCAATTCAGACACCTACAGCTCAATATATGGCCATCAGACGCTACATAGGTATGACTGTCAGGAACAATATCACGTCACCAATTTACGGATGCAATTTGACAAAGATAGAGATCGATTTCGCTCTTGGCCTTTTCATGAGAGTTGCGGATATTCCTCTAAGCCTTCCAAAGATACCAAAATCGATGCTTTTGAACACCAAAAGCTCCAAAAATTGTCAGCACATGCTTGCATGTTCTGATTGTCAAGAACAATATCACATCTCAAGCTTGAGGAAGGAATTTCACTCTGATCGGGATTGGTTCAGATCTCGACTTATCCAGGAAACATGTAGGAATTTATCTTATCTTTCTAACAAAACCAAGATCGCTTAATTTCGACGAGCGTACCTCAATATACGATGTTTCGGACGCTTGATTATCGGCAGCAGGCTCTTGGCTTTAATTTTCAGTGTTTTTGCTTTCGCAGCATTTGTACTTTTGTCTTTATTCACGCTTGTCTTCTCTTTCTTTTATTAGAATTGCTGAAGCTTTTGTGTTCTTCTATTGCAGTACTTTTTCTCTTCAGGACTTTATAGAAAAGGGTACCTTATTTTCTGGTCAAGCTTGGACTTTGAATATCTTAATACTTCATGCAAAATTACATTTCCAACCTTCATAGTGTTTTGTATTCTGAATAGACGCTTGATTAGCTTCACCGGACGCTTCTTAAATTAGCTAAGGCGCTTGGTTATCCACTGGGCACATTCTCAAGGCTGTCAAACTAGTGGCATTCTGACCAGTTCGAGTATTATACTTCTTTGATCCTCTTAATGGCCGAATTAAGATGTGATGTCTTAATGAAAATTGTAGATATGGATATTAGCTTTAAATAGACACCGGTATCATCCAATTCGGACACCGACAGCTCAATATATGGCAATCAGACACTACAAAGTTATGAATGTTAGTAACAATATCACGTCAAAAACTTACGGATGTAATTTGACAACTATAGAGATCGATTTCACTCTTGGAGTCTACATGAGAGTTCCTGTTATTTCTAAGCCTTCAAAAAATACCAAGATTGATGATTTTGAACACGTAAAGCTCCAGAAATTGTCAGCAGACGCTTGCTTGCTCTGATTGTCATGAACAGTATCACATTTAGAGCATGAAGAAAGAGTTTCACTCAGATAGAGATTGGTTCAGATCTCGACTTCTCCAGGAAACATGTAGGTATTTCTCTTATCTTTCTTAAAAAACCAAGATCACTTCATTTCGACGAGCGTACCTCAAAATACGACGTTTCGGGCGCTTGATTTCCGGCAGCAGGCGCTTGATTTCAATCTTCAGTGTTTTTGCTTTTGCAGCTTTTGTACTTTGTCTTAATTCACGCTTGTCTTCTCTTACTTCTATTAGAATTGCTGAAGCTTTTGTCTTCTTCTATTACAGTACTTCTTACTTCAAGACTTTATAGAAAAGGGTACCTTATTTTCTGGTCAAGCTTGGACTTTCAATATCTTAATACTTCATTCAAAATTACTTCTCCAGCCCCCATAATGTTTTTATTCTGAATAAACGCTTGATTAGATTCACCGGGCGCTTCTTAAATTAGCTAAGGTGCCTCATTATCCGCTGGGCACATTCACAAGGTTGTTAAACTCGTAGCATTCTTAGCAGTTGGCATATTATCCTTCTTTGACCCTCTTAATGGACGAATTAGGATTCGATGTCTTCATGAAACTTGTAGATATAGATATTACATGTTTCATCCAATTCGGACACCTACAGCTCAATATAAGGTCATCAGACGCTACATAGGTATGACTCTCAGGAACAATATCACGTCACCAACTTGGGGATGCAATTTGACAAAGATAGAGATCGATTTCGCTCTTTACCTCTTCTTGACCGTTGCGGATATTTCTCTAAGCCTTCCAAGGATACCAAAATCGATGCTTTATAACACCAAAAGCTCTAGAAATTGTCAGCAGACGCTTGCATGTTCTGATTGTCATGAACAGTATCACATCTCAAGCTTGAGGAAGGAATTTCACTCAGATCGGGATTGGTTCAGATCTCGACTTCTCCAGAAAACATGTAGGAATTTATCTTATCTTTCTAAAAAAACCAAGATCACTTAATTTCGACGAGCGTACCTCAAAATACGATGTTTCGGACGCTTGATTATCGGCAACAGGCGCTTGGCAATAATCTTCATTGTTTTTGCTTTCGCAGCATTTGTACTTTTGTCTTTATTCATGCTTGTCTTCTCTTTCATTTATTAGAATTGCTGAAGCTTTTGTGTTCTTCTATTGCTGTACTTTTCCTCTTCCGGACTTTATAGAAAAAGGGTGCCTTATTTTCTGGTCATGCTTGGACATTGAATATCTTAATACTTCATGCAAAATTTCTTTTCCAACCTTCATAGTGTTTTGTACTCAGAATAGACGCTTGATTAGCTTCACCGGACGCTTCTTAAATTAGCTAAGGCGCTTGGTTATCCACTGGGCACATTCTCAAGGCTGTCAAACTAGTGGCATTCTGACCAGTTCGTGTATTATACTTCTTTGATCCTCTTAATGGCCGAATTAAGATGTGATGTCTTAATGAAAATTGTAGATATGGATATTAGCTTTAAATAGACACCGGTATCATCCAATTCGGACACCGACAGCTCAATATATGGCAATCAGACACTACAAAGTTATGAATGTTAGTAATAATATCACGTCAAAAACTTACGAATGTAATTTGACAACTATAGAGATCGATTTCACTCTTGGCGTCTTCATGAGAGTTGCCGTTATTTCTAAGCCTTCAAACGATACCAAGATTGATGATTTTGAACACGTAAAGCTCCAAAAATTGTCAGCAGACGCTTGCTTGTTCTGATTGTCATGAACAGTATCACATTTAGAGCATGAAGAAGGAGTTTCACTCAGATAGAGATTGGTTCAGATCTCGACTTCTCCAGGAAACATGTAGGTATTTCTCTTATCTTTCATAAAAAACAAAGATTGCTTCACTTCGACGAGCGTACCTCAAAATACGACGTTTCGGGCGCTTGATTACCGGCAGCAGGTGCTTGACTTCAATCTTCAGTGTTTTTGCTTTTGCAGCTTTTGTACTTTGTCTTAATTCACGCTTGCCTTCTCTTACTTCTATTAGAATTGCTGAAGCTTTTGTCTTCTTCTATTACAGTACTTCATGCTTCAAGACTTTATAGAAAAGGGTACCTTATTTTCTGGTCAAGCTTGGACTTTCAATATCTTAATACTTCATTCAAAATTACTTCTCCAGCCTCCATAATGTTTTTATTCTGAATAAACGCTTGATTAGATTCACCGGGCGCTTCTTAAATTAGCTAAGGTGCTTGATTATCCGCTGGGCACATTCACAAGGCTGTTAAAATCGTAGCATTCTTAGCAGTTGGCATATTATCCTTCTTTGACCCTCTTAATGGACGAATTAGGATTCGATGTCTTCATGAAACTTGTAGATATAGATATTACATGTTTCATCCAATTCGGACACCTACAGCTCAATATAAGGTCATCAGACGCTACATAGGTATGACTCTCAGGAACAATATCATGTCACCAAATTACGAATGCAATTTGACAAAGATAGAGATCGATTTCGCTCTTGGCGTCTTCATGAGAGTTGCGGATATTTATCTAAGCCTTCCAAAGATACCAAAATCGATGCTTTTGAACACCAAAATCTTCAGAAATTGTCAGCAGACGCTTGCATGTTATGATTGTCATGAACAGTATCACATCTCAAGCTTGAGGAAGGAATTTCACTCAGATCGGGATTGGTTCAGATCTCGACTTCTCCAGGAAACATGTAGGAATTTATCTTATCTTTATAACAAAACCAAGATCACTTAATTCGACGAGCGTACGTCAAAATACGACGTTTCGGACGCTTGATTATCGGCAGCAGGCGCTTGGCTTCAATCTTCAGTGTTTTTGCTTTCGCAGCATTTGTACTTTTGTCTTTATTAATGCTTGTCTTCTCTTTCTTTTATTAGAATTGCTGAAGCTTTTGTGTTCTTCTATTGCAGTACTTCTTGCTTCAGGACTTTATAGAAAAGGGTACCTTATTTTCTGGTCAAGCTTGGACTTTGAATATCTTAATACTTCATGCAACACTACTTTTCCAACCTTCATAATGTTTTGTATTCTTATTAGATGCTTGATTAGCTTCACCGGACGCTTTTTAAATTAGCTAAGGCGCTTGATTATCCGCTGGGCACATTTACAAGGCTGTTAAACTCGTAGCATTCTTAGCAGTTAGCATATTACGCTTCTTTGACCCTCTTAATGGACAAATTAAGATTCGATGTCTTCATGAAACTTGTAGATATGGATATTACATTTAATGAGACACAATTTTCATCCAATTCGGACACCTATAGCTCAATATATGGTCGTCAGACGCTACATAGGTATGACTATCAAGAACAATATCTCGTCACCAACTTATGGATGCAATTTGACAAATATAGGGATCGATTTCGCTCTCGCCCTTTTCCTGAGAGTTGAGGATATTTCTCTAAACCTTCCAAAGATACCAAAATCGATGCTTTTGAACACCGAAAGCTCCAGAAATTGTCAACAGACACTTGCGTGTTCTGATTGTCATGAACAGTATCACATCTCAAGCTTGAGGAAGGAATTTCACTCAGATCGGGATTGGTTCAGATCTCGACTTCTCCAGAAAACATGTAGGTATTTTATCTTATCTTTCTATAAAAACCAAGATCACTTAATTTCGACCAGCGTACCTCAAAATACGACGTTTCGGACGCTTGATTATCGGCAGCAGGCGCTTGGCTTCAATCTTCAGTGTTTTTGCTTTCGCAGCATTTGTACTTCGGTCTTTATTCACGCTTGTCTTCTCTTTCTTTTATTAGAATTGCTGAAGCTTTTGTGTTCTTCTATTGCAGTACTTCTTGCTTCAAGACTTTATAGAAAAGGGTACCTTATTTTCTGGTCAAGCTTGGACTTTGAATATCTTAATACTTCATGCAAAACTACTTTTCCAACCTTCATAATATTTTTTACGCTGAATAGACGCTTGATTAGCTTCACCGGAAGCTTCTTAAATTAGCTAAGGCCCTTGGTCATCCACTGGGCACATTCTCAAGGCTGTCAAACTAGTGGCATTCTGACCAGTTCGTGTATTATACTTCTTTGATCCTCTTAATGGCCGAATTAAGATGTGATGTCTTAATGAAACTTGTAGATATGGATATTAGCTTTAAAGAGACACTGGTTTCATACAATTCGGACACCTACAGCTCAATATATGGCAATCAGACACAACAAAGGTATGAATGTCAGGAACAATATCACGTCAAAAACTTACGGATGCAATTTGACAACTATAGAGATCGATTTCTCTCTTGGCGTCTTCATGAGAGTTGCCGTTATTTCTAAGCCTTCAAACGATACCAAGATTGATGATTTTGAACACGTAAAGCTCCAGAAATTGTCAGCAGACGCTTGCTTGTTGTGATTGTCATGAACAGTGTCACATTTAGAGCTTGAAGAAGGTGTTTCACTCAGATAGAGATTGGTTCAGATCTCGACATCTCCAGGAAACATGAGGTATTTCTCTTATCTTTCCTAAAAAACCAAGATCACTTCATTTCGATGAGCGTACCTCAAAATACGACGTTTCGGGCACTTGATTATCGGCAGCAGGCGCTTGACTTCAATCTTCAGTGTTTTTGCTTTTGCAGCTTTTGTACTTTGTCTTAATTCACGCTTGTCTTCTCTTACTTCTATTTGAATTGCTGAAGCTTTTGTTTTCTTCTATTACAGTACTTCATGCTTCAGGACTTTATAGAATAGGGTACCTTATTTTCTGCTCAAGCTTGGACTTTCAATATCTTAATACTTCATTCAAAATTACTTCTCCATCCTTCGTAATATTTTTATTCTGAATAAACTCTTGATTAGATTCACCGGGCGCTTCTTAAATTTGCTAAGGCGCTTGATTATCCGCTGGGCACATTTACAAGGCTGTTAAACTCGTAGCATTCTTAGCAGTTAGCATATTATGCTTCTTTGACCCTCTTAATGGACGAAATAAGATTCGATGTCTTCATGAAACTTGTAGATATGGATATTACATTCAATGAGACACCGGTTTCATCCAATTCAGACACCTATAGCTCAATATATGGTCATCAGACGCTACATAGGTATGACTATCAGGAACAATATCACGTCACCAACTTACGGATCCAATTTGACAAAGATAGAGATTGATTTCGCTCTTGACCTTTTCATGAGAGTTGCGAATATTTCTCTAAGCCTTCCAAAGATAACAAAATCGATGCTTTTGAACACCAAAAGCTCCAAAAATTGTCAGCAGACGCTTGCATGTTCTGATTGTCATGAATAGTATCACATCTGAAGCGTGAGGAAGGAATTTCACTCAGATCGGGATTGTTCAGATCTTGACTTCTCCAGGAAACATGTAGGAATTTATCTTATCTTTCTAAAAAAAACCAAGATCACTTAATTTCGACGAGCGTACCTCAAAATACGACGTTTCGGACGCTTGATTATCGGCAGCAGACGCTTGGCTTTAATCTTCAGTGTTTTTGCTTTCGCAGCGTTTGTACTTTTGTTTTTATTCACGCTTGTCTTCTCTTTCTTTTATTAGAATTGCTGAAGCTTTTGTGTTCTTCTATTGCAGTACTTTTCCTCTTCAGGACTTTATAGAAAAGGGTACCTTATTTTTTGGTCAAGCTTGGACTTTGAATATCTTAATACTTCATGCAAAATTACTTTTCCAACCTTCATATTGTTTTGTATTCTGAATAGTCGCTTGATTAGCTTCACCGGATGCTTCTTAAATTAGCTAAGGCACTTTGTTATCCACTGGGCACATTCTCAAGGCTGTCAAACTAGTGGCATTCTGACCAGTTCTTGTATTATACTTCTTTGATCCTCTTAAATGCCGAATCAGGATGTGATGTCCTAATGAAACTTGTAGATATGGATATTAGCTTTAAATAGACGCCGGTTTCATCCAATTCGGACACTTAGAGCTCAATATATGGCAATCAGACGCTACAAAGGTATGAATGTCAGGAACAATATCACATCAAAAACTTACGGATGCAATTTGACAACTATTGAGATCGATTTCACTCTTGGCGTCTTCATGAGAGTTGCCGTTATTTCTAAGCCTTCAAACGATACCAAGATTGATGATTTTGAACACGTAAAGCTCCAGAAATTGTCAGCAAACGCTTGCTTGTTCTGATTGTCATGAACAGTATCACATTTAGAGCTTGAAGAAGGAGTTCACTCAGATAAAGATTTGGTTAGATCTCGACTTCTCCAGGAAACATGTAGGTATTTCTCTTATCTTTCTTAAAAAACCAAGATCACTTCATTTCGACGAGCGTACCTCAAAATACGATGTTTCGGGCGCTTGATTACCGGCAGCAGGCGCTTGACTTCAATCTTCAGTGTTTTTGCTTATGCAGCTTTTGTACTTTGTCTTAATTCACGCGTGTCTTCTCTTACTTCTATTAGAATTGCTGAAGCTTTTGTCTTCTTCTATTACAGTACTTCAAGCTTCAACACTTTATAGAAAAGGGTACCTTATTTTCAGGTCAAGCTTGGACTTTCAATATCCTAATACTTCATTCAAAATTACGTCTCCAGCCTTCATAATGTTTTTATTCTGAATAAACGCTTGATTAGATTCACCGGGCGCTTCTTAAATTAGCTAAGGTGCTTGATTATCCGATGGGCACATTCACAAGGTTGTTAAACTCGTAGCATTCTTAGCAGTTGGCATATTATGCTTCTTTGACCCTCTTAATGGACGAATTAGGATTCGTTGTCTTCATGAAACTTGTAGATATAGATATTACAGTCAATGAGACACTGGTTTCATCCAATTCGAACACCTACAGCTCAATATATGGTCATCAGACGCTACATAGGTATGACTGTCAGGAACAATATCACGTCACCAACTTACGGATGCAATTTGACAAAGATAGAGATCGATTTCGCTCTTGGCCTCTTCATGAGAGTGCGGATATTTCTCTAAGCCTTCCAAAGATACCAAAATCGATGCTTTTGAACACCTAAAGCTCCAGAAATTGTAAGCAGACGCTTGCATGTTATGATTGTCATGAACAGTATCACATCTCAAGCTTGAGGAAGGAATTTCACTCAGATCGGGATTGGGTCAGATCTCGACTTCTCCAGGAAACATGTAGGAATTTATCTTATCTTTATAACAAAACCAAGATCACTTAATTTGGACGAGCGTACCTCAAAATACGACGTTTCGAACGCTTGATTATCGGCAGCAGCCGCTTGGCTTCAATCTTCAGTGTTTTTGCTTTCGCAGCATTTGTACTTTTGTCTTTATTCACGCTTGTCTTCTCTTTCTTTTATTAGAATTGTTGAAGCTTTTGTGTTCTTCTATTACAGTACTTCTTGCTTCAGGACTTTATAGAAAAGGTTACCTTATTTTCTGGTCAAGCTTGGACTTTGAATATCTTAATACTTCATGCAAAACTACTTTTCCAACCTTCATAATGTTTTGTATTCTGAATAGACGCTTGATTAGCTTCACCGGGCGCTTCTTAAATTAGTTAAGGTGCTTGATTATCCGCTGGGCACGATCACAAGATTGTTAAACTCGTAGCATTCTTAGCAGTTGACATATTATGCTTCTTTGACCCTCTTAATGGACGAATTAGGATTCGATGTCTTCATGAAACTTGTAGATATAGATTTTACATTTAATGAGACACTGGTTTTATCCAATTCGGACACCTACAGCTCAATATATGGTCATCAGACACTACATAGGTATGACTGTCAGGAACAATATCACGTCACCAACTTACGGATGCAATTTGACAAAGATAGAGATCGATTTCGCTCTTGGCCTCTTCATGAGAGTTATGGATATTTCTCTAAGCCTTCCAAAGATACCAAAATCGATGCTTTTGAACACCTAAAGCTCCAGAATTGTCAGCAGACGCTTGCATGTTATGATTGTCATGAACAGTATCACATCTCAAGCTTGAGGAAGGAATTTCACTCAGATAGGGATTGGGTCAGATCTCGACTTCTCCAGGAAACATGTAGGAATTTATCTTTTCTTTATAACAAAACCAAGATCACTTAATTTCGACGAGCGTACCTCAAAATACGACGTTTCGGATGCTTGATTATCGGCAGCAGGCGCTTGGCTTCAATCTTCAGTATTTTTGCTTTCGCAGCATTTGTACTTTTGTCTTTATTCACGCTTGTCTTCTCTTTCTTTTATTAGAATTGCTGAAGCTTTTGTATTCTTCTATTGCAGTACTTCTTGCTTCAGGACTTTATAGAAAAGGGTACCTTATTTTCTGGTCAAGCTTGGACTTTGAATATCTTAATACTTCATGCAAAATTACTTTTCCAACCTTCATAATGTTTTGTATTCTGAATAGATGCTTGATTAGCTTCACCGGACGCTTCTTAAATTATCTAAGGCGCTTGGTCATCCACTGGGCACATTCTCAAGGCTGTCAAACTAGTGGCATTCTGACCCGTTCGTGTATTATACTTCTTTGATCCTCTGAATGGCCGAATTAAGATGTGATGTCTTAATGAAACTTGTAGATATGGATATTAGCTTTAAAGAGACACCTGTTTCATCCATTTCGGACACCTACAGCTCAATATATGGCAATCAGACGCTACAAAGGTATGAATGTCAGGAACAATATCACGTCAAAAACTTACGGATGCAATTTGACAACTATAGATGTCGATTTCACTCTTGGCGTCTTCATGAGAGTTGCCGTTATTTCTAAGCCTTCAAACGATTCCAAGATTGGTGATTTTGAACACGTAAAGCTCCAGAAATTGTCAGCAGACGCTTGCTTGTTCTGATTGTCATGAACAGTATCACATTTAGAGCTTGAAGAAGGAGTTTCACTCAGATAGAGATTGGTTCAGATCTCGACTTCTCCAGGAAACATGTAGGTATTTCTCTTATCTTTCTTATAAAACCAAGATCACTTCATTTCGACGAGCGTACCTCAAAATACGACGTTTCGGGCGCTTGATTACCGGCAGCAGGCGCTTGACTTCAATCTTCAGTGTTTTTACTTTCGCAGCTTTTGTACTTTGTCCTAATTCACGCTTGTCTTCTCTTACTTCTATTAGAATTGCTGAAGCTTTTGTCTTCTTCTATTACAGTACTTCGTGCTTCAAGACTTTATATTTTCTGGTCAAGCTTGGAATTTCAATATCTTAATACTTCATTCAAAATTACTTCTCCAGCCTCCATAATGTTTTTATTCTAAATAAACGCTTGATTAGATTCACCAGGCGCTTCTTAAATTAGCTAAGGTGCTTGATTATCCGCTGGGCACATTCACAACGCTGTTAATGTAACACGTTGCTTTTTCGCTTCTGTGTACTTATGTGTTAATACTTGCTTATAGATGCTTGCATATGTTATTTTTGCTTGTTTTTGGTGCATAAGTTCATAGTTGTAATAGTTCAGCCTTTATAATAATCGATCCATCCGAGTCTAAATAACCTGTTTCACTGTTTTGGCCATATCTTGAGTTCTAGACATCCAATCGAGGTGATCTAGGATGCGTTGGAAAGCTTAGAGGATTACCTACAAGGTTTATTCAGGTGTCAATGCCAAAAATCGATTGGGAAATCGATTTGGGAAATCGATTTCCAGGTGAAGAAATCGATTTCCAAAAGGAGGAAATCGATTGTTTGAAGGGCAAAATCGATTTCTTTGATAAGAAAATCGATTTGGCCAATCGATTTCCATGAATGTTGAAATCGATTTTCATGCGTGTCAGAGCTTACGCGTTTGGGTCACCGGGCTATGCTGGGTAAGGCCCATTCGTCCTAAAACGTTCCTAACAGTTATATATACATATCGTATGACCTAAACCTAGTATCCACACCCTATTATACTCACTAGTTGCCTCTTCTCATCCCTATGAGCTCTAACTGATCTCTTGCTCTAGAAAACCCAAAGCACGAATCCTGCTTTGCTGTTCTTCGTCAAGAACACGCCGTTGTTTGGCTAGTCTGTCCCTGCTGCTAGAGTTAATCTCCTAAGTTAGAAACCAAGGTGAGTTTCCAGTCCTGGATTTGTTTTCCCTTTTAATCCTTAACTTAAAGAACGACTCTGCTTTCCAGTGTTGCGATCGTGATCAAGTGCTGAACCCGTAAGAAGGAGCCGTAGCAGATCTTAGCTCTGTTCTCTTTCCCTTAGGCTGTGAATCGTCATACCAGGTATGGGGGGAGAAAATTGGTCATGAATATGTGGGTTTTGGGATAGGTTAAGATGAAGGGGTTAACCCATGACCCCTATGTATGCCTGCGTATGCCTATGAATGTTGTTATGTTGTTTTCTGGCTATATGAGTATTGATTGATGAATATTTTGATGTTATAACATGTTTATAACAATGATTTCATGATTTATAACAATGATTTCATGATTTATATGATTGTTGAAGAATTGATGATGATGAACATGTTGTTTATGCCATGATATGGTGTTTTGTTAACCTTGTGCTATCAGAACATAGTTATAGGGAGAAAATAAATAGGCAATGTGAGATTGATGACCAAGGATTAGTTTGAGAACCCTTAGGTTATGATTTATGAGTGTTGGACTAATCAAATTGGTGATAAATAGCTTAGGCTCGAATGATATGTCAATTAGAGAACATAGACTGGTCCGATAGCGGAGAAAACCCGCTGCTGTATGATCTGACACCCAGAAATCGATTTCCAGCATATGGAAATCGATTTGAATCGACCAAGAATCGATTTCCAAGGTGTGGAAATCGATTTGGCCTTGTAGAAATCGATTTCTAGAATCGATTTTCCTTGTTCAAAATCGATTGGGGAAATCGATTTGAACATGTTGAAATCGATTTTCAGAGATTGGAAATCGATTTGAAGACTTGAGAAATCAATTCCAGAGATTGGAAATCGATTCTCACATACCCAGGAGCAGGTTTTGTGAATATATGCCTTGACAGGATGAATCTAGTTTTTGATGATTGACAAAAGGAACCGGAAAGTCAAGTATACAAAAAGCGGAAAAGAAGATCAAGTAGATCAAGTGCTTCAAGACTGGGTTATGGGAATTTTATTTCTTGTAATCGGTGTTTCTTAGGATCTCTTTATAAATGGTTCTAAAGCTCTCATATTTAAAATAAATCACACACACACATTACGTTAACTTAAAAGGCTTTTACTAAAAAAATAGAAATTTCATTATAGCCGTTAAGTTTTCAAAAAAATAATGTACATAATCGATTATGCATATGTCATAATCGATTACACTCAAATCAGGGAAGTCATAATCGATTATGCATATGTCATAATCGATTACACTCAAAACAGAGAAGTCATAATCGATTATCCTAATCGATTATGCTGCGAAAGTAAATCAGCGCGTTTTTTCTCAAGGGATAATCGATTATGGCCATACCATAATCGATTATGAAGTGACTGCCTTGTTTTTTTAAATGGGCTTAACCTAATTCCTATGGACCTAAAAGTTTTTCTATAAATAGGAATGCCAAGGCAACTCTAAGACACACGAATCCTACTGCGCTCTGAAACTCTATTTATTTTATTACTTACTCTCACACGTTCATTTTTGATTATTTTTTGAATAGAGAGCTTTACATATCATATAGTTTGAATTGTACTTTGAGCTTCAATTTGTAATCTTTATCTGCACTACTTGAGTGCTACATTCTTCTTCTACTTCTTCTTGTTCTTGGGTGTGAATCCCTTTTTCTTGAAAGAGAAACAATATCTCTTGAACTAGAGGCTCTTGCACAAAGGGAGGTGATATCCCATTATTTTGTGTGGAGAGTGCTCTTGGTTTGTAAAGGTTTCTAGCTGCACCTGATTTAAAAGCTAGTTATTGAGTGAAAACCCTTGGTGTTTGACCTTGGGGACTGGACGTAGGCCACAGGGTATTTAGTGGCCGAACTAGGATAAATCTGCGGCTCTCTCTCTATCCTTTCATTATTGTCTTCTACCTTACAGCAATTTAATTTATCGCATTTATTTTATTGCAATTTAATTTATCGCATTTACTTTATTGCAATTTAATTTATGCGATTTATTTTATTGCTATTTACTTTCTAGAATTTATTATTCAAGCAATTTACTTTATAGCGCTTCTAATTTCAGTCATTTACCTTCAAGCGCCGTAATTGCAAAAAGTTTTTTCAAAAACACATATCACCCACAATTCACCCCCCTCTTGTGTTTGAAGTCACTTGTCAACAAGTGGCATCAGAGCTTAACTCTTGTCTAAAGGGCTAAATCGCTTCAAGAGGTAACATGACTTCAAACGGTTTTAAAAATGAGGGCAATTCCAGAAACAGACCCCCATTGTTCAATGGTGAAGGGTATGGTTATTGGAAGGAAAGGATGCAAATCTTTCTTGAGGCAGTACGCCCCGATATTTGGGACGCTGTGGAAAATGGTCCATTTGTTCCCACTCATTCAGTTAATGATGCAGTGGTGAATAAACCAAGAAATCTTTGGACCGACGAGGAAAAGAAAAAGGTCCAATATAATTTGAAAGCTAGGAACATCATCACTGCAGCTCTAAGCTACGATAAGTTTTATAAGGTCTCAAATTGTAAGACCGCCAAGGAAATGTGGGACACCCTTCAATTGACCCATGAAGGTACTACCATGGTCAAAAGGGCTCGAATGAACACATTAACCCATGAGTATGAGCTATTTAGGATGAAACAGGGTGAAAGCATACATGATATGCAAAAACGATTTACCCATATAATTAATCATCTTAGAGCTCTTGGGAAGTCCTTCAATAATGAAGATTTAATTAATAAGGTTCTTAGATGTTTAAATAGAAGTTGGCAACCTAAAGTTACAGCTATATCTGAATCTAGAGATCTATCTTCTATGTCTTTGGCAACTCTGTTTGGAAAATTGCAGGAACATGAGCTCGAACTAAATCGACTCATTGAGAATGAGGAAACCAATAAGAAAAAGAAAAGTATTGCTCTCAAAGCAAGTATCAATAAAACAGAAGAAGAAGACGACCTTGATGAATGTGATAGCCTCGATGAAAACGAGGAAAATATGAGCCTAATGGTTCGAAGGTTCAAAAAATTCATGAGACAGAAAGGCAAGGCAAAACAATTCTTCAATCCTCAAAAGAAAAATGAGGGGGAAGGAACTTCCTTCAATCCAACATGCTACAACTGTGGCAAAAAGGGTCATATTAAACCCGACTGTCCTCAAGGCCAAAAGAAACATAAAAAATCAGATAAAAGGCCACAGAAGGATAGAAAAGCAAGAAGAGCTTATATTGCGTGGGGTGAGAACGACATGGACTCCTCCGACGAATCGGATAATGAAGAAGCAAATTTATGTCTTATGGCCAACCATGAGGAAGATGAGGTAAACAATTTTGAGCTTGAAACTGATTTAACTTATGATGATTTACTTATTGCCTGTGAGGATTTAAATGATGAAAATGTTAGACTGCGCAAAAGCATTTCTTCATCTAAGAAAAACATTTCTTTTTTTGAAACAAAAATAAGTATTTTGAACAACGAAATGGAAGCTCTTAAAGAAAAACAAGTCGTTCCAATCGAAACCTCCCCATGCACTTCTTGTGAAAACAAAAAGAATGAAGTTTTTAAGTGTGATGAATGCAGCGTTTTGAAAAATGAAATCGAGGATTTATACAACACACTTGCAAAATTTACTATGGGAAGAGATAATCTAAATGTTCTTTTAGGAAATTAAAAAGGTACTTATGACAAAGTTGGTTTGGGCTTTCGCCCGAAAATTCATGAAAAATCTTTCAAAAAGTTCTTTTATCCAAAGAACATATCAAGTAGCCCCTTTGTCAAATGTTTTCACTGTGGTAGGAAAGGACACACTGCTTCTATTTGCAATGCTAGGAAAAATAAAGAAGTGAATCGCATAAAGACATGGGTTCCAAAGGATGTATTACCCAAAGCTAACTCTCAAGGACCCAAAATGATTTGGGTACCAAAGGTTAAAACTTGATTCTGTGTTGTAGGTGTGCTTGAAGGCCAAGAACTCTAATTGATATCTTGACAGTGGTTGTTCAAAGCACATGACGGGAGACAAAAACAAGTTCTCCACTATATTATCCAAAAAGGGTGGCTATGTTTTCTATGGTGACAACAATAAAGGTACAATTCTTGGTATTGGTACTATTGGTAGAAGTCCTAATCCCATCATAGAAAATGTTTTGTATGTCGATGGCCTAAAACATAATTTACTAAGTATAAGCCAACTTTGTGATAAAGGTTTTGAGGTAGTGTTCAATTCGTCTAAATGTATGGTCATGGATTCTCATAACAAACAAACTAAATTAATTGGACAAAGAATTGGAAATATCTACATGGTTAACTTGGATGAATTACCTTCAAATGATGCATGTTGTCTTATTAGCAAAGAGGATGAAACATGGTTATGGCATAGGAGAATAGCTCACATTCACATGGATCATCTAAATAAGTTGGTTCGCAAGGACTTAGTAATTGGTCTACCAAAGATTCGTTTTGAAAAGGATAAGTTGTGTGACGCTTGTCAAAAAGGAAAACAAGTAAAGGCCTCTTTCAAATCTCAAAACGTTGTTTCAACAAATCGGCCTTTACAGCTTTTACATATGGACTTGTTTGGTCCATCTAAAACTATGAGCTTTGGTGGTAATTACTATGCGCTTGTTATTGTGGATGACTACTCTCGCTATACATGGACATTGTTTATTTCTCATAAAAATGACGTTTTGCTGCCTTTCGGAAACTTGCTAAGGTTATTCAAAATGAAAAAGGTTTAAACATTGTATCTATCCGAAGTGATCATGGTGGTGAGTTCCAAAATGAGGCATTTGAGGCCTTTTGTACTGAAAATGGAATTGAGCATAATTTTTCTGCACCAAGAACTCCACAACAAAATGGAGTGGTGGAAAGGAAAAATCGGTCTCTTGAAGAGCTAGCGAAGACGATGCTCAATGAGACCAACCTTCCCAAGTATTTCTGGGCAGACGCGGTAAGTACCGCATGCTATGTCATGAATAGAGTCCTTATAAGACCTATTCTAAAACTAACGCCCTATGAAATTTACAAGGGAAGGAAGCCCAACATCTCTCACCTTCACGTATTCGGATGTAAATGCTTTGTTTTAAATAATGGTAAAGATAACCTTGGCAAATTCGATGCTAAAGCTGATGAAGGTATCTTTCTTGGATACTCAGTTTCTAGTAAATCTTTTAGAATTTTTAATAAAAGAACTATGACCATAGAAGAATCTATGCATGTTTCTTTTGATGAGACTAACCCAAAATCTATGGTAGAAGAAAGTGTTGATGATCTTGCAGAACTTTTGGGAAATAACCACCTTGAGGAACAAATAAGTCAAGAGAAAAAGGATGAAGATCAACCACCTCTTAGTATCGATGATTCACCTCACTCAAATCTTCCAAGAGAATGGAGAACATCAAGACACCATCCTCTTGACAACATAATAGGTGATATTTCAAAAGGGGTAACAACTCGAAACTCTCTTAAACATGCATGTCATTACATGGCTTTCGTATCTCAAATTGAACCTAAAGATATTGATGATGCTATCATTGATGAACATTGGACTCTTGCCATGTAAGAAGAGTTGAACCAATTTGAAAGAAACAATGTTTGGGAACTTGTTCCCAAACCTAAGGATCAATTAGTCATTGGGACTAAATGGGTCTTTCGTAACAAGCTTGATGAACACGGTATAATTGTTAGGAATAAGGCTAGGCTTGTCGCCAAAGGATATAATCAACAAGAGGGCATAGATTTCGATGAAACCTATGCTCCAGTGGCTAGATTAGAAGCCATCCGCATGCTTCTTGCATTTGCATGCATTATGGATTTCAAACTTTTTCAAATGGATGTAAAAAGTGCTTTTCTTAATGGTTATATTCAAGAAGAAGTCTATGTGGACCAACTCCCTGGTTTTTCAAATTTCGAATTTCCTAATCATGTCTTCAAATTAAAAAAGGCTCTATATGGTTTGAAACAAGCTCCTAGAGCTTGGTATGATCGTCTAAGCAAGTTCTTACTTGAAAATGATTTTGAAAGAGGAAAAGTGGACACCACTCTTTTTATCAAAAAGAAAAAGCATGACATTTTACTTGTTCAAATTTATGTGGACGATATTATATTTGGTGCAACTAATGAATCTTTGTGTAAGGACTTTTCTAACATAATGCAAAATGATTTTGAAATGTCAATGATGGGCGAGCTCAACTACTTCCTTGGGCTTCAAATCAAGCAATCAAACGAAGAAATATTCATAAATCAAGCAAAATATTGCAAGGAGCTACTCAAGAAATTTGGAATGAACAATGCCAAAGAAATATCCACACCAATGAGCACCTCTTGCTACCTTGATAAAGATGAGAAAAATAAGTCGGTTGAAGTAAGTAAGTATAGAGGTATGATAGGTTCACTTCTTTATCTTACAGCAAGTCGCCCCGATATAATGTTTAGTGTTTGCATGTGTGCACGTTTTCAATCTAACCCTAAGGAATCACATCTCACAGCGGTAAAACGCATTATGAGATATCTCATTGGCACACAAAATATGGATTTATGGTACCCTAAAGGTGCTGATTGCACTTTAATTGGGTACTTGGATTCAGATTTTGCGGGATGCAAAATGGATCGAAAAAGCACCAGTGGGACTTGTCACTTGTTAGGAAACGCATTAGTTTCTTGGCATAGTAAGAAGCAAGCCAGTGTGGCTTTGTCCACTGCCGCAGCAGAATACGTAGCGGCAGGTAGTTGTTGTGCACAAATAATTTGGATGAAGCAACAGTTAAATGACTATGGAATAAATCTTAGAACTGTTCCAATTAAATGTGACAACACAAGTGCCATAAACCTCACTAAAAATCCGGTTTATCACTCTTGAACCAAGCACATTGAAATTAGGCATCACTTCATAAGAGATCATGTACAAAAAGGTGATTGCATGATTTAGTTTGTGGAAACATCTAAGCAACTCGCAGATATTTTTACTAAACCATTGCCTAAAGAAAATTTCTTCTTCATAAGAACGGAATTAGGTATTCTTAATGAATCATGCATTGAATGAAATATCTTATGTGCATCGTAATATTTTTTCCCTTGTTATCCCTAACTTGTGTGTTGAAGTGTGTAAACAGGATACATGCTCTATGTGCTAAAATTCAAATTTCTTTAGCCATAATCGATTATAGCATAGGCATAATCGATTATTCACAAGTCAGAGGACCAGGAATCGATTATAGTAATCGATTACAATTGAAAGGGGGAGAAAAAAAATAAAAGTCAGACGAACCATAATCGATTAGGATAATCGATTATAAATGAAAGAACAAGGAAGGAGAATCGATTACATAATCGATTATATCAACCCAGAAGAGAAAATCGATTATATATTCATCTCAACAATCTCAAATAACCGATTAGATAATCAATTATTGATAGACCCAGACTATAATCGATTACATAAACGATTTCGCGAATGCCAAAAGTCTGCCACTAAAGGAATAATCGATTATGAGGCACTCAATAATCGATTATGGGTCATGGATGAGCGAATCAGGAGCCAACACGGTAAGACATAATCGATTATGCTCAATTACATAATCGATTATGAAACCGATTAAAAGGTCAGTAACGTTCATTTTGGTCATTTTGGACTGTTTCTAACTTTCCTGAATATATGCCTTGCTCTTGTTTGCACTTCTCCCGCTTTTTTGATAATGCCAAAAAGGGGAGAGTTATATGATTGCATAGTTCAGGGAGAGTTTGCATGCTTTAGGGGGAGTTGCTATTTTTAACTTTTGCATAAAAATAAGGCGTAGAGTATTTTATCTGTGCATTAACTCTGATTTCTTAAAATTCAAAAACTCTATCTCGTCTCTAGAGCAAATCCCTCCTTGAGATGTTTGTCATCATCAAAAATGGGGAGAATGTGAATATATGCCTTGACAGGATGAATCTAGTTTTTGATGATTGACAAAAGGAACCGGAAAGTCAAGTATACAAAAAGCGGAAAAGAAGATCAAGGAGATCAAGTGCTTCAAGACTGGGTTATGGGAATTTTATTTCTTGTAATCGGTGTTTATTAGGATCTCTTTGCAAATGGTTCTAAAGCTCTCATATTTAAAATCAATCACACACACACATTACGTTAACTTAAAAGGCTTTTACTAAAAATAATAGAAATTTCATTATAGCCATTAAGTTTTCAAAAAAATAATGTACATAATCGATTATGCATATGTCATAATCGATTACACTCAAAACAGAGAAGTCATAATCGATTATCCTAATCGATTATGCTGCGAAAGTAAATCAGCGCGTTTTTTCTCAAGGGATAATCGATTATGGCCATACCATAATCGATTATGAAGCGACTGCCTTGTTTTTTTAAATGGGCTTAACCTAATTCCTATGGACTTAAAAGTTTTTCTATAAATAGGAATGCCAAGGCAACTCTAAGACACACGAATCCTATTGCGCTCTGAAACTCTGTTTATTTTATTACTTACTCTCACACATTCACTTTTGATTATTTTTTGAATAGAGAGCTTTACATATCATATAGTTTGAATTGTACTTTGAGCTTCAATTTGTAATCTTTATCTGCACTACTTGAGTGCTACATTCTTCTTCTACTTCTTCTTGTTCTTGGGTGTGAATCCCTTTTTCTTTAAAGAGAAACAATATCTCTTGAACTTGAGGCTCTTGCACAAAGGGAGGTGATATCCCGTTATTTTGTGTGGAGAGTGCTCTTGGTTTGTAAAGGTTTCTAGCTGCACCTGATTTAAAAGCTAGTTATTGAGTGAAAACCCTTGGTGTTTGACCTTGGGGACTGGACGTAAGCCATAGGTTATTTAGTGGCCGAACTAGGATAAATCTGCGGCTCTCTCTCTCTATCCTTTCATTATTGTCTTCTACCTTACAGCAATTTAATTTATCGCATTTACTTTATTGCAATTTAATTTACGCGATTTATTTTATTGCTATTTACTTTCTAGAATTTATTATTCAAGCAATTTACTTTATAGCACTTCTAATTTCAGTCATTTATCTTCAAGTGCCGTAATTGAAAAAAGTTTTTTCAAAAACACATATCACCCACAATTCACCCCCACTTGTGTTTGAAGTCACTTGTCAACAGTTTTGACCCCTTATGCTTGATGGATAGTGTTATGTAGGCTTGTTATAATCTTAATAAGATATGAATTGTGGTTTAGATATTAAGATTAAGTTATGATTTTAACAAGATATGAATTGTGGTTTAGATATTAAGATTAAGTTATAATCTTAATAAATATATGACTTGAGGTATAAATATTAAGGTTAAGTTATAATCTTAATAAAATATGGATTGAGGGTTTAGATAATAAGATTAAGTATAATGTTTAATAAAGGTAATGTTAAGTTAAGACTTAACAAAGAGAACAGTTAGTAAGACGATGATGTTATTGGTAACGACGCACTGTTACCGATGTTGTTGATTAAATCATTCTTGATGCTTATTGGTCAAGTTTGATGTTGATAAATCATCTTTGATGCTTGTTGGTCAAAGTTGATAGCCATGTAATGGTATGATGGTGGATGGTTGGACATGTGTTTGCATGTTGTTGAGCATAGCATGCATCATACGTTGACGTTGATATGTTGGGTGGAAAGCAAACGATGAATCGCAATAGTGGAGGCCACGATGGGTGTTATCCCGGCCTTGCGGGTACATTGGGTAGGGAAATTCCAGGTGACATGGGCTAGCTACCTATTGTCGGAGTTACCTAAAGGATAAGCCTGAGTACCCTGACTAGCCACTATACGTTATCAGGATTAGTGAGAGTGTTCGAGGATGGCCCACGGTCTAGCATATCATCCACGTTGATAACCGGACATGTACTCCTAATCGTCTTTCCAGAGTTAGAGTTGTTGGCCATATGCATACGGAGTAGTGATGTTGCATTCGCATTGACATGCATCTTTGGTATATATATATATATATATATATATATATATATATATGTATTGATTATACATGTGTTGGTTGATGTATGTTGTATGTCATCTTAATTACTATTTCATTCCGTTTATATATATTTTTGATCATATTTCTCACCCCTACCTTTTGTTGTTCTTATGCATATGATGTTGCATGTGCAGAGGAGGGTGAGCATGCTGACGAGGAGTGATCCCGTGGAGATCTCTCTTAGTAATAGTTGTTAGGATTTACGTTCAGTTGTTTAGTTTATTCCGATGTATTATCAGTATATGAATATCGACTCTGATATGTGACATCGGGATTTGGGATATGTTTATTATTTATGTTTTCCGCAGTTTGTTTTTAAAGGATTTTGATTATTTCAGATTCCTACGTTTGAGTTATAGATGATGTGATGCACATTACCCTTGAGGAAATGTTTGTTTATTTTAATCATTTTTTTTTAAGACATGTATGATTTTATTTATATTTTATTTTATGCAGGGTAGTGGGTGTCACAGTTAAACTCGTGGCATTCTTAGCAGTTGGCATATTATCCTTCTTTGACCCTCTTAATGGACGAATTAGGATTCGATGTCTTCATGAAACTTGTAGATATAGATATTACATTTAATGAGACAATGGTTTCATCCAATTAGGACACCTACAGCTCAATATATGGTCATCAGACGCTACATAGGTATGACTGTCAGGAACAATATCACGTCACCAACTTAGGGATGCAATTTGACAAAGATAGAGATCGATTTCGCTCTTTACCTCTTCATAAGAGTTGCGGATATTTCTCTAAGCTTTCCAAAGATTCCAAAATCGATGCTTTTGAACACCTAAAGCTCCAGAAATTGTCAAAAGACGCTTGCATGTTATGATTGTCATGAACAGTATCACATCTCAAGCTTGAGGAAGGAATTTCACTCAGATCGGGATTGGGTCAGATCTCGACTTCTCCAGGAAACATGTAGGAATTTATCTTATCTTTATAACAAAACCAAGATCACTTAATTTGGACGAGCGTACCTCAAAATACGACGTTTCGAACGCTTGATTATCGGCAGCAGCCGCTTGGCTTCAATCTTCAGTGTTTTTACTTTCGCAGCATTTGTACTTTTGTCTTTATTCACGCTTGTCTTCTCTTTCTTTTATTAGAATTGCTGAAGCTTTTGTGTTCTTCTATTACAGTACTTCTTGCTTCAGGACTTTATAGAAAAGGTTACCTTATTTTCTGGTCAAGCTTGGACTTTGAATATCTTAATACTTCATGCAAAACTACTTTTCCAACCTTCATAATGTTTTGTATTCTGAATAGACGCTTGATTAGCTTCACCGGGCGCTTCTTAAATTAGTTAAGGTGCTTGATTATCCGCTGGGCACATTCACAAGATTGTTAAACTCGTAGCATTCTTAGCAGTTGACATATTATGCTTCTTTGACCCTCTTAATGGACGAATTAGGATTCGATGTCTTCATGAAACTTGTAGATATAGATTTTACATTTAATGAGACACCGGTTTTATCCAATTCGGACACCTACAGCTCAATATATGGTCATCAGACACTACATAGGTATGACTGTCAGGAACAATATGACGTCACCAACTTACGGATGCAATTTGACAAAGATAGAGATCGATTTCGCTCTTGGCCTCTTCATGAGAGTTACGGATATTTCTCTAAGCCTTCCAAAGATACCAAAATCGATGCTTTTGAACACCTAAAGCTCCAGAATTGTCAGCAGACGCTTGCATGTTATGATTGTCATGAACAGTATCACATCTCAAGCTTGAGGAAGGAATTTCACTCAGATAGGGATTGGGTCAGATCTCGACTTCTCCAGGAAACATGTAGGAATTTATCTTTTCTTTATAACAAAACCAAGATCAATTAATTTCGACGAGCGTACCTCAAAATACGACATTTCGGATGCTTGATTATCGGCAGCAGGCGCTTGGCTTCAATCTTCAGTATTTTTGCTTTCGCAGCATTTGTAGTTTTGTGTTTATTCACGCTTGTCTTCTCTTTCTTTTATTAGAATTGCTGAAGCTTTTGTATTCTTCTATTGCAGTACTTCTTGCTTCAGGACTTTATAGAAAAGGGTACCTTATTTTCTGGTCAAGCTTGGACTTTGAATATCTTAATACTTCATGCAAAACTACTTTTCCAACCTTCATAATGTTTTGTATTCTGAATAGACGCTTGATTAGCTTCACCGGGCGCTTCTTAAATTAGTTAAGGTGCTTGATTATCCGCTGGGCACATTCACAAGATTGTTAAACTCGTAGCATTCTTAGCAGTTGACATATTATGCTTCTTTGACCCTCTTAATGGACGAATTAGGATTCGATGTCTTCATGAAACTTGTAGATATATATTTTACATTTAATGAGACACCGGTTTTATCCAATTCGGACACCTACAGCTCAATATATGGTCATCAGACACTACATAGGTATGACTGTCAGGAACAATATGACGTCACCAACTTACGGATGCAATTTGACAAAGATAGAGATCGATTTCGCTCTTGGCCTCTTCATGAGAGTTACGGATATTTCTCTAAGCCTTCCAAAGATACCAAAATCGATGCTTTTGAACACCTAAAGCTCCAGAATTGTCAGCAGACGCTTGCATGTTATGATTGTCATGAACAGTATCACATCTCAAGCTTGAGGAAGGAATTTCACTCAGATAGGGATTGGGTCAGATCTCGACTTCTCCAGGAAACATGTAGGAATTTATCTTTTCTTTATAACAAAACCAAGATCACTTAATTTCGACGAGCGTACCTCAAAATACGACATTTCGGATGCTTGATTATCGGCAGCAGGCGCTTGGCTTCAATCTTCAGTATTTTTGCTTTCGCAGCATTTGTAGTTTTGTGTTTATTCACGCTTGTCTTCTCTTTCTTTTATTAGAATTGCTGAAGCTTTTGTATTCTTCTATTGCAGTACTTCTTGCTTCAGGACTTTATAGAAAAGGGTACCTTATTTTCTGGTCAAGCTTGGACTTTGAATATCTTAATACTTCATGCAAAATTACTTTTCCAACCTTCATAATGTTTTGTATTCTGAATAGATGCTTGATTAGCTTCACCGGACGCTTCTTAAATTATCTAAGGCGCTTGGTCATCCACTGGGCACATTCTCAAGGCTGTCAAACTAGTGGCATTCTGACCCGTTCGTGTATTATACTTCTTTGATCCTCTTAATGGCCGAATTAAGATGTGATGTCTTAATGAAACTTGTAGATATGGATATTAGCTTTAAAGAGACACCGGTTTCATCCATTTCGAACACCTACAGCTCAATATATGGCAATCAGACGCTACAAAGGTATGAATGTCAGGAACAATATCACGTCAAAAACTTACGGATGCAATTTGACAACTATAGATGTCGATTTCACTCTTGGCGTCTTCGTGAGAGTTGCCGTTATTTCTAAGCCTTCAAACGATTCCAAGATTGGTGATTTTGAACACGTAAAGCTCCAGAAATTATCAGCAGACGCTTGCTTGTTCTGATTGTCATGAACAGTATCACATTTAGAGCTTGAAGAAGGAGTTTCACTCAGATAGAGATTGGTTCAGATCTCGACTTCTCCAGGAAACATGTAGGTATTTCTCTTATCTTTCTTATAAAACCAAGATCACTTCATTTCGACGAGCGTACCTCAAAATACGACGTTTCGGGCGCTTGATTACCGGCAGCAGGCGCTTGACGTCAATCTTCAGTGTTTTTGCTTTCGCAGCTTTTGTACTTTGTCCTAATTCACGCTTGTCTTCTCTTACTTCTATTAGAATTGCTGAAGCTTTTGTCTTCTTCTATTACAATACTTCGTGCTTCAAGACTTTATATTTTCTGGTCAAGCTTGGAATTTCAATATCTTAATACTTCATTCAAAATTACTTCTCCAGCCTCCATAATGTTTTTATTCTAAATAAACGCTTGATTAGATTCACCAGGCGCTTCTTAAATTAGCTAAGGTGCTTGATTATCCGCTGGGCACATTCACAAGGCTGTTAATGTAACACGCTGCTTTTTCGCTTCTATGTACATATGTGTTAATACTTGCTTATAGATGCTTGCATATGTTATTTTTGCTTGTTTTTGGTGCATAAGTTCATAGTTGTAATAGTTCAGCCTTTATAATAATCGATCCATCCGAGTCTAAATAACCTGTTTCACTGTTTTGGCCATATCTTGAGTTCTAGACATCCGATCGAGGTGATCTAGGATGCGTTGGAAAGCTTAGAGGATTACCTACAAGGTTTATTCAGGTATCAATGCCAAAAATCGATTGGGAAATCGATTTGGGAAATCGATTTCCAGGTGAAGAAATCAATTTCCAGAAGGAGGAAATCGATTGTTTGAAGGGCAAAATCGATTTCTTTGATAAGAAAATCGATTTGGCCAATCGATTTCCATGAATGTTGAAATCGATTTTCATGCGTGTCAGAGCTTACGCGTTTGGGTCACCGGGCTATGCTGGGTAAGGCCCATTCGTCCTAAAACGTTCCTAACAGTTATATATACATATCGTATGACCTAAACCTAGTATCCACACCCTATTGTACTCACTAGTTGCCTCTTCTCATCCCTATGAGCTCTAACTGATCTCTTGCTCTAGAAAACCCAAAGCACGAATCCTGCTTTGCTGTTCTTCGTCAAGAACACGCCGTTGTTTGGCTAGTCTGTCCCTGCTGCTAGAGTTAATCTCCTAAGTTAGAAACCAAGGTGAGTTTCCAGTCCTGGATTTGTTTTCCCTTTTAATCCTTAACTTAAAGATCGACTCTGCTTTCCAGTGTTGCGATCGTGATCAAGTGCTGAACCCGTAAGAAGGAGCCGTAGCAGATCTTAGCTCTGTTCTCTTTCCCTTAGGCTGTGAATCGTCATACCAGGTATGGGGGGAGAAAATTGGTCATGAATATGTGGGTTTTGGGATAGGTTAAGATGAAGGGGTTAACCCATGACCCCTATGTATGCCTGCGTATGCCTATGAATGTTGTTATGTTGTTTTCTGGCTATA
Source organism: Ammopiptanthus mongolicus (assembly GCA_039655645.1). Taxonomy (NCBI): domain Eukaryota; kingdom Viridiplantae; phylum Streptophyta; class Magnoliopsida; order Fabales; family Fabaceae; genus Ammopiptanthus; species Ammopiptanthus mongolicus. The sequence goes on from CM077345.1 coordinate 43,845,946, forward strand.
TGAGTATTGATTGATGAATATTTTGATGTTATAACATGTTTATAACAATGATTTCATGATTTATATGATTGTTGAAGAATTGATGATGATGAACATGTTGTTTATGCCATGATATGGTGTTTTGTTAACCTTGTGCTATCAGAACATAGTTATAGGGAGAAAATAAATAGGCAATGTGAGATTGATGACCAAGGATTAGTTTGAGAACCCTTAGGTTATGATTTATGAGTGTTGGACTAATCAAATTGGTGATAAATAGCTTAGGCTCGAATGATATGTCAATTAGAGAACATAGACTGGTCCGATAGCGGAGAAAACCCGCTGCTGTATGATCTGACACCCAGAAATCGATTTCCAGCATATGGAAATCGATTTGAATCGACCAAGAATCGATTTCCAAGGTGTGGAAATCGATTTGGCCTTGTAGAAATCGATTTCTAGAATCGATTTTCCTTGTTCAAAATCGATTGGTGAAATCGATTTGAACATGTTGAAATCGATTTTCAGAGATTGGAAATCGATTTGAAGACTTGAGAAATCAATTCCAGAGATTGGAAATCGATTCTCACGTACCCAGGAGCAGGTTTTGTGAATATATGCCTTGACAGGATGAATCTAGTTTTTGATGATTGACAAAAGGAACCGGAAAGTCAAGTATACAAAAAGCGGAAAAGAAGATCAAGTAGATCAAGTGCTTCAAGACTGGGTTATGGGAATTTTATTTCTTGTAATCGGTGTTTCTTAGGATCTCTTTGTAAATGGTTCTAAAGCTCTCATATTTAAAATAAATCACACACACACATTACGTTAACTTAAAAGGCTTTTACTAAAAAAATAGAAATTTCATTATAGCCGTTAAGTTTTCAAAAAAATAATGTACATAATCGATTATGCATATGTCATAATCGATTACACTCAAATCAGGGAAGTCATAATCGATTATGCATATGTCATAATCGATTACACTCAAAACAGAGAAGTCATAATCGATTATCCTAATCGATTATGCTGCGAAAGTAAATCAGCGCGTTTTTTCTCAAGGGATAATCGATTATGGCCATACCATAATCGATTATGAAGTGACTGCCTTGTTTTTTTAAATGGGCTTAACCTAATTCCTATGGACTTAAAAGTTTTTCTATAAATAGGAATGCCAAGGCAACTCTAAGACACACGAATCCTACTGCGCTCTGAAACTCTATTTATTTTATTACTTACTCTCACACGTTCATTTTTGATTATTTTTTGAATAGAGAGCTTTACATATCATATAGTTTGAATTGTACTTTGAGCTTCAATTTGTAATCTTTATCTGCACTACTTGAGTGCTACATTCTTCTTCTACTTCTTCTTGTTCTTGGGTTTGAATCCCTTTTTCTTGAAAGAGAAACAATATCTCTTGAACTAGAGGCTCTTGCACAAAGGGAGGTGATATCCCATTATTTTGTGTGGAGAGTGCTCTTGGTTTGTAAAGGTTTCTAGCTGCACCTGATTTAAAAGCTAGTTATTGAGTGAAAACCCTTGGTGTTTGACCTTGGGGACTGGACGTAGGCCACAGGGTATTTAGTGGCCGAACTAGGATAAATCTGCGGCTCTCTCTCTCTATCCTTTCATTATTGTCTTCTACCTTACAGCAATTTAATTTATCGCATTTATTTTATTGCAATTTAATTTATCGCATTTACTTTATTGCAATTTAATTTATGCGATTTATTTTATTGCTATTTACTTTCTAGAATTTATTATTCAAGCAATTTACTTTATAGCGCTTCTAATTTCAGTCATTTACCTTCAAGCGCCGTAATTGCAAAAAGTTTTTTCAAAAACACATATCACCCACAATTCACCCCCCTCTTGTGTTTGAAGTCACTTGTCAACAAGTGGCATCAGAGCTTAACTCTTGTCTAAAGGGCTAAATCGCTTCAAGAGGTAACATGACTTCAAACGGTTTTAAAAATGAGGGCAATTCCAGAAACAGACCCCCATTGTTCAATGGTGAAGGGTATGGTTATTGGAAGGAAAGGATGCAAATCTTTCTTGAGGCAGTACGCCCCGATATTTGGGACGCTGTGGAAAATGTTCCATGTGTTCCCACTCATTCAGTTAATGATGCAGTGGTGAATAAACCAAGAAATCTTTGGACCGACGAGGAAAAGAAAAAGGTCCAATATAATTTGAAAGCTAGGAACATCATCACTGCAGCTCTAAGCTACGATAAGTTCTATAAGGTCTCAAATTGTAAGACCGCCAAGGAAATGTGGGACACCCTTCAATTGACCCATGAAGGTACTACCATGGTCAAAAGGGCTCGAATGAACACATTAACCCATGAGTATGAGCTATTTAGGATGAAACAGGGTGAAAGCATACATGATATGCAAAAACGATTTACCCATATAATTAATCATCTTAGAGCTCTTGGGAAGTCCTTCAATAATGAAGATTTAATTAATAAGGTTCTTAGATGTTTAAATAGAAGTTGGCAACCTAAAGTTACAGCTATATCTGAATCTAGAGATCTATCTTCTATGTCTTTGGCAACTCTGTTTGGAAAATTGCAGGAACATGAGCTCGAACTAAATCGACTCATTGAGAATGAGGAAACCAATAAGAAAAAGAAAAGTATTGCTCTCAAAGCAAGTATCAATAAAACAGAAGAAGAAGACGACCTTGATGAATGTGATAGCCTCGATGAAAACGAGGAAAATATGAGCCTAATGGTTCGAAGGTTCAAAAAATTCATGAGACAGAAAGGCAAGGCAAAACAATTCTTCAATCCTCAAAAGAAAAATGAGGGGGAAGGAACTTCCTTCAATCCAACATGCTACAACTGTGGCAAAAAGGGTCATATTAAACCCGACTGTCCTCAAGGCCAAAAGAAACATGAAAAATCAGATAAAAGGCCACAGAAGGATAGAAAAGCAAGAAGAGCTTATATTGCGTGGGATGAGGATGACATAGACTCCTCCGACGAATCGGATAATGAAGAAGCAAATTTATGTCTTATGGCCAACCATGAGGAAGATGAGGTAAACAATTTTGAGCTTGAAACTGATTTAACTTATGATGATTTACTTATTGCCTGTGAGGATTTAAATGATGAAAATGTTAGACTGCGCAAAAGCATTTCTTCATCTAAGAAAAACATTTCTTTTTTTTAAACAAAAATAAGTATTTTGAACAACGAAATGGAAGCTCTTAAAGAAAAACAAGTCGTTCCAATCGAAACCTCCCCATGCACTTCTTGTGAAAACAAAAAGAATGAAGTTTTTAAGTGTGATGAATGCAGCGTTTTGAAAAATGAAATCGAGGATTTATACAACACACTTGCAAAATTTACTATGGGAAGAGATAATCTAAATGTTCTTTTAGGAAATTAAAAAGGTACTTATGACAAAGCTGGTTTGGGCTTTCGCCCGAAAATTCATGAAAAATCTTTCAAAAAGTTCTTTTATCCAAAGAACATATCAAGTAGCCCCTTTGTCAAATGTTTTCACTGTGGTAGGAAAGGACACACTGCTTCTATTTGCAATGCTAGGAAAAATAAAGAAGTGAATCGCATAAAGACATGGGTTCCAAAGGGTGTATTACCCAAAGCTAACTCTCAAGGACCCAAAATGATTTGGGTACCAAAGGTTAAAACTTGATTCTGTGTTGTAGGTGTGCTTGAAGGCCAAGAACTCTAATTGGTATCTTGACAGTGGTTGTTCAAAGCACATGACGGGAGACAAAAACAAGTTCTCCACTATATTATCCAAAAAGGGTGGCTATGTTTTCTATGGTGACAACAATAAAGGTACAATTCTTGGTATTGGTACTATTGGTAGAAGTCCTAATCCCATCATAGAAAATGTTTTGTATGTCGATGGCCTAAAACATAATTTACTAAGTATAAGCCAACTTTGTGATAAAGGTTTTGCGGTAGTGTTCAATTCGTCTAAATGTATGGTCATGGATTCTCATAACAAACAAACTAAATTAATTGGACAAAGAATTGGAAATATCTACATGGTTAACTTGGATGAATTACCTTCAAATGATGCATGTTGTCTTATTAGCAAAGAGGATGAAACATGGTTATGGCATAGGAGAATAGCTCACATTCACATGGATCATCTAAATAAGTTGGTTCGCAAGGACTTAGTAATTGGTCTACCAAAGATTCGTTTTGAAAAGGATAAGTTGTGTGACGCTTGTCAAAAAGGAAAACAAGTAAAGGCCTCTTTCAAATCTCAAAACGTTGTTTCAACAAATCGGCCTTTACAGCTTTTACATATGGACTTGTTTGGTCCATCTAAAACTATGAGCTTTGGTGGTAATTACTATGCGCTTGTTATTGTGGATGACTACTCTCGCTATACATGGACATTGTTTATTTCTCATAAAAATGACGTTTTGCTGCCTTTCGGAAACTTGCTAAGGTTATTCAAAATGAAAAAGGTTTAAACATTGTATCTATCCGAAGTGATCATGGTGGTGAGTTCCAAAATGAGGCATTTGAGGCCTTTTGTACTGAAAATGGAATTGAGCATAATTTTTCTGCACCAAGAACTCCACAACAAAATGGAGTGGTGGAAAGGAAAAATCGGTCTCTTGAAGAGCTAGCGAAGACGATGCTCAATGAGACCAACCTTCCCAAGTATTTCTGGGCAGACGCGGTAAGTACCGCATGCTATGTCATGAATAGAGTCCTTATAAGACCTATTCTAAAACTAACGCCCTATGAAATTTACAAGGGAAGGAAGCCCAACATCTCTCACCTTCACGTATTCAGATGTAAATGCTTTGTTTTAAATAATGGTAAAGATAACCTTGGCAAATTCGATGCTAAAGCTGATGAAGGTATCTTTCTTGGATACTCAGTTTCAAGTAAATCTTTTAGAATTTTTAATAAAAGAACTATGACCATAGAAGAATCTGTGCATGTTTCTTTTGATGAGACTAACCCAAAATCTATGGTAGAAGAAAGTGTTGATGATCTTGCAGAACTTTTGGGAAATAACCACCTTGAGGAACAAATAAGTCAAGAGAAAAAGGATGAAGATCAACCACCTCTTAGTATCGATGATTCACCTCACTCAAATCTTCCAAGAGAATGGAGAACATCAAGACACCATCCTCTTGACAACATAATAGGTGATATTTCAAAAGGGGTAACAACTCGAAACTCTCTTAAACATGCATGTCATTACATGGCTTTCGTATCTAAAATTGAACCTAAAGATATTGATGATGCTATCATTGATGAACATTGGACTCTTGCCATGCAAGAAGAGTTGAACCAATTTGAAAGAAACAATGTTTGGGAACTTGTTCCCAAACCTAAGGATCAGTTAGTCATTGGGACTAAATGGGTCTTTCGTAACAAGCTTGATGAACACGGTATAATTGTTAGGAATAAGGCTAGGCTTGTCGTCAAAGGATATAATCAACAAGAGGGCATAGATTTCGATGAAACCTATGCTCCAGTGGCTAGATTAGAAGCCATCCGCATGCTTCTTGCATTTGCATGCATTATGGATTTCAAACTTTTTCAAATGGATGTAAAAAGTGCTTTTCTTAATGGTTATATTCAAGAAGAAGTCTATGTGGACCAACCCCCTGGTTTTTCAAATTTCGAATTTCCTAATCATGTCTTCAAATTAAAAAAGGCTCTATATGGTTTGAAACAAGCTCCTAGAGCTTGGTATGATCGTCTAAGCAAGTTCTTACTTGAAAATGATTTTGAAAGAGGAAAAGTGGACACCACTCTTTTTATCAAAAAGAAAAAGCATGACATTTTACTTGTTCAAATTTATGTGGACGATATTATATTTGGTGCAACTAATGAATCTTTGTGTAAGGACTTTTCTAACATAATGCAAAATGATTTTGAAATGTCAATGATGGGCGAGCTCAACTACTTCCTTGGGCTTCAAATCAAGCAATCAAACGAAGAAATATTCATAAATCAAGCAAAATATTGCAAGGAGCTACTCAAGAAATTTGGAATGAACAATGCCAAAGAAATATCCACACCAATGAGCACCTCTTGCTACCTTGATAAAGATGAGAAAAATAAGTCGGTTGAAGTAAGTAAGTATAGAGGTATGATAGGTTCACTTCTTTATCTTACAGCAAGTCGCCCCGATATAATGTTTAGTGTTTGCATGTGTGCACGTTTTCAATCTAACCCTAAGGAATCACATCTCACAGCGGTAAAACGCATTATGAGATATCTCATTGGCACACAAAATATGGGTTTATGGTACCCTAAAGGTGCTGATTGCACTTTAATTGGGTACTTGGATTCAGATTTTGCGGGATGCAAAATGGATCGAAAAAGCACCAGTGGGACTTGTCACTTGTTAGGAAACGCATTAGTTTCTTGGCATAGTAAGAAGCAAGCCAGTGTGGCTTTGTCCACTGCCGCAGCAGAATACGTAGCGGCAGGTAGTTGTTGTGCACAAATAATTTGGATGAAGCAACAGTTAAATGACTATGGAATAAATCTTAGAACTGTTCCAATTAAATGTGACAACACAAGTGCCATAAACCTCACTAAAAATCCGGTTTATCACTCTTGAACCAAGCACATTGAAATTAGGCATCACTTCATAAGAGATCATGTACAAAAAGGTGATTGCATGATTTAGTTTGTGGAAACATCTAAGCAACTCGCAGATATTTTTACTAAACCATTGCCTTAAGAAAATTTCTTCTTCATAAGAACGGAATTAGGTATTCTTAATGAATCATGCATTGAATGAAATATCTTATGTGCATCGTAATATTTTTTCCCTTGTTATCCCTAACTTGTGTGTTGAAGTGTGTAAACAGGATACATGCTCTATGTGCTAAAATTCAAATTTCTTTAGTCATAATCGATTATAGCATAGGCATAATCGATTATTCACAAGTCAGAGGACCAGGAATCGATTATAGTAATCGATTACAATTGAAAGGGGGAGAAAAAAAATAAAAGTCAGACGAACCATAATCGATTAGGATAATCGATTATAAATGAAAGAACAAGGAAGGAGAATCGATTACATAATCGATTATATCAACCCAGAAGAGAAAATCGATTATATATTCATCTCAGCAATCTCAAATAACCGATTGGATAATCGATTATTGAAAGACCCAGACTATAATCGATTACATAAACGATTTCACGAATGCCAAAAGTCTGCCACTAAAGGAATAATCGATTATGAGGCACTCAATAATCGATTATGGGTCATGGATGAGCGAATCAGGAGCCAACACGGTAAGACATAATCGATTATGCTCAATTACATAATCGATTATGAAACCGATTAAAAGGTCAGTAACGTTCATTTTGGTCATTTTGGACTGTTTCTAACTTTCCTGAATATATGCCTTGCTCTTGTTTGCACTTCTCCCGCTTTTTTGATAATGCCAAAAAGGGGAGAGTTATATGATTGCATAGTTCAGGGAGAGTTTGCATGCTTTAGGGGGAGTTGCTATTTTTAACTTTTGCATAAAAATAAGGCGTAAAGTATTTTATCTTTGCATTAACTCTGATTTCTTAAAATTCAAATACTTTATCTCGTCTCTAGAGCAAATCCCTCCTTGAGATGTTTGTCATCATCAAAAAGGGGGAGAATGTGAATATATGCCTTGACAGGATGAATCTAGTTTTTGATGATTGACAAAAGGAACCGGAAAGTCAAGTATACAAAAAGCGGAAAAGAAGATCAAGGAGATCAAGTGCTTCAAGACTGGGTTATGGGAATTTTATTTCTTGTAATCGGTGTTTATTAGGATCTCTTTGTAAATGGTTCTAAAGCTCTCATATTTAAAATCAATCACACACACACATTACGTTAACTTAAAAGGCTTTTACTAAAAATAATAGAAATTTCATTATAGCCGTTAAGTTTTCAAAAAAATAATGTACATAATCGATTATGCATATGTCATAATCGATTACACTCAAAACAGAGAAGTCATAATCAATTATCCTAATCGATTATGCTGTGAAAGTAAATCAGCGCGTTTTTTCTCAAGGGATAATCGATTATGGCCATACCTTAATCGATTATGAAGCGACTGCCTTGTTTTTTTAAATGGGCTTAACCTAATTCCTATGGACTTAAAAGTTTTTCTATAAATAGGAATGCCAAGGCAACTCTAAGACACACGAATCCTATTGCGCTCTGAAACTCTGTTTATTTTATTACTTACTCTCACACATTCACTTTTGATTATTTTTTGAATAGAGAGCTTTACATATCATATAGTTTGAATTGTACTTTGAGCTTCAATTTGTAATCTTTATCTGCACTACTTGAGTGCTACATTCTTCTTCTACTTCTTCTTGTTCTTGGGTGTGAATCCCTTTTTCTTTAAAGAGAAACAATATCTCTTGAACTTGAGGCTCTTGCACAAAGGGAGGTGATATCCCGTTATTTTGTGTGGAGAGTGCTCTTGGTTTGTAAAGGTTTCTAGCTGCACCTGATTTAAAAGCTAGTTATTGAGTGAAAACCCTTAGTGTTTGACCTTGGGGACTGGTTGTAAGCCATAGGTTATTTAGTGGCCGAACTAGGATAAATCTGCGGCTCTCTCTCTCTATCCTTTCATTATTGTCTTCTACCTTACAGCAATTTAATTTATCGCATTTACTTTATTGCAATTTAATTTACGCGATTTATTTTATTGCTATTTACTTTCTAGAATTTATTATTCAAGCAATTTACTTTATAGCGCTTCTAATTTCAGTCATTTATCTTCAAGCGCCGTAATTGAAAAAAGTTTTTTCAAAAACACATATCACCCACAATTCACCCCCCACTTGTGTTTGAAGTCACTTGTCAACAGTTTTGACCCCTTATGCTTGATGGATAGTGTTATGCAGGCTTGTTATAATCTTAATAAGATATGAATTGTGGTTTAGATATTAAGATTAAGTTATGATTTTAACAAGATATGAATTGTGGTTTAGATATTAAGATTAAGTTATAATCTTAATAAATATATGACTTGAGGTATAAATATTAAGGTTAAGTTATAATCTTAATAAAATATGGATTGAGGGTTTAGATAATAAGATTAAGTATAATGTTTAATAAAGGTAATGTTAAGTTAAGACTTAACAAAGAGAACAGTTAGTAAGACGATGATGTTATTGGTAACGACGCACTGTTACCGATGTTGTTGATTAAATCATTCTTGATGCTTATTGGTCAAGTTTGATGTTGATAAATCATCTTTGATGCTTGTTGGTCAAAGTTGATAGCCATGTAATGGTATGATGGTGGATGGTTGGACATGTGTTTGCATGTTGTTGAGCATAGCATGCATCATACGTTGACGTTGATATGTTGGGTGGAAAGCAAACGATGAATCGCGATAGTGGAGGCCACGATGGGTGTTATCCCGGCCTTGCGGGTACATTGGGTAGGGAAATTCCAGGTGACATGGGCTAGCTACCTATTGTCGGAGTTACCTAAAGGATAAGCCTGAGTACCCTGACTAGCCACTATACGTTATCAGGATTAGTGAGAGTGTTCGAGGATGGCCCACGGTCTGGCATATCATCCACGTTGATAACCGGACATGTACTCCTAATCGTCTTTCCAGAGTTAGAGTTGTTGGCCATATGCATACGGAGTAGTGATGTTGCATTCGCATTGACATGCATCTTTGGTATATATATATATATATATATATATATATATGTATTGATTATACATGTGTTGGTTAATGTATGTTGTATGTCATCTTAATTACTATTCCATTCCGTTTATATATATTTTTGATCATATTTCTCACCCCTACCTTTTGTTGTTCTTATGCATATGATGTTGCATGTGCAGAGGAGGGTGAGCATGCTGACGAGGAGTGATCCCGTGGAGATCTCTCTTAGTAATAGTAGTTAGGATTTACGTTCAGTTGTTTAGTTTATTCCGATGTATTATCAGTATATGAATATCGACTCTGATATGTGACATCGGGATTTGGGATATGTTTATTATTTATGTTTTCCGCAGTTTGTTTTTAAAGGATTTTGATTATTTCAGATTCCTACGTTTGAGTTATAGATGATGTGATGCACATTACCCTTGAGGAAATGTTTTTTTTATTTTAATCATTTTTTTTTAAGACATGTATGATTTTATTTATATTTTATTTTATGCAGGGTAGTGGGTGTCACAGTTAAACTCGTGGCATTCTTAGCAGTTGGCATATTATCCTTCTTTGACCCTCTTAATGGACGAATTAGGATTCGATGTCTTCATGAAACTTGTAGATATAGATATTACATTTAATGAGACACTGGTTTCATCCAATTAGGACACCTACAGCTCAATATATGGTCATCAGACGCTACATAGGTATGACTGTCAGGAACAATATCACGTCACCAACCTAGGGATGCAATTTGACAAAGATAGAGATCGATTTCGCTCTTTACCTCTTCATAAGAGTTGCGGATATTTCTCTAAGCCTTCCAAAGATTCCAAAATCGATGCTTTTGAACACCTAAAGCTCCAGAAATTGTCAGAAGACGCTTGCATGTTCTGATTGTCATGAACAATATCACATCTCAAGCTTGAGGAAGGAATTTCACTCAGATCGGGATTGGTTCAGATCGCGACTTCTCCAGGAAACATGTAGGAATTTATCTTATCTTTCTAACAAAACCAAGATCACTTAATTTCGACGAGCGTACCTCAAAATACGACGTTTCGGACGCTTGATTATCGGCAGCAGGCGCTTGGCTTCAATCTTCAGTGTTTTTGCTTTCGCAGCATTTGTACTTTTGTCTTTATTCACGCTTGTCTTCTCTTTCTTTTATTAGAATTGCTGAAGCTTTTGTGTTCTTCTATTGCAGTTGTTTCCTCTTCAGGACTTTATAGAAAAGGGTACCTTATTTTCTAGTCAAGCTTAGACTTTGAATATCTTAATACTTCATGCAAAATTACTTTTCCAACCTTTATAATGATTTGTATTCTGAATAGACGCTTGATTAGCTTCACCGGACGCATCTTAAATTAGCTAAGGCGCTTGGTTATCCACTGGGCACATTCTCAAGGCTGTCAAACTAGTGGCATTCTGGCCAGTTCATGTATTATACTTCTTTGATCCTATTAGTGGCCGAATTAAGATGTGATGTCTTAATGAAACTTGTAGATATGGATATTAGCTTTAAAGAGACACCGGTGTCATCCAATTCGGACACCTACAGCTCAATATATGGCAATCAGACGCAACAAAGGTATGAATGTCAGGAACAATATCACGTCAAAAACTTACGGATGCAATTTGACAACTATAAAGATCGATTTCACTCTTGGCGTGTTCATGAGAGTTGCCGTTATTTGTAAGCCTTCAATCGATACCAAGATATGGATATTAGATTTAATGAGACGCCAGTTTCATCCAATTCGGACGCTCAGAGCTCAATATATGGTCATCAGACGCTACATAGGTATGACTGTCAGGAACAACATCACGTCACCAACTTACGGATGCAATTTGACAAAGATTGAGATCGATTTCGCTCTTGACCTCTTCATAAGAGTTGCGGATATTTCTCTAACCTTCCAACGATCCCAAGATCGATGCTTTTGAACACCTAAAGCTCCAGAAATTTTCAGCAGACGCTTGCATGTTCTGATTGCCATGAACAGTATCACATGTAGAGCTTGAAGAAGGAGTTTCACTCAGATAGAGATTGGTTCAGATCTCGATTTCTCCAGCAAACATGTAGGTATTTCTCTTATCTTTCGTAAAAAACCAAGATCACTTTATTTCGATGAGCGTACCTCAAAATACGACGTTTCGGGCGCTTGATTACCGGCAGCAGGCGCTTGACTTCAATCTTCAGTGTTTTTTCTTTTGCAGCTTTTGTACTTTGTCTTAATTCACGCTTGTCTTCTCTTTCTTTTATTAGAATTGATGAAGCTTTTGTGTTCTTCTATTGCAGTACTTCTTGCTTCAGGACTTTATAGAAAAGGGTACCTTATTTTCTGGTCAAGCTTGGACTTTGAATATCTTAATACTTCATGCAAAATTACATTTCCAACCTTCATAATGTTTTGTATTTTGAATAGACGCTTGATTAGCTTCACCGGACACTTCTTAAATTAGCTAAGGCGCTTGGTTATCCCCTGGCCACATTTTCAAGGCTGTCAAACTAGTGGCATTCTGACCAGTTCGTGTATTATACTTCTTTGATCCTCTTAATGGCCGCATTAAGATTTGATGTCTTAATGAAACTTGAAGATATGGATATTAGCTTTAAAGAGACACCGGTTTCATCCAATTCGAACAACTACAGCTCTATATATGGCAATTAGACGCTATAAAGGTATGACTGTCAGGAACAATATCACGTCAAAAACTTACGGATGGAATTTGACAACGAAAGAGATCGATTTCACTCTTGGCGTCTTCGTGAGAGTTGCCGTTATTTCTAAGCCTTCCAACGATACCAAGATTGATGATTTTGAACACCTAAAGCTCAAGAAATTGTCAACAGACGCTTGCATGATCAGATTGTCATGAACAATATCACATTTAGAGCTTGAAGAAGGAGTTTCACTCAGATAGAGATTGATTTAGATCTCGACTTCTCCAGGAAACATGTAGGTATTTCTCTTATCTTTCATAAAAAACCAAGATCACTTCATTTCGACGAGCGTACCTCAAAATACGACGTTTCGGGCGCTTGATTACCGACAGCAGGCGCTTGACTTCAATCTTCAGTGTTTTTGCATTTGCAGCTTTTGAACTTTTGTCTTAATTCACGCTTGTCTTCTCTTTCTTCTATTAGAATTGCTGAAGATTTTGTCTTCTTTTATTACATTACTTCATGCTTCAGGACTTTATAGAAAAAGGCACCTTATTTTCTGGTCAAGTTTGGACTTTATCTTAATACTTCATTCAAAATTACTTCTCCAACCTTCATAATGTTTGTATTCTAAATAGATGCTTGATTAGATTCACCGGACGCTTCATAAATTAGCTAAGGCGCTTGATTATCCACTGGGCACATTCACAAGGCTTTTAAACTCGTAGCATTCTTAGCAGTTAGCATATTATGCTTGTTTGACCCTCTTAATGGACGAATTAGGATTCGATGTCTTCATGAAACTTGTAGATATGGATATTAGATTTAATGAGACGCCAGTTTCATCCAATTCGGACGCTTAGAGCTCAATATATGGTCATCAGACGCTACATAGGTATGACTGTCAGGAACAACATCACGTCACCAACTTACGGATGCAATTTGACAAAGATTGAGATCGATTTCGCTCTTGACCTCTTCATAAGAGTTGCGGATATTTCTCTAACCTTCCAATGATCCCAAGATCGATGCTTTTGAACACCTAAAGCTCCAGAAATTTTCAGCAGACGCTTGCATGTTCTGATTGCCATGAACAGTATCACATGTAGAGCTTGAAGAAGGAATTGCACTCAGATAGGGATTGGTTCAGATCTCGACTTCTGCAGAAAACATGTAGGTATTTCTCTTATCTACGTAAAAAACCAAGATCACTTCATTTCGAGGAGCGTACCTCCAAATACGACGTTTCGGGAATTTGATTACCGACAGCAGGCGCTTGACTTCAATCTTCAGCGTTTTTGCTTTTGCAGCTTTTGTACTTTTGTCTTAATTCACGCTTGTCTTATCTTTATTCTATTAGAATTGCTGAAGCTTTTGTCTTCTTCTATTACAGTACTTCATGCTTCAGGACTTTATAGAAAAGGGTACCTTATTTTCTGGTCAAGCTTTGACTTTCAATATCTTAATACTTCATTCAAAATTACTTCTCCATCCTTCATAATGTTTTTATTCTAAATAAATGCTTGATTAGATTCACCGGACGCTTCTTAAATTAGCTAAGGCACTTGATTACCCACTGGGCACATTCACAAGGCTGTTAAACTCGTAGCATTCTTAGCAATTAGCATATTATGCTTCTTTGACCCTCTTAATGGACGAATTAGGATTCGATGTCTTCATGAAACTTGTAGATATGGATATTAGATTTAATGAGACACTGGTTTCATCCTATTCGCATGCTTACAGACCAATATATGGCTATCAGACGCTACATAGGTATGACTGTCAGGAACAACATCACGTCACCAACTTACGGATGCAATTTGACAAAGATAGAGATCGATGTCGCTCTTGACCTCTTCATGAGAGTTGCAAATATTTCTCTAACCTTCCAACGATCCCAAGATCGATGCTTTTGAACGCCTAAAGCTCCAGAAATTGTCAGCAGACGCTTGCATGTTGTCATTGACATGAACAGTATCACATCACAAGCTTGAAAAAGGAATTTCACTCAGATCGGGACGGGTTCATATCTCGACTTCTCCAGGAAACATGTAGGTATTTATCTTATCTTTCTAACAAAACCAAGATCACTTCATTTCGACGAGCGTACCTCAATATACGACGTTTCGGACGCTTGATTATCGGCAGCAGGTGAGTGACTTCAATCTTCAGTGTTTTTGCTTTCGCAGCATTTGTACTTTTGTCTTTATTCATGCTTGTTTTCTCTTTCTTTTATTAGAATAGCTGAAGCTTTTGTGTTCTTCTATTGCAGTACTTCTTGCTTCAGGACTTTATAGAAAAGGGTACCTTATTTTCTGGTCAAGCTTGGACTTTGAATATCTTAATACTTCACGCAAAATTACTACTCCGGCCTTCATAATGTTTTGTATTCTGAATAGACGTTTGATTAGCTTCACCAGACGCTTCTTAAATTAGCTAAGGCGCGTGGTTATCCACTGGGCACATTCATGAGGCTGTCAAACTAGTGGCATTCTGACCATTTCACGTATTATGCTTCTTTGATCCTCTTAATAGCCGAATTAAGATTCGATGTCTTAATGAAACTTGTAGATATGGATATTAGCTTTAAAGAAACACCAGTTTCATCCAATTCGGACACCTACAGCTCAATATATGACAATCAGACGCTGCAACGGCATGACTGTCAGGAACAATATCACGTCAAAAACTTACGAATGCAATTTGACAACGATAGAGATCAATTTCACTCTTTGCGTCTTCATGAGAGTTGCCGTTATTTCTAAGCATTCCAACGATACCAAGATTGATGATTTTGAACACCTAAAGCTCCAGAAATTGTCAGCAGACGCTTGCATGTTCTGATTGCCATGAACAGTATCACATGTAGAGCATGAAGAAGGAGTTGCACTCAGATAGAGATTGGTTCAGATCTCGACTTCTCCAGGAAACATGTAGGTATTTCTCTTATCTTCGTAAAAAACCAAGATCACTTCATTTCGACGAGCGTACCTCAAAATACAACATTTCGGGCGTTTGATTACGGACAGCAGGCGCTTGACTTCAATCTTCAGTGTTTTTGCTCTTGCGGCTTTTGTACTTTTGTCTTAATTCATGCTTGCTTTTTCTTTCTTCTATTAGAATTGCTGAAGCTTTTGTCTTCTTCTATTACAGTACTTCATGCTTCGGGACTTTATAGAAAAGGGTACCTTATTTTTTGGTCAAGCTTGGGCTTTCAATATCTTAATACTTCATTCAAAATTACTTCTCCATCCTTCATAATGTTTTTATTTTGAATAAACACTTGATTAGATTCACCGGCCGCTTCTTAAATTAGCTAAGGTGCTTGATTATCCGCTGGGCACCTTCACAAGGTTGTTAAACTCGTAGCATTCTTAGCAGTTAGCATATTATGCTTCTTTGACCCTCTTAAATGACGAATTAGGATTCGATGTCTTCATTAAACTTGTAGATATAGATATTACATTTATTGTCAGGAACAATATCACGTGACCAACTTACGGATGCAATTTGACAAAGATAGAGATCGATTTCGCTCTTGATCTTTTCATGAGAGTTGCGGATATTTCTCTAAGCCTTCCAAAGATACCAAAATCGATGCTTTTGAACACCTAAAGCTCCAGAAATTGTCAGCAGACGCTTGCATGTTCTGATTGTCATGAACAGTATCACATCTCAAGCTTGAGGAAGGAATTTCACTCAGATCGGGATTGGTTCAGATATCGACTTCTCCAGGAAACATGTAGGTATTTATCTTATCTTTGTAACAAAACCAAGATCACTTAATTTCAACGAGCGTACCTCAAAATACGACGTTTCGGACGCTTGATTATCGGCAGCAGGCGCTTGGCTTCAATTTTCAGTGTTTTTGCTTTCGCAGCATTTGTACTTTTGTCTTTATTCACGCTTGTCTTCTCTTTCTTTTATTAGAATTGCTGAAGCTTTTGTGGTCTTGTATTGCAGTACCTCTTGCTTCAGGAATTTATTGAAAAGGGTACCTTATTTTCTGGTCACGCTTGGACTTTGAATATCTTAATACTTCATGCAAAATTACTTTTCCAACCTTCATAATGTTTTGTATTCTGAATAGACGCTTGATTAGATTCACCGGACGCTTCTTAAATTAGCTAAGGCGCTTGGTTATCCACTTGCCACATTTTCAAGGCTGTCAAACTAGTGGCATTCTGACAAGTTCGTGTATTATACTTCTTTGATCCTCTTAATGGCCGAATTAATATTTGATGCCTTAATAAAACTTGAAGATATGGATATTAGCTTTAAAGAGACGCCGGTTTCATCCAATTGGGACACCTACAGCTCTATATATGGCAATCAGACTTTATAAAGGTATGACTGTCAGGAACAATATCACGTCAAAAACTTACGGATGGAATTTAACAATGATAGAGATTGACTTCACTCTTGGCATCTTCATGAGAGTTGCCGTTATTTCTAAGCCTTCCAACGACACAAAGATTGATGATTTTGAACACCTAAAGCTCCAGAAATTGTCAGCAGACGCTTGCATGTTCAGATTGTCATGAACAATATCACATTTAGAGCTTGAAGAAGGAGTTTCACTCAGATAGGGATTGGTTCAGATCCCGACTTCCCCAAGAAACATGTAGGTATTTCTCTTATCTTTCTTAAAAAACCAAGATCACTTCATTTCGACGAGCGTACCTCAAAATATGACGTTTTGGGCGCTTGATTACTGGCAGCAGGCGCTTGACTTCAATCTTCAGTGTTTTTGCTTTTGCAGCTTTTGTATATTTGTCTTAATTCACACTTGTCTTCTCTTTCTTCTGTTAGAATTGCTGAAGCTTTTGTCTTCTTTTATTATAGTACTTCATGCTTCAGGACTTTATAGAAAAAGGCACCTTATTTTCTGGTCAAGCTTGGACAATCAATATCTTAATACTTCATTCAAAATTACTTCTCCAGCCTTCATAATGTTTGTACTCTAAATATACACTTGATTAGATTCACCAGACATTTCTTAAATTAGCTACGGCGCTTGATTATCCACTGGACACATTCACAAGGCTGTTAAACTCGTAGCATTCTTAGCAGTTAGCATATGATGCTTGTTTGACCCTTTTAATAGACGAATTAGGATTCGATGTCTTCATGAAACTTGTAGATATGGATATTAGATTTAATGAGACACCGGTTTCATCCAATTCGGACGCTTACAGCTCAATATATGGTCATTAGACGCTACATAGGTATGACTGTCAGGAACAACATCACGTCACAAACTTACGGATGCAATTTGACAAAGATAGAGATCGATTTCGGTCTTGACCTCTTCATGAGGGTTGCGGATATTTCTCTAACCTTCCAACGACCCCAAGATCGATGCTTTTGAACACCTAAAGCTCCAGAAATTGTCAGCATACGCTTGCATGTTCTGATTGTCATGAACAGTGTCACATGTAGATCTTGAAGAAGGAGTTTCACTCAGATAGAGATTGTTTCAGATCTCGACTTCTCCAGGAAACATGTAGGTATTTCTCTTATCTTCGTAAAAAACCAAGATCACTTCATTTCGACGAGCGTACCTCAAAATACGAAGTTTCGAGCGTCTGATTACCGACAGCAGGCGTTTGACTTCAATCTTCAGTGTTTTTGCTTTTGCAGCTTTTGTACTTTTGTCTTAATTCACGCTTGTCTTCTCTTTCTTCTATTAGAATTGCTGAAGCTTTTGTCTTCTTCTATTACAGTACTTAATGCTTCAGGATTTTATAGAAAGGGGTACCATACTTTCTGAATAAACGCTTGATTAGATTCACCGGACGCTTCTTAAATTAGCTAAGGCACTTGATTATCGACTGGGCACATTCACAAGGCTATTAAACTCGTAGCATTCTTAGCAGTTAGCATATTATGCTTCTTTGACCCTCTTAATGGACGAATTAGGATTCGATGTCTTCATGAAACTTGTAGATATGGATATTAGATTTAATGAGACACCTGTTTCATTCAATTCGGACGCTTACAGCTCAATATATGGCCATCAGACGCTACATAGGTATGACTGTCAGGAACAACATCACGTCACCAACTTACGGATGCAATTTGACAAAGATAAAGATCGATTTCGCTCTTGACCTCTTCATGAGAGTTGCAGATATTTATCTAACCTTCCAATGATCCCAAAATCGATGCTTTTGGACACCTACAGCTCCAGAAATTGTGAGCAGACGCTTGCATGTTCTAATTGTCATGAATAGTATCACATCACAAGCTTGAAAAATGAATTTCACTCAGATCGGGATTGGTTCAGATCTCGACTTCTCCAGGAAACATGTAGGTATTTATCTTATCTTTCTAACAAAACCAAGATCACTTCATTTCAACGAGCGTACCTCAAAATACGACATTTCGGTCGCTTAATTATCGGCAGCAGGCGCTTGACCGGAATCTTCAGTGTTTTTCTTTCGCAGCATTAGTACGTTTGTCTTTATTCACGCTTGTTGTAACACCCTGCTTTTTCACTTCTATGTATATATGTGTTAATACTTGCTTATAGATGTTTGCATATGTTGTTTTTGCTTGTTTTTGATGCATAAGTTCATAGTTGTAATAGTTCAGCCTTTAGAATAATCGATCCATCCGAGTCTAAATAACCTGTTTCACAGTTTTGGCCATATCAGGAGTTCTAGACATTCGATCGAGATGATCTAGGATGCGTTGGAAAGCTTAGAGGATTATCTACAAGTATTTTTCAGGTGTCGATGCCAAAAACACGTTTTCTGAAAGGAAAATCGATTTGGGAAATCAATTTCCAGGTGAAATCGATTGTTTAAAGGGCAAAATCGATTTCTTTGATAGGAAAATCGATTTGGCCAATGGAAAATCGATTTCCGTGGTTGTGGAATCGATTCCCATGCGTTTCAGAGCTTGTGTACGCGTTTGGGTTACCGGGCTATGCTGTGTACGGCCCATTCGTCCTAAAACGTCCCTAACAGTTATATATACATAGCGTATGACCTAAACCTAGTATCCATACCCTAATGTACACACTTTTTGCCTCTTCTCATCCCTAAGAGCTCTAATTGATATCTTGCTCTAGAAAACCCAAAAGGACGAATCCTGCTTTGGTGTTCTTCATCAAGAACACGCCGTTGTTTGGCTAGTCTATCCCTGCTGCTAGAGTTAATCTCCTAAGTTAGAAACCAAGGTGAGATTCTAATCCTAGAATTGTTTTCCCTTTCAATCCTTAACTTAAAGATTGACTCTGCCTTCTAGTGTTAAGATCGTGATCAAGTGCTGAACCCGTAAGAAGGAACCGTAGCAGAACTTGGCTCTGTTCTCTATGCCTTAGGCTGTGAATCGTCATACCAGGTATGGGGGTAGAAAATTGGTCATGAATATGTGGGTTTTGGGATAGGTTAAGATGAAGGGGTTAACCCATGACCCCTATGTATGCCTGCATATGCCTATGAATGTTGTTATGTTGTTTTCTGGCTATATGAGTATTGATTGATGAATAATTTGATGTTATAACATGTTTATAACTATGATTTCCTGATTTATATGATTGTTGATGAATTGATGATGATGAACATGCTGTTTATGCCATGATACGGTGTTTTGTTAACCTTATGCTATAAGAACATAGTTATAGGGAGAAAATAATTAGACAATGTAAGGTTGATGACCAAGGATTAGTTTGAGAACCCTTAGGATATGATTTATGAGTGTTGGACTAATCAAATTGGTGATAAATAGCTTAGGCTCGAATGATATGTTAATTAGAGAACGTAGACTGGTCCGATAGCGGAGAAAACCCGCTGCTGTGTGATTTGACACCCAGAAATCGATTTCCAGCACATGGAAATCGATTCGAATCGACCAAGAATCGATTTCCAAGGTGTGGAAATCGATTTGGCCTTGTAGAAATCGATTCCTAGAATCGATTTTCCTTGTTCAAAATCGATTGGGGAAATCGATTTGAACATGTTGAAATCGATTTCCAGAGATTGGAAATCGATTTGAAGACTTGAGAAATCGACTCCAAAGATTGGAAATCGATTCTCACATGCCCAGGAGCAGTTTTGACCCCTTATGCTTGATGGATAGTGTTATGTAGGCTTGTTATAATCTTAATAACTATATGACTTGAGGTTTAAATAAAAAGATTAAGTTATAATCTTAATAAGATATAAATTGTGGTTTAGATATTAAGATTAAGTTACAATCTTAATAAATATATGACTTGAGGTTTAAATATTAAGGTTAAGTTATAATCTTAATAAAATATGAATTGAGGTTCAGATAATAAGATTAAGTATAATACTTAATAAAGATAATGTTAAGTTAAGACTTAACAAAGAGAACAATTAATAAGACGATGATGTTATTGGTAACGACGTACTGTTACCGATGTTGTTGGTTAAATCATTCTTGATGCTTATTGGTCAAGTTTGATGTTGATAAATCATCTTTGATGCTTTTTGGTCAAAGTTGATAGCCATGTAATGGTGTTGATGATGGATGGCTGGACATGTGTTTGCATATTGATGAACATTGCACGCATCATACGTTGATGTTGATATGTTGGGTGGAAAGCAAACGATGAATCGCGATAGTGGAGGCCACGAAGGGTGTTAACCCGACCTTGCGGGTACATTGGGTATGGAAGCTCTAGGTGACATAGGCTAGCTACCTATTGTCGGAGTGACCTAATGAATAAGCTTGAGTACCCTGACTAGCCACTATACGTTATTAGGATTAGTGAGAGTGTTCGGGGATGACCCATGGTCTGGCATATCATCCACGTTGATAACCGGACATGTACTCCTAATCGTCTTTCCGGAGTTAGAGTTGTTGGCCACATGCATACGAAGTAGTGATATTGCATTCGCATTGACATGCATCTTTGATATATATATATATATATATATATATATATATATATATCTTGATTGATGTTTGTTGTATGTCATCTTAATTACTATTCCATTCCATTTACATATATTTATAATCGTATTTCTCACCCCTATCTTTTGTTGTTCTTATGCACATGGTGTTGCATGTGCAGAGGAGGGTGAGCATGCTGACGAGAAGTGATCCCGCGGAGATCTCTCTTAGTAATAGTAGTTAGGATTTACGTTCGGTTGTTTAGTTTTATTCCGATGTATTATCGGTATATGTGTACCAGATCTGATATGTGACATCGGGATCTGGGTTATGTTTATTATTTATGTTTTCCACAGTTTGTTTTTAAAGGATTTTGATTATTTCAGATTCCTACGTTTGGGTTATAGATGGTGTGATGCACATTACCCTTGAGGAAATGTTTTTATTTTAATTATTATATTTTTTTTAAAGACATGTATGATTTTATTTATATTTTATTTTATGCGGGGTAGTGGGTGTCACACTTGTCTTCTTTTTCTTCTATTAGAATTGCTGAAGCTTTTGTCTTCTTCTATTACAGTACTTCAGGCTTCAGGATTTTATAGAAAAGGGTACCTTATTTTCTGGTCAAGCTTGGACTTTGAATATCTTAATACTTCATGCAAAATTACTTCTCCAGTCTTCATAATGTTTTGTGTTCTGAATAGAAGCTTGATTAGCTTCACCGGACGCTACTTAAATTAGCTAAGGCGTGTGGTTATCCACTGGGCACATTCACAAGGCTGTCAAGCTAGCGCCATTCTGACCAGTTCGCGTATTATGCTTCTTTGATCCTCTTAATGGCTGAATTAAGATTCGATGTCTTAATGAAACTTGTAGATATGGATATTAGCTTTAAAGAGACAATGGTTTCATCCAATTCGGACACCTACAGCTCAGTATATATCCATCAGACGCTACAAAGGTATGATTACAGGAACAATACCATGTCAAAAACTTATGGATGCAATTTGACAAGAGATAGAGATCGATTTCACTCTTGGCGTCTTCATGAGAATTGTCGTTATTTCTAAGCCTTGGAACGATAGCAAAATTGCAAAATTGATGCTTTTGAACTCCTAAAGCTCCAGAAATTGTCAGCAGACGCTTGCATGTTCTGATCGTCATGAACAGTATCACATTTAGAGCTTGAAGAAGGAATTTCACATGGATAGAGATTGGTTCAGATCTCGACTTCTGCAGGAAACATGTAGTTAATTCTTTTATCTTTCTTAAAAAACCAAGATCATCACTTCATTTCGACGAGCGTCCCTCAAAATACGACGTTTCGAGCGCTTAACTTCAATCTTCAGTGTTTTTGCTTTCGCAGTATTTGTACTTTTGTCTTTATTCACGCTTGTCTTCTCTTTCTTTTATTAGAATTGCTGAAGCTTTTGTGTTCTTCTATTGCAGTTGTTTCCTCTTCAGGACTTTATAGAAAAGGGTACCTTATTTTCTAGTCAAGCTTAGACTTTGAATATCTTAATACTTCATGCAAAATTACTTTTCCAACCTTTATAATGATTTGTATTCTGAATAGACGCTTGATTAGCTTCACCGGACGCATCTTAAATTAGCTAAGGCGCTTGGTTATCCACTGGGCACATTCATAAGGCTGTCAAACGAGTGGCATTCTGACCAATTCACGTATTATGCTTCTTTGATCCTCTTAATGGCCGAATTAAGATTCGATGTCTTAATGAAACTTGTAGATATGGATATTAGCTTTAAAGAGACACCGGTTTCATCCAATTCGGACACCTACAGCTCAATATATGGCAATCAGACGCTACAAAGGTATGACTGTCAGGAACAATATTACGTCAAAAAATTACGGAAGCAATTTGACAACGATAGAGATTGATTTCACTCTTCGCGTCTTCATGAGAGTTGCCGTTATTTCTAAGCCTTCCAACGATACCAAGATCGATGCTTTTAGACACCTAAAGCTCCAGAATTTGTCAGCAGATGCTTGCATGTTTTAATTGACACGAACAGTATTACATCTAGTGCTTGGAGAAGGAATTTCACTCAGATAGAGATTGGATCAGATCTCCACCTCTGCAGGAAATATGTAGGCATTTCTCTTATCTTTCTTAAAAAACAAAGATCACTTCATTTCGACGAGCGTACCTCAAAATACGACGTTTCGGGTGCTTGATTGTCGGCAACAGAAGCTTGACTTCAATCTTCGGTGTTTTTGCTTTTGCAGCATTTGTATTTTTGTCTTTATTCACGCTTGTCTTCCCTTTCTTCTATTAGAATGGCTGAAGCTTCTGTGTTCTTCTATTATAGTATTTCATGCTTCAGGACTTTATAGAAAAGGGTACCTTATTTTTTGGTCAAGCTTGGACTTTGAATATCTTAATACTTAACCCAAAATTACTTCTCTAGCCCTCATAGTGTTTTGTATTCTGAATAAACGCTTGATTAGCTTCCCCGGACAATTCTTAAATTAGCTAAGGCGCGTGGTTATCCCCTGGGCACATTCACTAGGCTGTTAAACTCGTAGCATTCTTAGCAATTAGAATATTATGCTTCTTTGACCGTCTTATTTGACGAATTAGGATTCGATGTCTTCATGAAACTTGTAGATATGGATATTAGATTTAATGAGACACCGATTTCATCCAATTCGGACACCTACTGCTCAATATATGGCCATCAGATGCTACATAGGTTTGACTATCAGGAACAACATCACGTCACCAACTTACGGATGCAATTTGACAAAGATAGAGATCGATTTCGCTCTTGACCTCTTCATGATAGTTGCGGATATTTCTCTAACCTTCCAACGATCCCAAGATCGATGCTTTTGAACACCTAAAGCTCTAGAAATTGTCAGCAGACGCTTGCATGTTCTGATTGTCATGAACAGTATCACATCTCAAGCTTGAGGAAGGAATTTCACTCAGATCGGGATTGGTTCAGATCTCGACTTCTCCAGGAAACATGTACGAATTTATCTTATCTTTCTAACAAAACCAAGATCACTTAATTTCGACGAGCGTACCTCAAAATACGACGTTTCGGACGCTTGATTATCGGCAGCAGGCGCTTGGCTTCAATCTTCAGTGTTTTTGCTTTCGCAGCATTTGTACTTTTGTCTTTATTCACGCTTGTCTTCTCTTTCTTTTATTAGAATTGCTGAAGCTTTTGTGTTCTTCTATTGCAGTTGTTTCCTCTTCAGGACTTTATAGAAAAGGGTACCTTATTTTCTAGTCAAGCTTAGACTTTGAATATCTTAACACTTCATGCAAAATTACTTTTCCAACCTTTATAATGATTTGTATTCTGAATAGACGCTTGATTAGCTTCACCGGACGCATCTTAAATTAGCTAAGGCGCTTGGTTATCCACTGGGCACATTCATAAGGCTGTCTAACGAGTGGCATTCTGACCAATTCACGTATTATGCTTCTTTGATCCTCTTAATGGCCGAATTAAGATTTGATGTCTTAATGAAACTTGTAGGTATGGATATTAGCTTGAAAGAGACACCAGTTTCATCCAGTTAGGACACCTACAGCTCAATATATGGCAATCAGACGCTACAAAGGTATGACTGTCAGGAACAACATCACGTCAAAAACTTACGGATGCAATTTGACAACGATAGAGATCGATTTCACTCTTGGCGTCTTCATGAGAGTTGCCGTTATTTCTAAGCCTTCCCACGATACCAAGATTGATGATTTTGATCACCTAAAGCTCCAGAAATTGTCAGCAGACGCTTGCATGTTTTGATTGTCATGAACGGTATCTCATGTGGAGCTTGAAGAAGGAGTTGCACTCAGATAGAGATTGGTTCAGATCTCGACTTCTCCAGGAAACATGTTGGTAATTCTCTTATCCTTCTTAAAAAACCAAGATGACTTCATTTCGATGGACGTACCTCAAAATAAGACGTTTCGGGCGTTTGATTTCCGGCAGCTGGCGCTTGACTTCAATCTTCAGTGTTTTTGCTTTTGCAGCTTTTTAACTTTTGTCTTAATTCAAGCTTGTCTTCTATTTCTTCTATTAGAATTGCTGAAGCTTTTGTCTTCTTCTATTACAGTACGTCATGCTTCAGGACTTTATAGAAAAGGTTACCTTATTTTCTGGTCAAGCTTGGACTTTCAATATCTTAACACTTCATTCAAAATTACTTCTCCATCCTTTATAATGTTATTATTATGAAGAAACACTTGATTAGATTCATCGGACGCTTCTTAAATTAGCTAAGGCACTTGATTATACACTGGGCACATTCATAAGGCTGTTAAACTCGTAGCATTCTTAGCAGTTAGCATATTATGCTTCTTTGACCCTCTTAATGGACGAATTAGGATTCGATGTCTTCGTGAAACTTGTAGATATGGATATTAGATTTAATGAGACACCGGTTTCATCCAATTTGGATGCTTACAGCTCAATATATGGCCATCAGACGCTACATAGGTATGACTGTCAGGAACAACATCACGTCACCAACTTACGGATGCAATTTGACAAAGATAGAGATCAATTTCGCTCTTGACCTCTTCATGAGAGTTGTGGATATTTCTCTAAACTTCCAACAATCCCAAGATCGAAGCTTTTGAACACCTAAAGCTCCAGAAATTTTCAGCAGACGCTTGCATGTTCTGATTGTCATGAACAGTATGACATCACAAGCTTGAAAAAAGAATTTCACTCAGATCGGGATTGGTTCAGATCTCGATTTCTCCAGGAAACATGTAGGTATTTATCTAATATTTCTAGCAAAACCAAGATCACTTCATTTCGACGAGCGTACCTCAAAATACGACATTTCGGTCGCTTAATTATCGGCAGCAGGCGCTTGACTGAAATCTTCAGTGTTTTTGCTTTCGCAGCATTAGTACGTTTGTCTTTATTCACGTTTGTCTTCTTTTTCTTCTATTAGAATTGCTGAAGCTTTTGTCTTCTTCTATTACAGTACTTCATGCTTCAGGATTTTATAGAAAAGGGTACCTTATTTTCTGCTCAAGCTTGGACTTTGAATATCTTAATACTTCATGCAAAATTACTTCTCAAGCCTTCATAATGTTTTGTATTCTGAATAGACCCTTGATTAGTTTCCCCGAACGCTTCTTAAATTAGCTAAGGCATGTGGTTATCCACTGGGCACATTCACCAGGCTGTCAAGCTAGTGGCATTCTGACCAGTTCGCGTATTATGCTTTTTTGATCCTCTTAATGGCCGAAATAAGATTCGATGTCTTATGGGAACTTGCAGATTTGGATATTAGCTTTAAAGAGACATCGGTTTCATCCAATTCGGACACACCTACAGCTCAATATATGGCAATCAGACGCTACAAGGGTATGACAGTCAGGAACAATGTTACGTCAAAAAATTACGGATGCAATTTGACAACGATAGAGATCGATTTCACTCTTGCAGTCTTCATGAGAGTTGCCGTTATTTCTAAGCCTTCCAACGATACCAAGATTGATGATTTTGAACACCAAAAGCTTTAGAAATTGTCAGCAAACGCTTGCATGTTTTGATTGTCATGAACAGTATCATATTTAGAGTTTGAAGAAGGAGTTTCACTAAGATAGGGATTGGTTCAGATCTCGACTTCTCTAGGAAACATGTAGGTATTTCTCTTATCTTTCTTAAAAAACCAAGATCACCTTCATTTCGACGAGCGTACCTCAAAATACGACATTTCGAGCGCTTGATTACCGGCAGCAGGTGCTTGACTTCAATCTTCAGTGTTTTTGCTTTTGCAGCTTTTGTACTTTTGTCTTAATTCACGCTCGTCTTCTCTTTCTTCTATTAGAATTGCTGAAGCTTTTGTCTTCTTCTATTACAGTACTTAATGCTTCAGGACTTTGTAGAAAAGGGTACCTTATTTTCTGGTCAAGCTTGGACTTTCAATATCTTAATACTTCATTCAAAATTACTTCTCCAACCTTCACAATGTTTGTATTCTAAATAGACGCTCGATTAGATTCACCGGACGCTTCTTAAATTAGATAAGGCGCTTGATTATCCACTAGGCACATTCACAAGGCTGTTAAACTTGTAGCATTCTTAGCAGTTAGCATATTATGCTTCTTTGTCCGTCTTAATGGACTACTTAGGATTCGATGTCTTCATGAAACTTGTAGATATGGATATTAGATTTAATGAGACACCGGTTTCATCCAATTCGGACACCTACAGCTCAATATATGGTCATCAGACGCTACATAGCTATGACTGTCAGGAACAACACCACGACACCAACTTACGGATACAATTTGACAAAGATAGAGATCGATTTCGCTCTTGACCTCTTCATGAGAGTTGCGGATATTTCTCTAACCTTCCAACGATCCCAGGATCGATGCTTTTGAACACCTAAAGCTCCAGAAATTGTCAGCTGACGCTTGCATGTTCTGATTGTCATGAACTGTATCACATCTCAAGCTTGAAGAAGGAATTTCACTCAGATCGGGATTGGTTCAGATCTCGACTTCTCCAGGAAACATGTAGGTATTTATCTTTCTAACAAAACAAAGATCACTTCATTTCGATGAGTGTACCTCAACATACAACGTTTCGGATGCTTGATTATCGGCAGCAAGCGCTTGACTTCAATCTTCTGTGTTTTTGCTTTCGCAACACTTGTAATTTTGTCTTTATTCAGGTTTGTCTTCTCTTTCTTCTATTAGAATTGCTGAAGCTTTTTGTGTTCTTCTATTGCAGTACTTCACGCTCCAGGACTTTATAGAATAGGGTACCTTATTTTCTGGTCAAGCTTGGACTTTGAATATCTTAATACTTCATGCAAAATTACCTCTCCAACCATCATAATGTTTTGTATTCTGAATAGACGTTTGATTAGCTTAACCGGACGCTTCTTAAACTAGCTAAGGCGCGTGGTTATCCACTGGGCACATTCACAAGGCTGTCAAACTAGTGGCATTCTGACCAATTCGCGTATTATGCTTCTTTGATCCTCTTAATGGCCGAATTAAGATTCGATGTCTGAATGAAACTTGTAGATATGGATATTAGCTTTAAAGAGACATTGGTTTCATCCAATTCGGACACCTACAGCTCAATATATGGCAATCAAATTCGACAAAGGTATGACTGTCAGGAACAATATCACGTCAAAAACTTACGGATGCAATTTGGCAACGATAGTGATCGATTTCACTCTTGGCGTCTTCATGAGAGTTGTTGTTATTTCTAAGCCTTCCAACTATACCAAGATCGATCCTTTTGAACTCCTAAAGCTCCATAAATTGTCAGCAGACGCTTGCATATTCTGATTGTCATGAACAGTATCACATCCCAAGCTTGAAGAAGGAATTTCACTCAGATCGGGATTGGTTCAGATCTCGACTTTTCCAGGGAACATGTAGGTATTTATCTTATCATTGTAACAAAAACAAGATCACTTCATTTCAACCACTGTACCTCAAAATACGAAGTTTCGGATGCTTAATTATCGGCAGCAGGCGCTTGACTTCAATCTTCAGTGTTTTTGCTTTCGCAGCATTAGTACTTTTGTCTTTATTCATGCTTGTCTTCTCTTTCTTCTATTAGAATTGCTGAAGCTTTTGTCTTCTTCTATTATAGTATTTCATGCTTCAGGACTTTATAGAAAAGGGTACCTTATTTTCTGGTCAAACTTGGAATTTGAATATCTTAGTACTTGATGCAAAATTACTTCTCCAACCTTCATAATGTTTTGTATTCTGAATAAACGCATGATTAGCTTCACCGGATGCTTCTTTAATTAACTAAGGCATGTGGTTATCCACTGTGTACATTCACAAGGCTGTCAAACTGGTGGCATTCTGATCAGTTCGCCTATTATGCTTCTTTGATCCTCTTAATGGATGAATTAAGATTTGTTGTCTTAATGAAACTTGTAGATATGGATATTAGCTTTAAAAATACACCGGTTTCATCCAATTCGGACACCTACAGCTCAATATATGGCAATCAGACGCTACAAAGGTATGATTGTTAGGAACCATATTACGTCAAAAACTTAAGGCTGCAATTTGACAAAGATAGAGATCGATTTCGCTCTTGACCTCTTCATGAGAGTTGCAGATATTTCTCTAAGCCTTCCATCGATACCAAGATCGATACTTTTAGACACCTAAAGCTCCTGAATTTGTCACCAGACGCTTGCATGTTTTGATTGTCACGAACACTATCACATCTAGAGCTTGAAGAAGGAATTTCACTCAGATAGAGATTGGATCAGATCTCGACCTCTGCAGGAAACATGTAGGTATTTCTATTATCTTTCTTAAAAAACAAAGATCACTTCATTTCGACGAGCGTACCTCAAAATATGACGTTCCGGGCGCTTGGATGTCGGCAACAGAAGCTTGACTCCAATCTTCAGTGTTTTTGCTTTTGCAGCATTTGTACATTCACGCTTGTCTTCCCTTTCTTCTATTAGAATGGCTGAAGCTTTGGTGTTCTTCTATTACAGTATTTCATGCTTCAGGACTTTATAGAAAAGGGTACCTTATTTTCTAGTCAAGCTTGGACATTGAATATCTTAATACTTCACCCAATATTACTTCTCTAGCCCTCATAGTGTTTTGTATTCTGAATAAACGCTTGATTAGGTTCACCGGACACTTCTTAAATTAGCTATGGCGCGTGGTTATCCACTAGGCACATTCACAAGCTTGTTAAACTCGTAGCATTCTTAGCAATTAGCATATTATGCTTCTTTGACCCTCCTATTGGACGAATTAGGATTTGATGTCTTCATGAAACTTGTAGTTATGGATTTAGATTTTATGAGACGCCGGTTTCATCCAATTCGGACACCTACTGCTCAATATATGGTCATCAGTCGCTACATAGGTAACATCACGTCACCAACTTACGGATGCAATTTGACAAAGATAGAGATCGATTTCGCTCTTGACCTCTTCATGAGATTTACGGATATTTCTCTAACCTTCCAACGATCCCAAGATCGATGCTTTTGAACACCTAAAGCTCTAGAAAATGTCAGCAGACGCTTGCATGTTCTGATTGTCATGAATAGTATCTCATCTCATGCTTGAAGAAGGAATTTCACTCAGATCGGGATTGGTTCAGATCTCGACTTCTCCAGGAAAAATGTAGGTATTTATCTTATCTTTCTTAAAAAACCAAGGTCACTTCATTTCGACGACCGTACCTCAAAATACGACGTTTCAGACGATTGATTATCGACAGCAGGTGCTTGACTTCAATCTTCAGTGTTTTTGCTTTCGCAGTATTTGTACTTTTGTCTTTATTCATGCTTGTCTTCTTTGTCTTTTATTAGAATTGCTGAAACTTTTGTATTCTTCTATTGCAGTACTTCTTGCTACAGGACTTTATAGAAAAGGGTACCTTATTTTCTGGTCAAGCTTGGACTTTGAATATCTTAATACTTCATGCAAAATTACTACTCCAGCCTTCATAATGTTTTGTATTCTGAATAGACGTTTGATTAGCTTCACCGGACGCTTCTTAAACGAGCTAAGGCGCGTGGTTATCCGCTGGGCACATTGATATGATCCAAACTGGATGCATATAGTTTTTAACGGATCATCCTCGAATTGACTCTTGTTATAAGGACTAAGACAGAATAAAAATGAGAACTTTAGGAATTAGAGTCCTTAATCCTCAAAACTGGCGCCCACTTCTATTTGAAGAAGGAAGAACAAATACTTTGTTCTTGAATTAAAAATGGCGCATACAAAACAGTCAACAAGAAGAATGAACAACTAAAGGTGTAAGCTTTTAGATAAGTGGCGCATAAACAAGAACCAAGCAAACAGAATTGAAAAAAAAATAAAAAGATGGAATTGAGACAGGAATGAAAGAAGACGCCACACTCTCAAGAGAGTGATAAGTCCGGTGAAGATTCGCCACAAGAGAATGGAAGCTCTTGATAAGAATCAGAAATGGTTCATCCAAGAACCTAAGAGGCTTAGCTCTCACAAACTCACAATGGAGTGCAAAATAAATTCTGATTCAAAGGTCCTGAACTAGGAGAGTACAAAGGCTATTTATAGCCATAATGGTAATCAATTCCCTCCCACCTCTCCTAATATAATGTGGCGGCCAAACCTACTTGGTGGAGCTAGCAAGTTGGCGCTCCCAAGTCTGAACTTGGCTCAAGGATATGGGCCAAGCCCAATTAGCAAAGGTGCAACACATTCTAAGATCCTATGTGCTTAGTTAGCCCAAAACAAGTAGGACCTTATTAAAAAAAATATCCCAAATGGAAAAATACAACCAAACTGAATTTAAAAAAGGTTCAAATACTTAATTTAAATAAATTAAAAGAACGACTAGGGTGATATCATGCCCCCAAATTGGGTTCTTCATCAACTTGGATTATTTGGACTATCTTGAGAGTTGGGCCTTCGAGAGTTGGTTTGAGAGATAGGAAATAGTTGACTTCTTTGTCCAAAGCCTCTTTAGCCTTTTCAGTCCTTGACCTCGTCATTGGGCCTCCAAGTCCTTGTAGAGCATCATTGGGCCTTGCATCTATTGGATGGTCTCCATTTGAATTTCCTTGGTCTTCATCATGCTCTCCCCCTTCGAAAGAATTCGTCCTCGAATTTGATCCTTCATCACCTACATCAAAAGGACTTAAGTCAGCCACATTAAATGTTGCACTCACTCCATACTCACCAGGTAGGTCAACTTTGTAGGCATTATCGTTGATCTTTTTAACGATTTGGAAGGGACCATCTCCTCTAGGTGAGAGCTTTGATTTCCTCTGTGAAGGAAACCTTTCCTTCCTCATATGCACCCAGACCCAATCTCCAGGCTCAAAGACAACGCTTTTTCTTCCTTTGTTGGCTTGCCTAGCATATTGCTCCATCTTCTTTTCAATTTGGGACTTGACTTTCTCATGGAGCTTCCTCACATATTCTGCCTTCGCCTTCCCGTCCCTATGATTCAAAGAAAAAATATCAGGTAGAGGCAGCAAATCAAGGGGTGTGAGGGGATTAAACCCATACACAATTTCAAAAGGAGAAAAACTAGTGGTAGAATGAACCGCTCTATTATAAGAAAATTCAACAAGAGGTAAGCATTCTTCCCATGTTTTGATGTTCCTCTTGATGATTGACCGCAGCAAGGTCGAAAGGGTCCTATTCGCCACCTCGGTTTGCCCATCAGTTTGTGGGTGGCAAGTGGTAGAAAATAATAGCTTAGTGCCTAATTTGTTCCAAAGGGTTCTCCAAAAGTGACTGAGGAACTTAGAATCCCTATCAGAGACTATGCTCTTGGGCATCCCATGTAGTCTTACAATTTCCTTGAAGAACAAGTCTGCCACATGAGTAGCATCATCCACTTTATGACAAGGAATAAAGTGGGCCATCTTGGAAAACCTGTCAACAACCACAAAAATTGAGTCTCTCCCCCTCTTGGAGCGGGGAAGACCTAGCACAAAGTCCATAGACAAGTCAATCCAAGGAGAATCCGGGATAGGTAAGGGGGTATAAAGTCCATGGGGCATTACCTTTGACTTGGCCTTTTTACAAACAATGCATCTATCACAAATTCTATGCACATCATGCTTCATGCCAGGCCAATAAAAATGCTCATGCAATATGTCCAAAGTCTTTTGGATCCCAAAATGTCCCATTAGTCCCCCCTCATGTGCTTCCCTAAGTAAGAGTTCACGCAACGAACATTTAGGCACACATAAATATTTTTCCTTGAATAAAAACCCATCATGCCTAAAGAACCCATTATGCGCCCCTTTTTCACAAATAGCATATACTTTGGAGAAATCATCATCATGCACATACAACTCTTTTATGTGTTCAAAACCGAGCATTTTTGTTTCAAGAGTGGAAAGTAAGGCATACCTTCTAGAGAGTGCATCTGCCACTACATTCACCTTACCTTGCTTGTGCTTGATCACATAGGGGAATTGTTCAAGAAATTCTACCCACTTAGCATGCCTTTTGTTAAGCTTACCTTGCCCTTTCAAGTATTTTAGTGACTCATGATCACTATGAATTACAAATTCCTTTGGCAAAAGATAGTGCTGCCAAGTGTGCAAAGCCCTTATAAGTGCATACAATTCTTTATCATAAGTGGAATAGTTCAAAACAGCACCATGCAGTTTCTCACTAAAGTATGCAATTGGATGACCCCCCTGGAGTAACACAGCCCCAATACCCACATTAGATGCATCACATTCAAGTTCAAATGACATAGAGAAATTAGGCAATGCAAGTATGGGCGCATGAGTAAGTTTTTCTTTAAGGGTGTTAAAGCTTCTCTCTTGTGCTTCCCCCCACTTAAAGCTCACATTCTTCTTCACAACCTCATTCAAAGGGGCAGCTATGGTGCTAAAGTCCTTTACGAACCTTCTATAGAAACTAGCTAGCCCATGGAAGCTTCTCACCTCACTCACTGATTTAGGGGTAGGCCACTCCCTAATGGCTTTAATCTTTTCTTCATCCACTTATACCCCTTTAGCACTTACAACAAAGCCTAAAAACACCACATGGTCAGTACAAAAGACACACTTCTCTAAATTAGCATACAAACTTTCCTTCCTAAGCACGCTCATCACAGCCCTAAGGTGCTCTAGGTGCTCATCTAAGGTTATGCTATAAATCAGAATGTCATCAAAGTACACCACTACAAACTTACCTAGAAACTCTCTTAATACATGGTTCATCAACCTCATGAAGGTGCTAGGCGCATTTGTAAGCCCAAAAGGCATTACCAACCATTCATACAATCCATGCTTAGTTTTAAAGGCTGTTTTCCACTCATCCCCTTCCCTCATCCTAATTTGATGGTACCCACTCTTCAAATCAACTTTAGAAAAATAACAAGCACCATGCAATTCATCAAGCATATCATCTAGTCTAGGGATGGGGTGTCTATATTTCACAGTGATATTGTTTACAGCCCTACAATCAGTACACATGCGCCAAGTGCCGTCCTTTTTAGGGACAAGAATGACGGGAACAGCACAAGGGCTCAAGCTTTCTCTTACCCAACCTTTTTGGAGCAATTCCTCCACTTGCTTCTGAATTTCCTTTGTTTCCTCAGGATTGGTCCTATAGGCAGGCCTATCAGGCAAAGAGGCTCCCGGAATGAAATCCATTTGATGCTCAATACCCCTTAAAGGAGGTAGTCCGGGAGGAACACTCTTTGGGAAGACATCTTCAAAATCCTGCAAAAAAGACTCCACCTTACTAGGTAGAGGGTTAGAGTTATGATTCAAATATAAATCCTTGTACACACAAATGTACATCTCTTGCTTTGCAAAGCAAGCCCTCTTTATTTCACTTTCCCTGGCAATTAAACACTCAATATTTTTTTGATCCCCACTTTTCTTTTCCCCATTTGGCTTTCCCTTTGTGGCCTTCCTCTCTTCTTCTCTCCTAAGTTTCAGTGCCACTTGGTCTTCACAAACCTGTCTAGGAGTCAAAGGCACAAGGGTAATTTTCAGAGAATCATGCACAAAAGAGTATTTATTAGTAAAACCATCATGAGTAGCACGTTTATCAAACTGCCAAGGCCTACCAAGTAAAACATGGCCGGCCTCCATGGGAACAACATCACATAATACATCATCTTGATACTTACCAATGGACAAGCTTACCAACACTTGCTGATTGACTAGTAACTCACCATTCTCACTCAACCATTGAAGTTTGTATGGCCTGGGATGGGGAATAGTTTGAAGTTCAAGTTTTCTTACCAAACGAGTGCTGGCCACATTTGTGCAACTTCCCCCATCAATGATTAAGGAACAGACCTTTCCTTGTATGATGCATCTTGTATGGAAAATGTTTTCCCTTTGGTCTAGCTCATTTGGCACAATTTGACTCCCTAAGAGTCTCCTTATCATTAGCAAGTCACCATCATGAGCTAAGGTTTCGCACTCTTCTTCCTTCTCACTTTCGGCAGGGGAGCCCTTACATGACTCACTAGAAATATACCCCCCTTTCATGGTCATTGTCCTTTTGTTTGGGCACTCATAGGCCATATGGCCTTTTCCCAAACATTTGAAACACTTAATGTCCCTGTGCTTAGAAACAGAAGAAGAAGAAGCGTTAGTGGAAGGAAAAGTTTTAGAGCTTTTAGAGTTCATACCTTCCTTAGGTTGTGTAGAGGGAACCTCCTTGGGTTGCTTATCCTTCCAAGCAGGGGTTTTAAAGGTGGAGGGAGATTTCCTCCATGCCTTCCTCTTGAGTTGTTGTTCCACCTTTATGGCTTGGTGGACCAACTCTTCAAGCTCTTCATAATGATGCAACTCCACAATGTCTCCTATCTCACGGTTTAGGCCGTGAAGGAAACGGGACATGGTAGCCTCCCTATCTTCATAGACATTTGCTCTTACCAAGGCCACCTCCATCTCCTTATGGTACTCATCCACACTCTTACTCCCTTGGGTAAGTCTTTGGAGTTTATTATATAACTCCCGGTGGTACCACGAAGGTACAAACCTTTTCCTCATCAAAGCCTTCATCTCCTCCCAAGTATCTACGGGGTAATCCCTATTTCTTTCCCTCTCCTTTTGTACTTGGTCCCACCAGATTAGAGCATAATCAGAAAACTCAAGGGCTGCCACCTTCACCTTCCTCTCTTCATTGTAACGGTGATAGGAAAAGATTTGTTCTATTTTGGTCTCCCATTCTAGGTAGGCTTCAGGGTCATTCTTTCCTTTGAAAGAAGGTACTTGGATCTTAACCCTTCCTAGTCCTCCTTCCCTCTCATCACTCCTATACCTCCTATGTCTCCTATCATCATACCTCCCATGTCTCCTTCTCCGATCATGGTCCCTCCTGGGTCTCCTTTCCCTACCCGAATCATATTCAACTTCATCCTCACATGAGGCCTCATGTTGAGAGCCTCTACTCCTCTCCTCCATCCTTGTGTTCAATTCTGCCCGAACTTGGGTTAACCCTTTTTCTAACTCTTGGGCTAGGAATTGCATCAATCGGGCTGTCCTAGGGGATGGGGGTGTGCTTCCTTCACTCATCACGTGATTTTTTTTTTATAAGGTTAAAAGAGAAAAATAAAAAGAAAGGCCCTTTCCACTCTTCTCACGTGTTTACACTCTTGAATTAGCCACTCGTGTTTCACTCTTAGTAGGCTTTTTCTATAATGTCCACTCTTGCCTTTTACCTCTCAAGTCTCTTTGAGTTCTTAGATAAACCCTCTCTTGTTTCAATTACCAAGGGTTCGTTTCACAAATGACAAACTTCACAAGAGTTAATCACCCAGAATTTGAAGAAAGGAAACAAACTCTAGACAAAACTTAAAGGAATTTAAAAAGACAAACAAGAAAAGCTAACAAGGAAAAGTACAACTCAAAAGGAATGCAAAGAAGACAAAAGGAACTGGAACAATGAGAAGACAATGGCGCAAAAAGTTATGAATTACAGCAACACTCCTAATGAAATCCACAATGGCAACAATTTAATCTTGTTAAGTGCAGGGGGCTCTTCTCTTTTCCCTTTTTTTTCGTTCTTTTTCTGGAAATAAAAGGATTTTTTTTTTTTTTTGATCACGCCCCTGTTCTGTTTCTCTCTTTTTTTTTTTTTTTTTTTGCACATAGAAAATTGGTTATTGCAATATTAATTTGGATTGTTATGCCAATTGTGTGATTAAAAGTTTCCTTTTCAAGTCAAGTGCTATAAACATCAACAGTAACCAATATGGAAATAATTGATTAAAGCTGTAAATTGCGCAAAAGAATAAATGACTAGAATAAAAGGAAACAAGAAACAAAGAACTGAAATTAAAGGACAGAATTAAAAGGCAAGAATTTAAAGGCTAGGAAAATAAATGACTGGAATTAAAGAGCAAAATGTAAAGAATGTTGCCGATCTCTTGGAAATGGCAGATCAAGGATCCGAGTGTGTACAAATATGGCACTCAAGCAACTGTGCTTGGTGTTAGAAAGCAATAAGAACAGTACACAATAAAAACAAGAACTTTGTCAATTCTAGGATCCGGGCTCTAGAAACCACATGATATGATCCAAACTGGATGCATATAGTTTTTAACGGATTGTCCTCGAATTGACTCTTGTTATAAGGACTAAGACAGAATAAAAATGAGAACTTTA
Source organism: Ammopiptanthus mongolicus (assembly GCA_039655645.1). NCBI lineage: Eukaryota > Viridiplantae > Streptophyta > Magnoliopsida > Fabales > Fabaceae > Ammopiptanthus > Ammopiptanthus mongolicus. Next base: position 43,883,238 of record CM077345.1, read on the forward strand.
GGAATTAGAGTCCTTAATCCTCAAAACTGGCGCCCACTTCTATTTGAAGAAGGAAGAACAAATACTTTGTTCTTGAATTAAAAATGGCGCATACAAAACAATCAACAAGAAGAATGAACAACTAAAGGTGTAAGCTTTTAGATAAGTGGCGCATAAACAAGAACCAAGCAAACAGAATTGAAAAAAAAAAATAAAAATATGGAATTGAGACAGGAATGAAAGAAGACGCCACACTCTCAAGAGAGTGATAAGTCCGGTGAAGATTTGCCACAAGAGAATGGAAGCTCTTGATAAGAATCAGAAATGGTTCATCCAAGAACCTAAGAGGCTTAGCTCTCACAAACTCACAATGGAGTGCAAAATAAATTCTGATTCAAAGGTCCTGAATTAGGACAGTACAAAGGCTATTTATAGCCATAATGGTAATCAATTCCCTCCCACCTCTCCTAATATAATGTGGCGGCCAAACCTACTTGGTGGAGCCAGCAAGTTGGCGCTCCCAAGTCTGAACTTGGCTCAAGGATATGGGCCAAGCCCAATTAGCAAAGGTGCAACACATTCTAAGATCCTATGTGCTTAGTTAGCCCAAAACAAGTAGGACCTTATTAAAAAAAAAAAATATCCCAAATGGAAAAATACAACCAAACTGAATTTAAAAAAGGTTCAAATACTTAATTTAAATAAATTAAAAGAACGACTAGGGTGATATCATGCCCCTAAATTGGGTTCTTCATCAACTTGGATTATTTGGACTATCTTGAGAGTTGGGCCTTCGGGAGTTGGTTTGAGAGATAGGAAATAGTTGACTTCTTTGTCCAAAGCCTCTTTAGCCTTTTTAGTCCTTGACCTCGTCATTGGGCCTCCAAGTCCTTGTAGAGCATCATTGGGCCTTGCATCTATTGGATGGTCTCCATTTGAATTTCCTTGGTCTTCATCACACATTCACATGGCTGTCAAGCTAGTGGCATTCTAACCAGTTCGCGTATTATGCTTCTTTGATCCTTTTAATGGCCGAATTAAGATTCGATGTCTTAATGAAACTTGTAGATTTGGATATTAGCTTTAAAGAGACACCGGTTTCATCCAATTCGGACACCAACAGCTCAATAAATGGCAATCAAACGCTACAACGGTATGACTGTCAGGAACAATATTACGTCAAAAACTTACGGATGCAATTTGAGAAAGCTAGAGATCGATTTCATTCTTGGCGCCTTCATGAGAGTTGCCGTTATTTCTAAGCCATCCAACGATACCAAGATTGATGATTTTGAACACCAACAGCTCCAGAAATTGTCAGCAGATGCTTGCATGTTCTGATTGTCATGAACAGTATCACATTTAGAGCTTGAATAAGGAGTTTCACTCAGATAGGGATTGGTTCAGATCTCGACTTCTATAGGAAACATGTAGGTATTTCTCTTATCTTTCTTAAAAAACAAAGATCACTTCATTTCGACGAGCGTACCTCAAAATACGACTTTTCGGGCGCTTGATTACCAGCAGCAGGCGCTTGACTTCAATCTTCCGTGTTTTTGCTTTTGCAGCTTTTGTACTTTTGTCTTAATTCACGCTTGTCTTCTCTTTCTTCTATTAGAATTGCTGAAGCTTTTGTCTTCTTCTATTACGGTACTTCTTGCTTCAGGACTTTATATAAAAGGGTACCTTATTTTTTGGTCGTGCTTGGACTTTCAATATCTTAATACTTCATTCAAAATTACTTCTCCAACCTTCATAATGTTTGTATTCTAAAAAGACGCTTGATTAGATTCACCGAACTCTTCTTAAATTAGCTAAGGCGCTTGATTATCCACTGGGCACATTCACAAGGCTGTTAAACTCGTAGCAATCTTAGCAGTTAGTATATTATGCTTCTCTTTCCATCTTAATGGACGAATTAGGATTCGATGTCTTCATGAAACTTGTAGATATGGATATTAGATTTAATGAGACACCAGTTTCATCCAATTTGGACGCCAACAGCTCAATATATGGTCATCAGATGCTACATAGGTATGACTGTCAGGAACAACATCACATCACCAACTTACGGACGCAATTTGACAAAGATAGAGATCGATTTCGCTCTTGACCTCTTCATGAGAGTTGCGGATATTTCTCTAACCTTCCAACGATCCCAAGATCGTTGCTTTTGAACACCTAAAGCTCTAGAAATTGTCAGCAGACGCTTGCATGTTCTGGTTGTCATAAACAGTATCACATCACAAGCTTGGAGAAGGAATTTCACTCAGATCGGGATTGGTTCATATATCGACTTCTCCAGGAAACATGTAGGTATTTATCTTATCTTTCTAATAAAACCAAGATCACTTCATTTCGACGAGCGTACCTCAAAATGCGACGTTTCGGACGCTTGGTTATCGGCAGCAGGCGCTTGACTTCAATCTTCAGTGTTTTTGCTTTCGCAGCATTGGTGCTTTTGTCATTATTCACACTTGTGTTCTCTCTCTTCTATTAGAATTGCTGAAGCTTTTGTCTTCTTCTAATATAGTACTTCATGCCTCAGGACTTTATAGAAAAGGATACCTTATTTTCTGGTCTAGCATGGACTTTCAATATCTTAATGCGTCATTCAAAATTACTTCTCCAGCCTTCATAATGTTTGTATTCTAAATAGACGCTTGATTAGATTCACCGGATGCTTCTTAAATTAGCTAAGGTGCTTGATTATCCACTGAGCACATTCACAAGTTTGTTTAACTCGTAGCATTCTTAGCAGTTAGCGTATTATGCTTCTTTGACCCCCTGAATGGACGATTTACGATTCGTTGCTTTAATGAAACTTGTAGATATGGATATTAGCTTTAAAGAGACACTGGTTTCATCTAATTCGGACGCCTATAGCTCAGTATATGGCCATCTGGCACTGCAAAGGTATGATTGTCTGGAACCACATCACGTCACCAACTTACGGATGCTATTTGACAATGATAGAGATGGATTTCGCTCTTGACCTCTTCATGAGAGTTGCAGATATTTCTCTAACCTTCCAACGATCCCAAGATCGATGCTTTTGAACACCTAAAGCTCTAGAAAGTGTCAGCAGACGCTTGCATGTTCTGATTGTCATGAACAGTATCACATCTCAAACTTGAAGAAGGAATTTCACTCAGATCGGGATTGGTTCAGATCTCGACTTCTCCAGGAAACATGTAGGTATTTATCTTATCTTTCTTAAAAAACCAACATCACTTCATTTCGACGACCGCACCTCAAAATACGACGTTTCAAAAGCTTGATTATCGGCAGCAAGCGCTTGACTTAAATCTTCAGTGTTTTTGCTTTCGCAGCAGTTGTACCATTGTCTTTATTCAAGCTTGTCTTCTCTTTCTTTTATTAGAATTGCTGAAACTTTTGTGTTCTTCTGTTACAGTACTTCATGCTTCAGGACTTTGTAGAAAAGGGTACCTTATTTTCTGGTCAAGCTTGGACATTGAATATCTCAATACTTCACCCAAAATTACTTCTCTATCCCTCATAGTGTTTTATATTCTGAATAAACGCTTGATTAGCTTCACCGGACACTTCTTAGATTAGCTATGGCACGTGGTTATCCACTGGGTATATTGAAAAGGCTGTCAAACTAGTAGCATTCTGACCAGTTCGCGTATTTCGCTTCTTTGATCCTCTTAATGGACGAATTAGGATTCGATATCTGAATGATACTTGTATATATGGATATTAGCTTTAAAGAGACACCGGTTTCATCCAATTCGGACACCTACAGCTCAATATATGGCCATCAGAGTCTACAAAGGCATGATTGTCAGGAACAATATCACGTCAAAAACTTACGGATGCAATTTGAGAACGATAGAGATCGATTTCATTCTTGGCGCCTTCATGAGGGTTGCCGTTATTTCTAAGCCTTCCAACTATACCAAGATTGATGAGTTTGAACACCAAAAGCTCCAGAAATTGTCAGCAGACGCTTGCATGTTCTGATTGTCATAAACAGTATCACATCACAAGTTTGAAGAAGGAATTTCACTCAGATCGGGATTGGTTCAGATCTCGACTTCTCCAGGAAACATGTAGGTATTTATCTTATCTTTCTTAAAAAACCAACATCACTTCATTTCGACGAGCGCACCTCAAAATACGACGTTTCAGAAGCTTGATTATCGACAGCAGGCGCTTGACTTCAATCTTCAGTGTTTTTGCATTCGCAGCATTTGTACTTTTGTCTTTTTTCACGCTTGTCTTCTCTTTCTTTTATTAGAATTGCTGAAGCTTTTGTATTCTTCTATTGCAGTACTTCTTGCTTCAGGACTTTATAGAAAAGGGTACCTTATTTTCTGGTCAAGCTTGGACTTTGAATATCTTAATACTTCGTGCAAAATTATTACTCCAGCCTTCATAATGTTTTGTATTCTGAATAGACGTTTGATTAGCTTCACCAGACGCTTCTTAAATTAGCTAAGGCGCGTGGTTATCCGCTGGGCACATTCACAAGGCTGTCAAGCTAGTGGCATTCTGACCAGTTCGCGTATTATGCTTCTTTGATCCTCTTAATGGCCGAATTAAGATTCGATGTCTTAATAAAACTTGTAGATTTGGATATTAGCTTTAAAGGGACACCGGTTTCATCTAATTCGGACACCAACAGCTAAATATATGGCAATCAAACGCTACAACGATATGACTGTCAGGAACAATATTACGTCAAAAACTTACGGATGCAATTTGAGAACGATAGAGATCGATTTCATTCTTGGCGCCTTCATGAGAGTTGCCGTTATTTCTAAGCCTTCCAACGATACTAAGATTGATGATTTTGAACACCAAAAGCTCCAGAAATTGTCAGCATACGCTTGCATGTTCTGATTGTCATAAACAGTATCACATCACAAGCTTGAAGAAGGAATTTCACTCAGATCGGGATTGGTTCAGATCTTGACTTCTCCAGGAAACATGTAGGTATTTATCTTATCTTTCTAATAAAACCAAGATCACTTCATTTCGACGAGCATACCACAAAATACGACGTTTCGGACGCTTGGTTATCGGCAGCAGGCGCTTGACTTCAATTTTCAGTGTTGTTTCTTTCGCAGCATTAGTGCTTTTGTCATTATTCACGCTTGTCTTCTCTTTCTTCTATTAGAATTGCTGAAGCTTTTGTCTTCTTCTAATATAGTACTTCATGCTTTAGGACTTTATAGAAAAGGATACCTTATTTTCTGGTCAAGCATGGACTTTCAATATCTTAATACTTCATTCAAAATTACTTCTCCAGCCTTCATAATGTTTGTATTCTAAATAGATGCTTGATTAGATTCGCCGGATGCTTCTTAAATTAGCTAAGGCGCTTGATTATCCACTGGGCACATTCACAAGTTTGTTTAACTCGTAGCATTATTAGCAGTTAGCGTATTATACTTCTTTGACCCCCTGAATGGACGAATTAGGATTCGATGCCTTAATGAAACTTGTAGATATGGATATTAGCTTTAAAGAGACACCGATTTCATCCAATTCGGACGCCTACAACTCAATATATAGCCATCTGGCACTACAAAGGTATGATTGTCTGGAACCACATCACGTCACCAAATTACGGATGCTATTTGACAATGATAGAGATGCATTTCGCTCTTGACCTCTTCATGAGAGTTGCGGATATTTCTCTAATCTTTCCAATGATACCAAGATTGATGCTTTGAACACCTAAAGCTCCAGAAATTGTCAACAGACGCTTGCATGTTTTGGTTGTCATGAACAGTATCATATCTCAAGCTTGAAGAAGGAATTTCACTCAGATCAGGAATGGTTCAGATCTCGACTTCTCTAGGAAACATGTGGGTATTTATATTATCTTTCTTAGAAAACCAAGATCACTTCATTTCGACGAGCGTACCTCAAAATACGACGTTTCGGACGCTTGATTATCGGTAGCAGGCGCTTGACTTCAATCTTCAGTGTTTTTGCTTTCGCAGCATTTGTACGTTTGTCTTTATTCACGCTTGTCTTCTCTTTCTTCTATTAAAATTGCGGAAGATTTTGTGTTCTTCTATTATAGTACTTCATGCCTCAGGACTTTGTAGAAAAGGTTACCTTATTTCTGGTCAAGCTTGGACTTTGAATATCTAAATACTTCATTCTAAATTACTTCTCCAGCTTTCATAATGTTTTGTACTCTGAATAGACGCTTGATTAGTTTCATTGTACGCTTCTTAAATTAGCTAAGGCGCTTGGTTATCCCCTGGGCACATTCACAAGGCTGTTAAGCTAGTAGCATTCTTATCAGTTAGCATATTATGCTTCTTTGATCCTCTTAATGGCCGAATTAGGATTCGATGTCTTAATGAAACTTGTAGATATGGATATTAGCTTTAAAGCGACATCGGTTTTATCCAAATCGGACACCTACAGCTCAATATATGGCCATCATACCCTACAAAGGTATGACTGTCAGGAACAATATCACGTCACCAACTTACGGATGTAATTTGACAAAGATAGAGATCGATTTCGCTCTTGACATCCTCATGATAGTTGCCGTTATTTCTAAGCCTTCCAACGATACCGAGATAGATGCTTTTGAACACCTAAAGCTCCAGAAATCGTCAGCAGACGCTTGAATGTTCTGATTGTCATGAATAGTATAACATCTAGAGTTTGAAGAAGGAATTTCACTCAGATAGAGATTGTTTCAGATCTCGAATTCTCCAGGAAACATGTAGGTATTTCTCTTATCTTACTTAAAAAACCAAGATCACTTCATTTCGACGAGCGTACCTCAAAGTACGACGTTTCGGGCGCTTGATTATCGGCAGCAGGCGCTTGACTTCAATCCTCAGTGTTTATGCTGTTGCAGCTTTTGTACTTTTGTATTTATTCACGTTTGTCTTCTCTTTCTTTTATTAGAATTGCTGAAGCTTTTGTCATCTTCTATTACTATACTTCATGCTTCAGGACTTTATAGAAAAGGGTACCTTATATTCTGTTCAAGCTTGGACTTTCAATATCTTAATACTTCATTCGAACTTACATCTCCAGCCATCATAATGTTCTGTATTCTGAGTAGACGATTGATTAGCTTCGCCGTAGGAGCCTTAAATGAGCTAAGGCACTTGGTTATCCACTGGACACATTCACAAAGTTGTTTAACTTGTTGCGTTATGTCGAGTTAGCGTATTATGCTTCTTTTACCCTCTTAATGCTCGAATTAGGATTTGATTTCTTCATGAAACGTGTAGATATGGATATTAGCTTCAATAAGCACTGGTTTCATCCAATTCGGACACCTATAGATCAATATATGGTCATCAGACGCTACATAGGTATGACAGTCAGTAACAACATCACGTCACCAACTTACGGATGCAATCTAACAAAGAGATCGATTTCGCACTTGACATCTTCATGAGAGTTGCGGATATTTCTCTAAGCCTTCCATCGATACCAAGATCAATGCTTTTGAACACCTAAAGCTCCTGAATTTGTCAGCAGACACTTGCATGTTTTGATTGTCACGAACAGTATCACATGTAGAGCTTGAAGAAGGAATTTCACTCAAATAGAGATTGGATCAAATCTCGACCTCTGCAGGAAACATGTAGGTATTTCTCTTATCGTTCTTAAAAAACAAAGATCACTTATTTTGACGAGTGTACCTTAAAAAACGACGTTCCTGGCTCTTGATTGTCGGCAACAGAAGCATGACTTCAATCTTCAGTGTTTTTGCTTTGGCAGCATTTGTACTTTTGTCTTTTTTCACACTTGTCATCTCTTTCTTCTATTAGAATTACTGAAGCTTTTGTGTTCTTATATTACAGTATTTCATGCTTCAGGACTTTATAGAAAAGGGTACCTTACTTTCTGTCAAGTTTAGACTTTGAATATCTTAATACTTCACCTTAAATTACTTCTCTAGCCCTAATAGTGTTTTGTATTCTGGATAACACTCGATTAGCTTCACCGGACACTTCTTAAATTAGCTACGGCGCGTGGTTATCCACTGGGCACATTCACAAGGCTGTTAAACTCGTAGCATTCTTAGCAGTTAGCATATTATGCTTCTTTGACCCTCTTAATGGACAAATTAGGATTCGATGTCTTCATGAAACTTGTAGATATGGATATTAGATTTAATGAGACACCGGTTTCATCCAATTCGGACACTTACTGCTCAATATATGGTCATCAAACGCTACAAAGGTATGACTGTCAGGAACAACATCACGTCACCAACTTACAGATGCAATTGGACAAAGATAGAGATCGATTTCGCTCTTGACCTCTTCATGAGAGTTGTGGATATTTCTCAAACCTTCCAACGATCCCAAGATCGATGCTTTTGAAAACCTAAAGCTCCAAAAATTGTCAGCAGACGCTTGCATGTTCTGATTGTCATGAACAGTATCATATCACAAGCTTGAAGAAGGAATTTCACTCAGATTGGGATTGGTTCAGATCTCGACTTCTCCAGGAAACATGTAGGTATTTATCTTATCTTTCTAACAAAACCAAGATCACTTCATTTCGACGAGCGTACCTCAAAATACGACCTTTAGGACGCTTGATTATCGGCAGCAGGCGCATGACTTCAATCTTCAGTGTTTTTGCTTTCGCAGCATTAGTGCTTTTGTCTTTATTCACGCTTGTCTTCTCTTTCTTCTATTAGAATTGCTGAAGCTTTTGTCTTCTTATATTACAGTACTTCACGCTTCAGGACTTTATAGAAAAGTTACCTTATTTTCTGGTCAAGCATGGACTTTCAATATCTCAGTACTTCATTCAAAATTACTTCTCCAGCCTTCATAATGCTTGTATTCTGAATAGACGCTTGACTAGATTGATCAGACGCTTCTTAAATTAGCCACGGCGCTTGATTATCCACTGGGCGCATTCACAAGGCTGTTTAACTTGTAGCATTCTTAGCAGTTAGCATATTATGCTTCTTTGACCCTCTTAATGGACGAATTTGGATTCGATGTCTTCATGAAACTTGTAGATATGGATATTAGATTTAATGAGACACCGGTTTCGTCCTATTCGGACATCTACTGCTCAATAAATGGTCATCAGACGCTACATAGGTATGACTGTCAGCAACAACTTCACGTCACCAACTTACGGATGCAATTTGACAAAGATAGAGATCGATTTCGCGCTTGACCTCTTCATGAGAGTTGCGGATATTTCTCTAACCATCCAACAATCCCAAGATCGATGCTTTTGAACACCTAAAGCTCCAGAAATTGTCAGCAGACGCTTGCATGTTCTGATTGTCATGAAAAGTATCACATCCTAAGCTTGAAGAAGGAATTTCACTCAGATCGGGATTGTTTCAGATCTCGACTTCTCCAGGAAGCATGTACGTATTTATCTTATCGTTCTTAAAAAACCAAGATCACTTCATTTCGACGAGCGTACCTCAAAATACGACGTTTCGGACGCTTGATTATCGGTAGTAGGCGCTTGACTTCAATCTTCAGTGTTTTTGCTTTCACAGCATTTGTACTTTTGTCTTTATTCACGCTTGTCTTCTCTTTCTTATTTTTGATTTTGCTGAAGCTTTTGTCTTCTTCTATTACAGTAATTCATGCTTCAGGACTTTATAGATAAAGGTATCTTATTTTCTGGTCAAGCATGGACTTTCAATATCTTCATACTTCATTCAAAATTACTTCTCCAGCCTTCATAATGTTTGTATTCTGAATAGATGCTTGATTAGATTCACCGGACGCTTCTTAAATTAGCTAAGGCGCTTGAATATCCACTGGGCAGATTCACAAGGCTGTTTAACTCGTAGCATTCTTAGCAGTTAGCGTATTATGTTTCTTTGATCCTCTTAATGGCTGAATTAGGATTCGATGTCTTAATGAAACTTGTAGATATGGATATTAGCTTTAAAGAGACATCGGTTTCATCCAAATTGGACACCTACAGCCCAATATAAGGCCATCAGACGCTACAAAGGTATGACTGTCAGGAACAATATCACGTCAAAAACTTATGGATGCAATTTGACAAAGATAGAGATCGATTTAACTCTTGGCATCTTCATGAGAGTTGCGGTTATTTCTAAGCCTTCCAACGATACCAAGATTAATGCTTTTGAACACCTAAAGCTCCAGAAATTGTCAGTAGACGCTTGCATGTTCTGATTGTCATGAACAGTATCACATCTCAAGCTTAAAGAAGGAATTTCACTCAGATCGGGATTGGTTGAGATCCCGACTTCTCCAGGAAACATGTAGGTATTTCTGTTATCTTACCAAAAAAACCAAGATCACTTCATTTCGACGAGCGTACCTCAAAATACGACGTTTCGGGCGCTTGATTATCGGCAGCAGGCGCTTGACTTCAATCTTCAGTGTTTTTGCTTTTGCAGCATTTGTACTTTTGTCTTTATTCACGCTAGTCTTCTCTTTCTTCTATTAGAATTGCTGAAGCTTTTGTCTTCTTCTATTACAGTACTTCATGCTTCAGGACTTTATAGAAAAGGGTACCTTATTTTCTGTTCAAGCATGGACTTTCAATATCTTAATACTTGATCAGAACTTACTTCTCCAGCCATCATAATGATCTGTATTCTGAGTAGACGATTGATTAGCTTCACGGTAGGAGTCTTAAATGAGCTAAGGCTCTTGGTTATGCACTGGGCACATTCACAAGGTTGTTCAACTTGTTGCGTTTTGTCGAGTTAGCGTATTATGCTTCTTTGACCCTCTTAATGCCCGAATTAGGATTTCATGTCTTCATGAAACGTGTAGATATGGATATTAAATTTAATAAGACACTGGTTTCATCCAATTCGGACACCTATAGATCAATATATGGTCATCAGACGCTACATAGGTATGACTGTCAGTAACAACATCACGTCACCAACTTACGGATGCAAATTGACAAAGATAGAGATCGATTTCACACTTGACCTCTTCATGAGAGTTGCGGAGATTTCTCTAAGCCTTTCACCGATACCAAGATCGATGCTTTTGAACACCTAAAGCTCTCTAATTTGTCAGCAGACGCTTGCATGTTTTGATTGTCACGAATAGTATCACAGCAAGAGCTTGAAGAAGGAATTTCACTCAGATAGAGATTGGATCAAATCTCGACCTCTGCAGGAAACATGAAGGTATTTCTCTTATCTTACTTAAAAAACCAAGATCACTTCATTTCGACGAGCGTACCTCAAAATACGACGTTCCGGGCGCTTAATTGTCGGCAACCGGAGATTGACTTCAATCTTCAGTGTTTTTGCTTTTGCAGCATTTGTACTTTTGTCTTTATTCACGCTTGTCTTCTCTTTCTTCTATTAGAATTGCTGAAGCTTTTGTCTTTTTCTATTACAGTACTTCATGCTTCAGGACTTTATAGAAACGGATCCCTTATTTTCTGGTCAAGCATGGACTTTCAATATCTTAATACTTCATTAAAAATTACTTCTCCAGCCTTCATAATGTTTGTATTCTGAAAAGACGCTTGATTAGTTTCCCCGGACGCTTCTTAAATTAGCTCAGGCACTTGGTTATCCACTAGGCACATTCACAAGGCTGTTTAACTCGTAGCATTCTTAGCAGTTAGCGTATTATGCATCTTTGACACTCTTAACGAACAAATTAGGATTCGATGTCTTCATGAAACTTGTAGATATGGATATTAGATTTAATCAGACACTAGTTCCATCCAATTCGGAAACCTACAGCTCAATATATGGTCATCAGACGCAACATCGGTATGACTGTCAGGAACAACATCACGTCACCAACTTACGGATGCAATTTGACAATGATAGAGATCGATTTCGCTCTTGACCTCTTCATGAAAGTTGCGGATATTTCTCTAACCTACCAACGATCCCAAGATCGATGCTTTTGATCACCTAAAGCTCCAGAAATTGTCAGCAGACGCTTGCATGTTCTGATTGTCATGAATAGTATCACATCAGAAGCTTGAAGAAGGAATTTCACTCAGATCGGGATTGGTTCAGATCTCGACTTCTCCAGGAAACATGTAGGTATTTATCTTATCTTTCTAACAAAACCAAGATCACTTCATTTCGACGAGCGTACCTCAAAATATGACGTTTGGAACGCTTGATTATCGGCGCCAGGCGCTTGACTTCAATCTTCAGTGTTTTGCTTTTGCAGCATTTGTACTTTTGTCTTTATTCACGCTAGTCTTCTCTTTCTTCTATTAGAATTGCTGAAGCTTTTGTCTTCTTCTATTACGGTACTTCATGCTTCAGGACTTTATAGAAAAGGGTACCTTATTTTCTGTTCAAGCATGGACTTTCAATATCTTAATACTTGATCAGAACTTACTTCTCCAGCCATCATAATGATCTGTATTCTGAGTAGACGATTGATTAGCTTCACGGTAGGAGTCTTAAATGAGCTAAGGCTCTTGGTTATGCACTGGGCACATTCACAAGGTTGTTCAACTTGTTACGTTTTGTCGAGTTAGCGTATTATGCTTCTTTGACCCTCTTAATGCCCGAATTAGGATTTCATGTCTTCATGAAACGTGTAGATATGGATATTAAATTTAATAAGACACTGGTTTCATCCAATTCGGACACCTATAGATCAATATATGGTCATCAGACGCTACATAGGTATGACTGTCAGTAACAACATCACGTCACCAACTTACGGATGCAAATTGACAAAGATAGAGATCGATTTCACACTTGACCTCTTCATGAGAGTTGCGGAGATTTCTCTAAGCCTTTCACCGATACCAAGATCGATGCTTTTGAACACCTAAAGCTCTCTAATTTGTCAGCAGACGCTTGCATGTTTTGATTGTCACGAATAGTATCACAGCAAGAGCTTGAAGAAGGAATTTCACTCAGATAGAGATTGGATCAAATCTCGACCTCTGTAGGAAACATGAAGGTATTTCTCTTATCTTACTTAAAAAACCAAGATCACTTCATTTCGACGAGCATACCTCAAAATACGACGTTCCGGGCGCTTAATTGTCGGCAACCGGAGATTGACTTCAATCTTCAGTGTTTTTGCTTTTGCAGCATTTGTACTTTTGTCTTTATTCACGCTTGTCTTCTCTTTCTTCTATTAGAATTGCTGAAGCTTTTGTCTTTTTCTATTACAGTACTTCATGCTTCAGGACTTTATAGAAACGGATCCCTTATTTTCTAGTCAAGCATGGACTTTCAATATCTTAATACTTCATTAAAAATTACTTCTCCAGCCTTCATAATGTTTGTATTCTGAAAAGACGCTTGATTAGTTTCCCCGGACGCTTCTTAAATTAGCTCAGGCACTTGGTTATCCACTAGGCACATTCACAAGGCTGTTTAACTCGTAGCATTCTTAGCAGTTAGCGTATTATGCATCTTTGACACTCTTAACGAACAAATTAGGATTCGATGTCTTCATGAAACTTGTAGATATGGATATTAGATTTAATCAGACACTGGTTTCATCCAATTCGGAAACCTACAGCTCAATATATGGTCATTAGACGCTACATCGGTATGACTGTCAGGAACAACATCACGTCACCAACTTACGGATGCAATTTGACAATGATAGAGATCGATTTCGCTCTTGACCTCTTCATGAAAGTTGCGGATATTTCTCTAACCTACCAACGATCCCAAGATCGATGCTTTTGATCACCTAAAGCTCCAGAAATTGTCAGCAGACGCTTGCATGTTCTGATTGTCATGAATAGTATCACATCAGAAGCTTGAAGAAGGAATTTCACTCAGATCGGGATTGGTTCAGATCTCGACTTCTCCAGGAAACATGTAGGTATTTATCTTATCTTTCTAACAAAACCAAGATCACTTCATTTCGACGAGCGTACCTCAAAATATGACGTTTGGAACGCTTGATTATCGGCGCCAGGCGCTTGACTTCAATCTTCAGTGTTTTTGCTTTTGCAGCATTTGTACTTTTGTCTTTATTCACGCTAGTTTTCTCTTTCTTCCATTAGAATTGCTGAAGCTTTTGCCTTCTTGTATTACTGTACTTCATGCTTCAGGACTTTATAGAAAAGGATACCTTATTTTCTGGTCAAGCATGGACTTTCAATATCTTAATACTTCATTCAAAATTACTTCTCCAGCCTTCATAATGTTTGTTTTCTGAATAGACGCTTGATTAGATTCACCGGACGCTTCTTAAATTAGCTAAGGCGCTTGATTATCCACTGGGCACATTCCCAAGGCTGTTTAACTCGCAGCATTCTTAGCAGTTGGCGATTATGCCACTTTGACACTCTTAACGGACGAATTAGGATTTGATGTCTTCATGAAACTTGCAGATATGGATATTAGCCTTACTCAGACACCGGTTTCATCCAATTCAGACACCTACAGCTCAATATATGGTCATCAGATGCTATATAGGTATGACTGTCTGGAACAACATCACTTCACCAACTTACGGATGCAGTTTGACAAAGATAGAGATCGATTTCGCTCTTGACCTCTTCATGAAAGTTGCGGATATTTCTCTAACCTACCAACGATCCCAAGATCGATGCTTTGGATCACCTAAAGCTCCAAAAATTGTCAGCAAACGCTTCCATGTTCTGATTGTCATGAACAGTATCACATCACAAGCTTGAAGAAGGAATTTCACTCAGATCGGGATTGGTTCAGATCTAGACTTCTCCAGGAAACATGTAGGTATTTATCTTATCTTTCTAACAAAATGAAGATCACTTCATTTCGACGAGCGTACCTCAAAATATGAAGTTTCGAACGCTAGATTATCAGCACCAGGCGCTTGACTTCAATTTTCAGTGTTTTTGCTTTTGCAGCATTTGTACTTTTGTCTTTATTCACGCTTGTCTTCTCTTTCTTCTATTAGAATTGCTGAAGCTTTTGTCTTCTTCTATTACTGTACTTCATGCTTCAGGACTTTATAGAAAAGGGTACCTTATTTTCTGTTCATGCTTGGACTTTCAATATCTTAATACTTCATTCGAACTTACTTCTCCAGCCATCATAATGATCTGTATTCTGAGCAGACGATTGATTAGCTTCACTGTAGGACTCTTAAATGAGCTAAGGCGCTTGGTTATGCACTGGGCACATTCACAAGGTTGTTTAACTTGTTGCATTTTGTCGAGTTAGCGTATTATGCTTCTTTGACCCTCTTAATGCCTGAATTAGGATTTGATGTCTTCATGAAACATGTAGATATGGATATTAACTTTAATAAGACACTGGTTTCATCCAATTCGGACACCTATAGATCAATATATGGTCATCAGACGCTACATAGGTATGACTGTCAGTAAGAACATCACGTCACCAACTTACGGATGCAATTTGACAAAGATAGAGATCGATTTCGCACTTGACCTCTTCATGAGAGTTGCGGATATTTCTCTAAGCCTTCCCTCGATACCAAGATCGATGCTTTTGACCACCTAAAGCTCCAGAATTTGTCAGCCGACGCTTGCATGTTTAGATTGTCACGAATAGTATCACAGCTAGAGCTTGAAGAAGTTATTTCACTCAGATAGAGATTGGATCAGATCTCGACCTCTGCAGGAAACATGAAGGTATTTCTCTTATCTTACTTAAAAAACCAAGATCACTTCATTTCGACAAGCGTACTCAAAATACGACGTTCCGGGCGCTTAATTGTCGGCAACAGGAGCTTGACTTCAATCTTCAGTGTTTTTGATTTTGCAGCATTTGTACTTTTGTCTTTATTCACGCTTGTCTTCTCTTTCTTCTATTAGAATTGCTGAAGCTTTTATCTTTTTCAATTACAGTACTTCATGCTTCAGGACTTTATAGAAACGGATGACTTATTTTCTGGTCAAGCTTGTATATTCAATATCTTAATACTTCATCAAAAATTACTTCTCCAACATTCATAATGTTTGTATTCTGAAAAGACGCTTGATTAGCTTCACCAGACGCTTCTTAAATTAGCTCAGGCGCTTGGTTATCCACTGGGCACATTCACAAGGCTGTTTAACTTGTAGCATTCTTAGCAGTTAGCGTATTATGCATCTTTTACACTCTTAACGGATGAATTAGGATTCGATGTCTTCATGAAACTTGTAGATATGGATATTAGATTTAATCAGACAACAGTTTCATCCAATTCAGACACCTACAGCTTAATATATGGTCATCAGATGCTATATAGGTATGACTGTCAGGAACAACACCGCGTCACCAACTTACGGATGCAATTGATAAAGATAGAGATCGATTTCGCTCTTGACCTCTTTATGAAAGTTGCGGATATTTCTCTAACCTACCAACGATCCGAAGATCGATGCTTTTGATCAGCTAAAGCTCCAGAAATTGTCAGCAGACGCTTGCATGTTCTGATTGTCATGAACAGTATCACATCACAAGCTTGAAGTAGGAATTTCACTCAGATCGGGATTGGTTCAGATCTCGACTTCTCCAGGAAACATGTAGGTATTTATCTTATCTTTCTAACAAAACCAAGATCACTTCATTTTGACGAGCGTACCTCAAAATATGATGTTTCGAACGCTTGATTATCGGCACCAGGCGCTTGACTTCAATCTTCAGTGTTTTTGCTTTTGGAGCATTTGTACTTTTGTCCTTATTCACGCTTGTCTTCTCTTTCTTCTACTAGAATTGCTGAAGCTTTTGTCTTCTTCTATTACAGTACTTCATGCTTCAGGACTTTATAGAAAAGTGTACCTTATTTTCAGGTCAAGATCGGACTTTCAGTATCTTAATACTTCATTCAAAATTACTTCTCCAGCCTTCATAATGTTTGTATTCTGAATAGACGCTTGATTAGAGTCACCAGACGGCTCTTAAATTAGCTAACGCGCTTGGTTATCCACTGGGCACATTCACAAGGCTGTTTAACTCGTAGCATTCTTAGCATTTAGCGTATTATGCTTCTTTGACCCTTTTAATGGACGAATTTGGATTCGATGTCTTCATGAAGCTTGTAGATATGGATATTATATTTAATGAGACACCGGTTTCATGCAATTCGGGCACCGTCATCTCAATATATGGTCATCAGACGCTACATAGGTATGACTGTTAGGAACGACAACACGTCACCAACTTACGTATGCAATTTGACAAAGATAGAGATCGATTTCGCTCTTGACCTCTTCATGAGAGTTGTGGATATTTCTCTAAGCCTTCCAATGATACCAAGATCGATGCTTTTAAACACCTAAAGCTCTAGAAATTGTCAGCAGATGCTTGCATGTTCTGATTGTCATGAACAGTATCACATCTCAAGCTTGAAGAAGAAATTTCACTCAGATCGGGATGGGTTCAGATCTCGACTTCTCCAGGAAACATGTAGGTATTTATCTTATCTTTCTTACAAAACCAAGATCACTTCATTTCGAAGAGCGTACGTCAAAATACGACGTTTCGAACGCTTGATTATCGGCAGCAGGCGCTTGACTTCAATCTTCAGTGTTTTTGCTTTAGCAACATTGGTACTTTTATCTTTATTCACGCTTGTCTTCTCTTTCTTCTTTTAGAATTGCTGAAGCGTTGGTGTTCTTCTATCACTGTACTTCACGCTTCAGGACTTTATAGAAAAGGATACCTTATTTTCTGGTCAAGCATGGACTTTCAATATCTTAATACTTCATTCAAAATTACTTCTCCAGCCTTCATAATGTTTGTTTTCTGAATAGACGCTTGATTAGATTCACCGGACGCTTCTTAAATTAGCTAAGGCGCTTGATTATCCACTGGGCACATTCCCAAGGCTGTTTAACTCGCAGCATTCTTAGCAGTTGGCGATTATGCCACTTTGACACTCTTAACGGACGAATTAGGATTTGATGTCTTCATGAAACTTGCAGATATGGATATTAGCCTTACTCAGACACCGGTTTCATCCAATTCAGACACCTACAGCTCAATATATGGTCATCAGATGCTATATAGGTATGACTGTCTGGAACAACATCACTTCACCAACTTACGGATGCAGTTTGACAAAGATAGAGATCGATTTCGCTCTTGACCTCTTCATGAAAGTTGCGGATATTTCTCTAACCTACCAACGATCCCAAGATCGATGCTTTGGATCACCTAAAGCTCCAAAAATTGTCAGCAAACGCTTCCATGTTCTGATTGTCATGAACAGTATCACATCACAAGCTTGAAGAAGGAATTTCACTCAGATCGGGATTGGTTCAGATCTAGACTTCTCCAGGAAACATGTAGGTATTTATCTTATCTTTCTAACAAAATGAAGATCACTTCATTTCGACGAGCGTACCTCAAAATATGAAGTTTCGAACGCTAGATTATCAGCACCAGGCGCTTGACTTCAATTTTCAGTGTTTTTGCTTTTGCAGCATTTGTACTTTTGTCTTTATTCACGCTTGTCTTCTCTTTCTTCTATTAGAATTGCTGAAGCTTTTGTCTTCTTCTATTACTGTACTTCATGCTTCAGGACTTTATAGAAAAGGGTACCTTATTTTCTGTTCATGCTTGGACTTTCAATATCTTAATACTTCATTCGAACTTACTTCTCCAGCCATCATAATGATCTGTATTCTGAGCAGACGATTGATTAGCTTCACTGTAGGACTCTTAAATGAGCTAAGGCGCTTGGTTATGCACTGGGCACATTCACAAGGTTGTTTAACTTGTTGCATTTTGTCGAGTTAGCGTATTATGCTTCTTTGACCCTCTTAATGCCTGAATTAGGATTTGATGTCTTCATGAAACATGTAGATATGGATATTAACTTTAATAAGACACTGGTTTCATCCAATTCGGACACCTATAGATCAATATATGGTCATCAGACGCTACATAGGTATGACTGTCAGTAAGAACATCACGTCACCAACTTACGGATGCAATTTGACAAAGATAGAGATCGATTTCGCACTTGACCTCTTCATGAGAGTTGCGGATATTTCTCTAAGCCTTCCCTCGATACCAAGATCGATGCTTTTGACCACCTAAAGCTCCAGAATTTGTCAGCCGACGCTTGCATGTTGAGATTGTCACGAATAGTATCACAGCTAGAGCTTGAAGAAGTTATTTCACTCAGATAGAGATTGGATCAGATCTCGACCTCTGCAGGAAACATGAAGGTATTTCTCTTATCTTACTTAAAAAACCAAGATCACTTCATTTCGACAAGCGTACTCAAAATACGACGTTCCGGGCGCTTAATTGTCGGCAACAGGAGCTTGACTTCAATCTTCAGTGTTTTTGATTTTGCAGCATTTGTACTTTTGTCTTTATTCACGCTTGTCTTCTCTTTCTTCTATTAGAATTGCTGAAGCTTTTATCTTTTTCAATTACAGTACTTCATGCTTCAGGACTTTATAGAAACGGATGACTTATTTTCTGGTCAAGCTTGTATATTCAATATTTAATACTTCATCAAAAATTACTTCTCCAACATTCATAATGTTTGTATTCTGAAAAGACGCTTGATTAGCTTCACCAGACGCTTCTTAAATTAGCTCAGGCGCTTGGTTATCCACTGGGCACATTCACAAGGCTGTTTAACTTGTAGCATTCTTAGCAGTTAGCGTATTATGCATCTTTTACACTCTTAACGGATGAATTAGGATTCGATGTCTTCATGAAACTTGTAGATATGGATATTAGATTTAATCAGACAACAGTTTCATCCAATTCAGACACCTACAGCTTAATATATGGTCATCAGATGCTATATAGGTATGACTGTCAGGAACAACACCGCGTCACCAACTTACGGATGCAATTGATAAAGATAGAGATCGATTTCGCTCTTGACCTCTTTATGAAAGTTGCGGATATTTCTCTAACCTACCAACGATCCGATGATCGATGCTTTTGATCAGCTAAAGCTCCAGAAATTGTCAGCAGACGCTTGCATGTTCTGATTGTCATGAACAGTATCACATCACAAGCTTGAAGAAGGAATTTCACTCAGATCGGGATTGGTTCAGATCTCGACTTCTCCAGGAAACATGTAGGTATTTATCTTATCTTTCTAACAAAACCAAGATCACTTCATTTTGACGAGCGTACCTCAAAATATGATGTTTCGAACGCTTGATTATCGGCACCAGGCGCTTGACTTCAATCTTCAGTGTTTTTGCTTTTGGAGCATTTGTACTTTTGTCCTTATTCACGCTTGTCTTCTCTTTCTTCTACTAGAATTGCTGAAGCTTTTGTCTTCTTCTATTACAGTACTTCATGCTTCAGGACTTTATAGAAAAGTGTACCTTATTTTCAGGTCAAGATCGGACTTTCAGTATCTTAATACTTCATTCAAAATTACTTCTCCAGCCTTCATAATGTTTGTATTCTGAATAGACGCTTGATTAGAGTCACCAGACGGCTCTTAAATTAGCTAAGGCGCTTGGTTATCCACTGGGCACATTCACAAGGCTGTTTAACTCGTAGCATTCTTAGCATTTAGCGTATTATGCTTCTTTGACCCTTTTAATGGACGAATTAGGATTCGATGTCTTCATGAAGCTTGTAGATATGGATATTATATTTAATGAGACACCGGTTTCATGCAATTCGGGCACCGTCATCTCAATATATGGTCATCAGACGCTACATAGGTATGACTGTTAGGAACGACAACACGTCACCAACTTACGTATGCAATTTGACAAAGATAGAGATCGATTTCGCTCTTGACCTCTTCATGAGAGTTGTGGATATTTCTCTAAGCCTTCCAATGATACCAAGATCGATGCTTTTAAACACCTAAAGCTCTAGAAAATGTCAGCAGATGCTTGCATGTTCTGATTGTCATGAACAGTATCACATCTCAAGCTTGAAGAAGAAATTTCACTCAGATCGGGATGGGTTCAGATCTCGACTTCTCCAGGAAACATGTAGGTATTTATCTTATCTTTCTTACAAAACCAAGATCACTTCATTTCGAAGAGCGTACGTCAAAATACGACGTTTCGAACGCTTGATTATCGGCAGCAGGCGCTTGACTTCAATCTTCAGTGTTTTTGCTTTAGCAACATTGGTACTTTTATCTTTATTCACGCTTGTCTTCTCTTTCTTCTTTTAGAATTGCTGAAGCGTTGGTGTTCTTCTATCACTGTACTTCACGCTTCAGGACTTTATAGAAAAGGTACCTTCTTTTCTGGTCAAGCTTGGACTTTCAATGTTTTAATACTTCAATCCAAATTACTTCTCCAGCCATCATAATGTTTGTATTCTGAATAGACGCTTGATTAGATTCACCGGACGCTTCTTAAATTAGCTAAGGCACTTGGTTATCCACTGGGCACATTCACAAGGCTGTTTAACTTGTAGCATTCTTAGCAGTTAGCGTATTATGCTTCTTTGACCCTCTTAATGCACGAATTAGATTTAATGAGACACCGGTTTCATCCAATTCGGACACCTACAACTCAATATATGGTCATCAGATGCTACATTGGTATGACTGTCACGAATAACATCACGTCACCAACTTACGGATGCAATTTGACAAAGATAGAGATCGATTTCGCTCTTGAACTCTTCATGAGAGTTGCGGATATTTCTCTAAGCCTTCCAAAGATACCAAGATCGAAGCTTTTGAACACCTAAAGCTCCAGAAATTGTCCGCAGACGCTTGCATGTTCTGATTGTCATGAACAATATCACATCTCAAGCTTGAAGAAGGAATTTCACTCAGATCAAGATTGGTTCAGATCTCGACTTTTCCATAAAACTTGTAGGCATTTCTCTTATCTTTCTTAAAAAACCAAGATCACTTCATTTCGACCAGCGTACCTCAAAATACGACGTTTCGGGCGCTCGATTATCGGCAGCAGGCGCTTGACTTCAATCTTCAGTGTTTTTGCTTTTGCAGCTTTTTTACTTTTGTCTTTGTTTGTGTTTCTTTTCTCTTTCTTCTATTAGAGTTGTTAAAGCTTTTGTCTGCCACTATTACAATACTTGACATTTCAGAACTATATCGAAAAGGTACCTCATTTTCTGGTCAAGCTTGGACTTTGAATATTTTAATACTTCATTCGAAATTACTTCGCCAGCCATCATGATGTTCTTTATTCTGAGTAGACGATTAATTAGCTTCACCGTAGTTGTCTTAAATGAGCTAAGGCGCTTGGTTATCCACCGGGCACATTCACAAGGTTGTTTAAGTTGTTGCGCTCTGTCGAGTTAGCGTATTATGCTTCTTTGACCCTCTTAATGCCTGAATTAGGATTTGATGTCTTCATGAAACATGTAGATATGGATATTAACTTTAATAAGACACTGGTTTCATCCAATTCGGACACCTATAGATCAATATATGGTCATCAGACGCTACATAGGTATGACTGTCAGTAAGAACATCACGTCACCAACTTACGGATGCAATTTGACAAAGATAGAGATCGATTTCGCACTTGACCTCTTCATGAGAGTTGCGGATATTTCTCTAAGCCTTCCCTCGATACCAAGATCGATGCTTTTGACCACCTAAAGCTCCAGAATTTGTCAGCCGACGCTTGCATGTTTAGATTGTCACGAATAGTATCACAGCTAGAGCTTGAAGAAGTTATTTCACTCAGATAGAGATTGGATCAGATCTCGACCTCTGCAGGAAACATGAAGGTATTTCTCTTATCTTACTTAAAAAACCAAGATCACTTCATTTCGACAAGCGTACTCAAAATACGACGTTCCGGGCGCTTAATTGTCGGCAACAGGAGCTTGACTTCAATCTTCAGTGTTTTTGATTTTGCAGCATTTGTACTTTTGTCTTTATTCACGCTTGTCTTCTCTTTCTTCTATTAGAATTGCTGAAGCTTTTATCTTTTTCAATTACAGTACTTCATGCTTCAGGACTTTATAGAAACGGATGACTTATTTTCTGGTCAAGCTTGTATATTCAATATCTTAATACTTCATCAAAAATTACTTCTCCAACATTCATAATGTTTGTATTCTGAAAAGACGCTTGATTAGCTTCACCAGACGCTTCTTAAATTAGCTCAGGCGCTTGGTTATCCACTGGGCACATTCACAAGGCTGTTTAACTTGTAGCATTCTTAGCAGTTAGCGTATTATGCATCTTTTACACTCTTAACGGATGAATTAGGATTCGATGTCTTCATGAAACTTGTAGATATGGATATTAGATTTAATCAGACAACAGTTTCATCCAATTCAGACACCTACAGCTTAATATATGGTCATCAGATGCTATATAGGTATGACTGTCAGGAACAACACCGCGTCACCAACTTACGGATGCAATTGATAAAGATAGAGATCGATTTCGCTCTTGACCTCTTTATGAAAGTTGCGGATATTTATCTAACCTACCAACGATCCGAAGATCGATGCTTTTGATCAGCTAAAGCTCCAGAAATTGTCAGCAGACGCTTGCATGTTCTGATTGTCATGAACAGTATCACATCACAAGCTTGAAGAAGGAATTTCACTCAGATCGGGATTGGTTCAGATCTCGACTTCTCCAGGAAACATGTAGGTATTTATCTTATCTTTCTAACAAAACCAAGATCACTTCATTTTGACGAGCGTACCTCAAAATATGATGTTTCGAACGCTTGATTATCGGCACCAGGCGCTTGACTTCAATCTTCAGTGTTTTTGCTTTTGGAGCATTTGTACTTTTGTCCTTATTCACGCTTGTCTTCTCTTTCTTCTACTAGAATTGCTGAAGCTTTTGTCTTCTTCTATTACAGTACTTCATGCTTCAGGACTTTATAGAAAAGTGTACCTTATTTTCAGGTCAAGATCGGACTTTCAGTATCTTAATACTTCATTCAAAATTACTTCTCCAGCCTTCATAATGTTTGTATTCTGAATAGACGCTTGATTAGAGTCACCAGACGGCTCTTAAATTAGCTAAGGCGCTTGGTTATCCACTGGGCACATTCACAAGGCTGTTTAACTCGTAGCATTCTTAGCATTTAGCGTATTATGCTTCTTTGACCCTTTTAATGGACGAATTAGGATTCGATGTCTTCATGAAGCTTGTAGATATGGATATTATATTTAATGAGACACCGGTTTCATGCAATTCGGGCACCGTCATCTCAATATATGGTCATCAGACGCTACATAGGTATGACTGTTAGGAACGACAACACGTCACCAACTTACGTATGCAATTTGACAAAGATAGAGATCGATTTCGCTCTTGACCTCTTCATGAGAGTTGTGGATATTTCTCTAAGCCTTCCAATGATACCAAGATCGATGCTTTTAAACACCTAAAGCTCTAGAAATTGTCAGCAGATGCTTGCATGTTCTGATTGTCATGAACAGTATCACATCTCAAGCTTGAAGAAGAAATTTCACTCAGATCGGGATGGGTTCAGATCTCGACTTCTCCAGGAAACATGTAGGTATTTATCTTATCTTTCTTACAAAACCAAGATCACTTCATTTCGAAGAGCGTACGTCAAAATACGACGTTTCGAACGCTTGATTATCGGCAGCAGGCGCTTGACTTCAATCTTCAGTGTTTTTGCTTTAGCAACATTGGTACTTTTATCTTTATTCACGCTTGTCTTCTCTTTCTTCTTTTAGAATTGCTGAAGCGTTGGTGTTCTTCTATCACTGTACTTCACGCTTCAGGACTTTATAGAAAAGGTACCTTCTTTTCTGGTCAAGCTTGGACTTTCAATGTTTTAATACTTCAATCCAAATTACTTCTCCAGCCATCATAATGTTTGTATTCTGAATAGACGCTTGATTAGATTCACCGGACGCTTCTTAAATTAGCTAAGGCACTTGGTTATCCACTGGGCACATTCACAAGGCTGTTTAACTTGTAGCATTCTTAGCAGTTAGCGTATTATGCTTCTTTGACCCTCTTAATGCACGAATTAGATTTAATGAGACACCGGTTTCATCCAATTCGGACACCTACAACTCAATATATGGTCATCAGATGCTACATTGGTATGACTGTCACGAATAACATCACGTCACCAACTTACGGATGCAATTTGACAAAGATAGAGATCGATTTCGCTCTTGAACTCTTCATGAGAGTTGCGGATATTTCTCTAAGCCTTCCAAAGATACCAAGATCGAAGCTTTTGAACACCTAAAGCTCCAGAAATTGTCCGCAGACGCTTGCATGTTCTGATTGTCATGAACAATATCACATCTCAAGCTTGAAGAAGGAATTTCACTCAGATCAAGATTGGTTCAGATCTCGACTTTTCCATAAAACTTGTAGGCATTTCTCTTATCTTTCTTAAAAAACCAAGATCACTTCATTTCGACCAGCGTACCTCAAAATACGACGTTTCGGGCGCTCGATTATCGGCAGCAGGCGCTTGACTTCAATCTTCAGTGTTTTTGCTTTTGCAGCTTTTTTACTTTTGTCTTTGTTTGTGTTTCTTTTCTCTTTCTTCTATTAGAGTTGTTAAAGCTTTTGTCTGCCACTATTACAATACTTGACATTTCAGAACTATATCGAAAAGGTACCTCATTTTCTGGTCAAGCTTGGACTTTGAATATTTTAATACTTCATTCGAAATTACTTCGCCAGCCATCATGATGTTCTTTATTCTGAGTAGACGATTAATTAGCTTCACCGTAGTTGTCTTAAATGAGCTAAGGTGCTTGGTTATCCACCGGGCACATTCACAAGGTTGTTTAAGTTGTTGCGCTCTGTCGAGTTAGCGTATTATGCTTCTTTGACCCTCTTAATGCCTGAATTAGGATTTGATGTCTTCATGAAACATGTAGATATGGATATTAACTTTAATAAGACACTGGTTTCATCCAATTCGGACACCTATAGATCAATATATGGTCATCAGACGCTACATAGGTATGACTGTCAGTAAGAACATCACGTCACCAACTTACGGATGCAATTTGACAAAGATAGAGATCGATTTCGCACTTGACCTCTTCATGAGAGTTGCGGATATTTCTCTAAGCCTTCCCTCGATACCAAGATCGATGCTTTTGACCACCTAAAGCTCCAGAATTTGTCAGCCGACGCTTGCATGTTTAGATTGTCACGAATAGTATCACAGCTAGAGCTTGAAGAAGTTATTTCACTCAGATAGAGATTGGATCAGATCTCGACCTCTGCAGGAAACATGAAGGTATTTCTCTTATCTTACTTAAAAAACCAAGATCACTTCATTTCGACAAGCGTACTCAAAATACGACGTTCCGGGCGCTTAATTGTCGGCAACAGGAGCTTGACTTCAATCTTCAGTGTTTTTGATTTTGCAGCATTTGTACTTTTGTCTTTATTCACGCTTGTCTTCTCTTTCTTCTATTAGAATTGCTGAAGCTTTTATCTTTTTCAATTACAGTACTTCATGCTTCAGGACTTTATAGAAACGGATGACTTATTTTCTGGTCAAGCTTGTATATTCAATATCTTAATACTTCATCAAAAATTACTTCTCCAACATTCATAATGTTTGTATTCTGAAAAGACGCTTGATTAGCTTCACCAGACGCTTCTTAAATTAGCTCAGGCGCTTGGTTATCCACTGGGCACATTCACAAGGCTGTTTAACTTGTAGCATTCTTAGCAGTTAGCGTATTATGCATCTTTTACACTCTTAACGGATGAATTAGGATTCGATGTCTTCATGAAACTTGTAGATATGGATATTAGATTTAATCAGACAACAGTTTCATCCAATTCAGACACCTACAGCTTAATATATGGTCATCAGATGCTATATAGGTATGACTGTCAGGAACAACACCGCGTCACCAACTTACGGATGCAATTGATAAAGATAGAGATCGATTTCGCTCTTGACCTCTTTATGAAAGTTGCGGATATTTCTCTAACCTACCAACGATCCGAAGATCGATGCTTTTGATCAGCTAAAGCTCCAGAAATTGTCAGCAGACGCTTGCATGTTCTGATTGTCATGAACAGTATCACATCACAAGCTTGAAGAAGGAATTTCACTCAGATCGGGATTGGTTCAGATCTCGACTTCTCCAGGAAACATGTAGGTATTTATCTTATCTTTCTAACAAAACCAAGATCACTTCATTTTGACGAGCGTACCTCAAAATATGATGTTTCGAACGCTTGATTATCGGCACCAGGCGCTTGACTTCAATCTTCAGTGTTTTTGCTTTTGGAGCATTTGTACTTTTGTCCTTATTCACGCTTGTCTTCTCTTTCTTCTACTAGAATTGCTGAAGCTTTCGTCTTCTTCTATTACAGTACTTCATGCTTCAGGACTTTATAGAAAAGTGTACCTTATTTTCAGGTCAAGATCGGACTTTCAGTATCTTAATACTTCATTCAAAATTACTTCTCCAGCCTTCATAATGTTTGTATTCTGAATAGACGCTTGATTAGAGTCACCAGACGGCTCTTAAATTAGCTAAGGCGCTTGGTTATCCACTGGGCACATTCACAAGGCTGTTTAACTCGTAGCATTCTTAGCATTTAGCGTATTATGCTTCTTTGACCCTTTTAATGGACGAATTAGGATTCGATGTCTTCATGAAGCTTGTAGATATGGATATTATATTTAATGAGACACCGGTTTCATGCAATTCGGGCACCGTCATCTCAATATATGGTCATCAGACGCTACATAGGTATGACTGTTAGGAACGACAACACGTCACCAACTTACGTATGCAATTTGACAAAGATAGAGATCGATTTCGCTCTTGACCTCTTCATGAGAGTTGTGGATATTTCTCTAAGCCTTCAAATGATACCAAGATCGATGCTTTTAAACACCTAAAGCTCTAGAAATTGTCAGCAGATGCTTGCATGTTCTGATTGTCATGAACAGTATCACATCTCAAGCTTGAAGAAGAAATTTCACTCAGATCGGGATGGGTTCAGATCTCGACTTCTGCAGGAAACATGTAGGTATTTATCTTATCTTTCTTACAAAATCAAGATCACTTCATTTCGAAGAGCGTACGTCAAAATACGACGTTTCGAACGCTTGATTATCGGCAGCAGGCGCTTGACTTCAATCTTCAGTGTTTTTGCTTTAGCAACATTGGTACTTTTATCTTTATTCACGCTTGTCTTCTCTTTCTTCTTTTAGAATTGCTGAAGCGTTGGTGTTCTTCTATCACTGTACTTCACGCTTCAGGACTTTATAGAAAAGGTACCTTCTTTTCTGGTCAAGCTTGGACTTTCAATGTTTTAATACTTCAATCCAAATTACTTCTCCAGCCATCATAATGTTTGTATTCTGAATAGACGCTTGATTAGATTCACCGGACGCTTCTTAAATTAGCTAAGGCACTTGGTTATCCACTGGGCACATTCACAAGGCTGTTTAACTTGTAGCATTCTTAGCAGTTAGCGTATTATGCTTCTTTGACCCTCTTAATGCACGAATTAGATTTAATGAGACACCGGTTTCATCCAATTCGGACACCTACAACTCAATATATGGTCATCAGATGCTACATTGGTATGACTGTCACGAATAACATCACGTCACCAACTTACGGATGCAATTTGACAAAGATAGAGATCGATTTCGCTCTTGAACTCTTCATGAGAGTTGCGGATATTTCTCTAAGCCTTCCAAAGATACCAAGATCGAAGCTTTTGAACACCTAAAGCTCCAGAAATTGTCCGCAGACGCTTGCATGTTCTGATTGTCATGAACAATATCACATCTCAAGCTTGAAGAAGGAATTTCACTCAGATCAAGATTGGTTCAGATCTCGACTTTTCCATAAAACTTGTAGGCATTTCTCTTATCTTTCTTAAAAAACCAAGATCACTTCATTTCGACCAGCGTACCTCAAAATACGACGTTTCGGGCGCTCGATTATCGGCAGCAGGCGCTTGACTTCAATCTTCAGTGTTTTTGCTTTTGCAGCTTTTTTACTTTTGTCTTTGTTTGTGTTTCTTTTCTCTTTCTTCTATTAGAGTTGTTAAAGCTTTTGTCTGCCACTATTACAATACTTGACATTTCAGAACTATATCGAAAAGGTACCTCATTTTCTGGTCAAGCTTGGACTTTGAATATTTTAATACTTCATTCGAAATTACTTCGCCAGCCATCATGATGTTCTTTATTCTGAGTAGACGATTAATTAGCTTCACCGTAGTTGTCTTAAATGAGCTAAGGTGCTTGGTTATCCACCGGGCACATTCACAAGGTTGTTTAAGTTGTTGCGCTCTGTCGAGTTAGCGTATTATGCTTCTTTGACCCTCTTAATGCCTGAATTAGGATTTGATGTCTTCATGAAACATGTAGATATGGATATTAACTTTAATAAGACACTGGTTTCATCCAATTCGGACACCTATAGATCAATATATGGTCATCAGACGCTACATAGGTATGACTGTCAGTAAGAACATCACGTCACCAACTTACGGATGCAATTTGACAAAGATAGAGATCGATTTCGCACTTGACCTCTTCATGAGAGTTGCGGATATTTCTCTAAGCCTTCCCTCGATACCAAGATCGATGCTTTTGACCACCTAAAGCTCCAGAATTTGTCAGCCGACGCTTGCATGTTTAGATTGTCACGAATAGTATCACAGCTAGAGCTTGAAGAAGTTATTTCACTCAGATAGAGATTGGATCAGATCTCGACCTCTGCAGGAAACATGAAGGTATTTCTCTTATCTTACTTAAAAAACCAAGATCACTTCATTTCGACAAGCGTACTCAAAATACGACGTTCCGGGCGCTTAATTGTCGGCAACAGGAGCTTGACTTCAATCTTCAGTGTTTTTGATTTTGCAGCATTTGTACTTTTGTCTTTATTCACGCTTGTCTTCTCTTTCTTCTATTAGAATTGCTGAAGCTTTTATCTTTTTCAATTACAGTACTTCATGCTTCAGGACTTTATAGAAACGGATGACTTATTTTCTGGTCAAGCTTGTATATTCAATATCTTAATACTTCATCAAAAATTACTTCTCCAACATTCATAATGTTTGTATTCTGAAAAGACGCTTGATTAGCTTCACCAGACGCTTCTTAAATTAGCTCAGGCGCTTGGTTATCCACTGGGCACATTCACAAGGCTGTTTAACTTGTAGCATTCTTAGCAGTTAGCGTATTATGCATCTTTTACACTCTTAACGGATGAATTAGGATTCGATGTCTTCATGAAACTTGTAGATATGGATATTAGATTTAATCAGACAACAGTTTCATCCAATTCAGACACCTACAGCTTAATATATGGTCATCAGATGCTATATAGGTATGACTGTCAGGAACAACACCGCGTCACCAACTTACGGATGCAATTGATAAAGATAGAGATCGATTTCGCTCTTGACCTCTTTATGAAAGTTGCGGATATTTCTCTAACCTACCAACGATCCGAAGATCGATGCTTTTGATCAGCTAAAGCTCCAGAAATTGTCAGCAGACGCTTGCATGTTCTGATTGTCATGAACAGTATCACATCACAAGCTTGAAGAAGGAATTTCACTCAGATCGGGATTGGTTCAGATCTCGACTTCTCCAGGAAACATGTAGGTATTTATCTTATCTTTCTAACAAAACCAAGATCACTTCATTTTGACGAGCGTACCTCAAAATATGATGTTTCGAACGCTTGATTATCGGCACC
Organism: Ammopiptanthus mongolicus; assembly: GCA_039655645.1. Lineage (NCBI taxonomy): Eukaryota > Viridiplantae > Streptophyta > Magnoliopsida > Fabales > Fabaceae > Ammopiptanthus > Ammopiptanthus mongolicus. The sequence continues at coordinate 43,913,725 of CM077345.1, forward strand.
AGGCGCTTGACTTCAATCTTCAGTGTTTTTGCTTTTGGAGCATTTGTACTTTTGTCCTTATTCACGCTTGTCTTCTCTTTCTTCTACTAGAATTGCTGAAGCTTTCGTCTTCTTCTATTACAGTACTTCATGCTTCAGGACTTTATAGAAAAGTGTACCTTATTTTCAGGTCAAGATCGGACTTTCAGTATCTTAATACTTCATTCAAAATTACTTCTCCAGCCTTCATAAGGTTTGTATTCTGAATAGACGCTTGATTAGCTTCACCGGACGCTTCTTAAATTAGCTAAGGCGCTTGGTTATCCATTGGGCACATTCACAAGTCTGTTTAACTCGTAGCATTCTTAGCAGTTAGCGTATTATGCTTCTTTGACCCTCTTAATGCACGAATTAGGATTCGATGTCTGCATGAAACGTTTAGATATGGATATTGGCTTTAATGAGACACCGGTTTCATCCAATTCGGACACCTGCATCTCAATATATGGTCATCAAATGCTATAAAGGTATGACTTTCAGGAACAAAATCACGTCACCAACTTACGGATGCAATTTGACAAAGATAGAGATCGATTTCGCTCTTGACCCCTTCATGAGAGTTGCGAATATTTCTCTAAGCCTTCCAATGATACTAAGATCGATGCTTTTGAACACCTAAAGCTCCAGAAATTGCCGGCAGACGCTTGCATGTTGTAATTGTCATGAACAGTATCAAATCTCAAGCTTGAAGAAAGAATTTCACTCAGATCGAGATTGGTTCAGATCTCGACTTTTCCAGGAATTATGTAGGCATTTCTCTTATCTTTCCTAAAAAACCAAGATCACTTCATTTTGACGAGCGTACCACAAAATACGATGTTTCGGGCGCTTGATTATCGGTAGCAGGCGCTTGACTTCAATCTTCAGTGTTTTTGCTTTTGCAGCTTTTTTACTTTCGTCTTTGTTTGTGTTCCGTTTCTCTTTCTTCTATTAGAGTTGCTGAAGCTTTTGTCTGCTACTATTACAATACTTGACATTTCAGAACTATATCGAAAAGGTACCTCATTTTCTGGTCAAGCTTGGACTTTGAATATTTTAATACTTCATTCGAAATTACTTCTCCAGCCATCATGATGCTCTTTATTCTGAGTAGATGATTAATTAGCTTCACCGTAGGAGTCTTAAATGAGCTAAGGTGCTTGGTTATACATCGAGCACTTTCACAAGGCTGTTTAAGTTGTTGCGTTCTGTCGAGTTAGCATGTTATGCTTCTTTGTCCCTCTTAATGGACGAATTAGGATTCGATGTCTTTATGAAACTTGTAGATATGGATATTAGATTTAATGAGACACCAGTTTCATCCAATTTGGACAACTACAGAGCATATATGGTCATCAGACGCTACATAGGTATGATTGTCAGGAACAACATCACGTCACGAACATACGGATGCAATTTGGCAAAGATAGAGTTCGATTTCGCTCTTGACCTCTTCATGAGAGTTGCTGAAATAGCTCCTGAAATAGTCAACAGAGGCTTGTATGTTCAGATTATCACGAACAATATCACAGCTAGAGCTTGAAGAAGGAAATTCACTCAGATAAAGATTGGTTCAAATCTCGACCACTCCAGGAAACATGTAGGTATTTCTCTTATGTTTCTTAAAAAACAAAGATCACTTCATTTTGACGAGCGTACCTCAAAATACGACCTTTCGAAGGCTTGATTATTGGCAGCAGGCGCTTGACTTCAATCTTCAGTGTTTTTGTTTTTGAAGCATTTGTACTTTTGTGTTTATTCACGCTTGTCTTCTCTTTCTTCTATTAGAATTGCTGAAGCTTTTGTCTTCTTCTATTACAGTACTTCACGCGTCAGGACTTTATAGAAAATGGTATCTCATTTTCTGGTCAAGCTTGGACTTTGAATATCTTAATACTTCATTCCAAATTACTTCTTCAGCCTTCATAATGTTTGTATTCTGAATAGACGCTTGATTAGCTTCACCGGACGCTTCTTAAATAAGCTAAGGCGCTTGGTTATCCACTGGACACATTCACAGCGCTGTTTAACTCGCTGTATTCTTAGCAGTTAGCGTATTATTCTTATTTGACCCTCTCAGTGCACGAATTAGGATTCGATGTCTTCATGAAACGTGTAGATGTGAATATTAGCTTTAATGAGACGCTGGTTTTATTCAATTTGGACACCTACAGCTCAATATATGGTCATCAGAAGCTACAAAGGTCTGACTGTCAGGAACAACATCACATCACCAACTAACGGATGCAATTTGACAAGGATAAAGATCGATTTCACTCTTGACCTCTTCATGAGAGTTGCGGATATTTCTCTAACCCTTCCAACGATACCAAAATCGATGCTTTTGAACACCTAAAGCTCCAGAAATTGTCAACAGATGCTTGCATGTTCTGATTGTCACGAACAGTATAACATCTCAAGCTTGAAGAAGGAATTTCACTTAGATTGGGATTGGTTAATGCAACACCCTTTCCCGAGTGCCACATTCCCGAACGTTTATAAGGCCGAAAATATTTCTTAATGCGGAAAATACGGTTTTCTTTTTTTTTTTTTCTTTTCACAAGATGCAATGGGATTTCATAAAGGTAATAATACTGATAAACGAACTTAGGTTCGCCATGCATTTCTAGAACATACCACAGAACAGAAATAGAAACAAAAACGTCAACATTATTATATACAGACATAAGTCTAATGTATAACTGTCATAAAAGATACAATAAGTACTAGGAGTCGTAGCTCCCAAAAGGTACTACAAAAACTGACAAAGTCTGGCCGACAACAAAACTAGACCACAAAAAGAATCCTCCTCCGACTCAAAGGAACTACTGGACTGAACCATCGTCACGTCCATCTGTTCAAACAGCAACAGCAAGTACCAACAAAAAAACATACAGATATGGGTGAGATTCTCGTTCATCAACACAGCAAAACAGCAATAGTAAAAACGGGACGACTCACCGGGTAACAGCGTACCCAACATGCTTACAGGAATTCTCAATGTCAAACATATTAAGCAGTTGACAGCATAATATCATGTTAAGCAGTTAACAGCATAAAATAAGGTACTCTTAAACAGTACAACGATGTATAACAGTAAATGTAAACATCAATAGCCATGCAATGCAATGCAATGTATATGACTCAATGTCAATGTCACTGGGTACTACTCTGACCCCTACTCCATGGAGCTAACAAAACGTCGGAGAGAGTGAATGGGAGGACATGTTCCGTGCGCGCCAGCCTTGGGCAAGATGCTACAACATTCGTAACGTGCACGTATCTGGCTTTTACGGAAACACTCTCGACCAAACATGAAAAGTACGGCATCTAGTAGAGGATATCAGTGTATTGCACGGATTCGCCACGACACAGAAGAGCTACCAACTGGTCACATGTCAGCCCTTCCAACCCTGATACCTCCAAAAAGACCATTGAAGATCGTCACCGTAAGATTCGCACCCGCATCAAGGTGTAAGCTCAACTCCTAGGCTCAAGGCCTTACAACTATGCAAATGAAATGCCAATGCTTACACAAAGCAGATGCGATCAAGCAATGTCTATCCCCCGGATAAACCTCGAAGTCTACTAAGGTTCTCTTCCTTAGGAACTATACGCGTCTTTTGAAAACAAAACCTTTATCCACCGGATAAATCTCGTGATCCCTCCGGGATCGAGTCATCACAAGACTGAAACAATTGAACGACTGATCGGGACCCGAATCACCGGTCCGTCATCGAACTATTGTTTCAAAACCCAAAACGTTTGTAAAACAGAACAACTTCTCAATTGAAAACTCATTTGATTTGAAACAATTTTTAAAACACTTACTTACTCTATTTTTAGCATTTTCTGAACATGGGATTCGCTTAGCGAAATTACATTCGCTTAGCGAAATTGAAACAAGAATGCCTCTTTTGGAACTCCTCTGGTTGGCTCGGCGAGACACAAATCGCGTAGCGAAATGCATTGGATTCGCTTAGCGAATATGAATTCGCTTAGCGCAAGTTCATACGGTTGCACCTCTTTGGAAACACCTCTGGATCGCTCGGCGAGACAGAATTCGCGTAGCGACACTTCACTTTATTCGCTTAGCGAGAATGATTTCGCTTAGCGAAAGTGAGGCAGTGATGCCCAACTTAGACTTTCCCCTGGTTTCGCGTAGCGAGAGAAAATTCGCTTAGCGAAATGGTTGCCATAAACAAGACATCAACCTTAGGGAACCATCTTGATTTTCTTCATGAAACCATTTTTTTTTCTCATTTTGAGTCCCTTGACTAACTATATGGACTAGGGATAAGGTATAAAATATGTTTCACTTTGGTGAAAGCACTTTGAGCTTTAATTCCATTTAAAGTCACTTAGGGTTTTCTTTGAAAAACACAAGTTATTGAAAACACTTTCTTTACATCAAAACTTGATTTGTTCAAGAACTATTCCTATCCTTCCTTTCCTCAAGGTCATGGCCAATAGCCAACTAGGAATCAATGTTAAGTTTTACTTCATCAACCAAACAAAATATGGCTCACAATACTTACACAATCATGATAACCATAATACACCTTACTACATCCTAATCAAACATCCAAGTCCATCACACATTATGGTCTCATAATCAACAATAAAAGTCCTTACTTGATCTAGTGATCAAAGTAGGTTTTTCAACATACATGGAAATGGTTTTTCATTGAATCATCTCCATCAACATATGCTAAAGTACACTACAACATACTCAAGCATAAGCATAAACTCATCATGACAATCTTGTTCTCCAAGAGAACTTAACAAAACTTAACATATAATAGTGAACCCAAACTAAAGGGTTTCACCCACACATAAATTTAAACAACCATTCTCACTACCACCATCTTAGTGTGATGAGGTTCTTCTCCCCATACCTCTTGATGAGCAGATTCCCGGATCAAAGTCGGTTGATCGGTTTCTGAACTTCCTGATAATCGTCAACAACTACAACAACACAACAATCCAACATTAAACAACAATCAAAGCCAATCTCAACAATTCTCACAAAGAGGGTTTCGGCCACCCTAGGTTAAAAAGGTTAGGAATTGGTTTTGGTTTTCCATTTCATGGATTCAAAAGCATTAGGAAAGCTAAGGAAGAAATCAAGTGTTAAAAATCAAAACTTGATGAAAACACTATTCATCATCTTCCAAGAGGGTTCGGCCAAAAATGCTTTTTGAGCTATGATGAGAGTTGAATCATAAGCTCTTGGGTTTAGGTAGAGATTGATGATGTGAGTTCAAAGAACTTGGTCTTACCTCAAAAGGATTTTTCTACAATTTCCTATGGATTTTCAAAGTTTTGGATCTAAGAAATTATTTTCATGAAAATGAAGATTGATCTTGAAATAAAGAAAGATTCAAGAAGCTAAGAGACCATAGAAGTGATCTTACCTTGAAATGAAGAAAGATTGTTCAAGGAATCAAGTGAATCCAACAAAAACTCAAGCTTTTCTAGGTGAAAATGGAGTTTTCTCTCAAGAACAACTATGGAACTCTATGAGGTGAGGGGCTGTGCGAAAATGATGAAGTGAGGGGCTGAGTTCAGCCTCTTAAAAGTTCACTTAAGGGTAAAAAGGTCATTTGCCAAAAGGGTATAATGGTAAAAGTGTAAAAGACTAAGGTTAGGGGCATTTTGGTCATTTTGCGTCCAGATATTTCCGAACGTCATGACGACTCTGGCATACTCTCCCAAGTGTCCTGGGATGATGTGATATCAAGATGATCTGTTGGCGAGTCCCGGTAAATCCATATGTGGCTCCGTTCGTCACCGGATTGAAGATTCCGCCCGAACGAAGGTCAGGAAGTGATTTTTCTGAAATTTTTACGAAATTTAACCAAAACGTAGATAATCGAATTCTAAGACTTACTGTCTCGTTCACGGGTCCATCTGAGGTCTTCTGAGCAGTAAAATCATACTGTCAGTGTAAAAACGCAGACCGGACTCCGTTTGAGTTTTCGACTCAAAACTTAATCGTAGCTTCCCACGATATCGTCGAGCATGACTATGGTCTCGGAATATTTTATTTCTATTCCTAAGACCTCGAATAAAATAAAGACATTAAAATACTAAAGAATTAGAAAGCGTGAAAATCGGGGCGTTACATTCCTACCCCTCTTAAAAGAATTTCGTCCTCGAAATTATACGTACCTCTTAAAACAAACTCGGATACTGTTGTTGCATGTCCTCTTCTCTTTCCCAGGTAGCATCACCTGTAGTCTCGTTCCAGATAACTTTAACCAAAGCTATCTCCTTCCCTCGCAGTTTCTTTATCCTCCTGTCCTCGATCTTAACCGGCAATGTCTCATAAGTTAGGTTATCCTTTAGTTGTACTGAATCAGACTCTATGACGTGACTGGGATCAGGAATGTACTTTCGCAATTGCGAAACATGAAAAACATTATGAAGGTTGGATAGAAAAGGCGGTAAAGCTATTTGGTAAGCTACTGGACCTATCCGACGAAGAATTTGATAAGGTCCAATGAATTTTGGAGTGAGTTTTCTAGACTTCAGGACCCTGCCCACCCCAGTCATCGGAGTGACTCTCAAAAACACATGATCCCCTTCCTCGAACTCAAGTGGCCTACGTCTTTTATCCGCATAACTCTTCTGTCGGCTCTGAGTCGTCCTCATCTTTTCTTGAATCAGTTTTACCTTCTCAATGGTTTGTTGCACTAGTTCAGGTCCTAATGAAGCACTTTCTCCATCTTGGTACCAACACAAAGGTGTTCTGCAACGTCGTCCATATAAAGCTTCGTAGGGTGCCATCCCTATACTCGAATGATAACTGTTGTTGTAGGTAAACTCTATCAACGGTAAGAAATTCTCCCAACTTCCGGCATGTTCCAACACACACGCCCTCAACAGATCCTCTAAAGACTGAATCGTCCTTTCCGATTGTCCATCAGTTTGAGGATGGTAAGCCGAACTTAATCGTAACTTCGTTCCTAAAGCTTCATGTAAACTTTGCCAAAAACGCGAAGTAAAACGCGGATCTCTATCCGATATGATACTTGAAGGTACTCCATGGAGTCTCACAATCTCACTGATATAAATCTGAGTAAGTTTTTCCATAGAATACTTGAGATTAATCGGTAGAAAATGAGCTGATTTCGTAAGCCTATCAATTATAACCCAAATGGAATCGTATCCTTTAGGTGTCCTTGGCAAACATGTTACGAAATCCATTGCTATGCCGTCCCATTTCCACTCTGGGATATCCAACGGAAGTAACATTCCAGCTGGCCTCTGTTGTTCAACCTTTGCTTTCTGACATACTAAGCAAGATGCCACATAATCAGCTACATCTCTTTTCATCCCTTGCCACCAAAACAATCGCTTCAGGTCTTGGTACATCTTGGTTGACCCTGGATGCATACTCAACTTGCTTCTATGAGCTTCGTCCAGAATTAACCTCCTTATCTCCGGGTTGTTTGGCACACAAACCCGTTCCCCTCGTCTTAGGATTCCATCTGCTCCTTCTTTGTATTCCGACGTCATCCCTTTCTTTAAATTCCTTCGCTCTTTCTCCAGATACTGGTCGTATACTTGTTTCTTCCGAATCTGATCCATCAGATCACAAGATACTGTAACCATACCTACACATAGTCTTCCTGGCATACTAACCACGGACAGATGCATATCCCTGAACTTTTCCAACAGCTCGTGTTCCTTAACCATCATGGCAGACACATGTAACACTTTTCTACTCAGGGCATCCGCAACCACATTAGCTTTTCCCGGATGATACTGCAACTGGAAATCATAGTCCTTCAAAAATTTCAGCCACCGTCTTTGTCTCATATTGAGCTCCTTCTGATCGAACAGGTACTTCAAGCTCTTATGATCACTGAAAACATTGAACGTCGAACCATACAAGTAGTGCCTCCAAATCTTCAACGCAAAGACTACCGCTGCTAACTCCAGATCATGAGTTGGGTAGTTCTTCTCGTGCACTTTCAATTGTCTCGAGGCATACGCTACCACATTCCGATTCTGCATCAAAACACAGCCTAATCCTTGGTATGAAGCATCACAGTACACTTCAAAAGATTCGTTTGGATCTGGCAATATCAACACTGGTGATGTAGTCAGCCTCTTCTTCAACTCCTGAAAACTCTGCTCACAGGCTTCAGTCCATTCAAACGCTTTGTCCTTCCTCGTCAATTGGGTAAGTGGTCCTACAATCTTCGAAAATCCCTCAATAAACCTCCGATAATACCCAGCCAAACCCACAAAACTGAGTATTTCAGTCACTGTGGTTGGTCTTTCCCACTCAAGAACTGCTTCAACCTTTGACGGATCTACAGCAATTCCTTCCTTTGAAATTACATGACCCAAAAACTGCACTTCGTCGAGCCAAAACTCACACTTGGACAGTTTTGCATACAGCTGTTTCTCTTTCAGAACTTGAAGAACCACACTAAGATGTTCAGCATGTTCTTCCTGGTCTCGTGAATAGATAAGTATGTCATCTATGAAGACAACGACAAACTGATCTAGGTATGGACGAAAGATCCTATTCATATAGTCCATGAATATAGCTGGAGCATTCGTCACACCAAACGGCATCACAAGATACTCATAGTGCCCATAGCGTGTTCGAAATGCTGTCTTCGGTACATCTTCTGCCTTCACACGAATCTGGTGATAACCCGATCGCAAATCAATCTTGGAGAAAACTGCCGCTCCCCTCAACTGATCCATCAAGTCATCTATCCTCGGAAGTGGATACTTGTTCTTAATAGTAACTTTATTCAACTGACGATAATCCACACATAACCGAGATGTTCCATCTTTCTTTTTCACCAACAACACAGGTGCTCCCCACGGTGACACACTGGGTCTAACAAACTGCTTCCCCAATAAGTCTACCAACTGTTCCTTCAACGTTTCCAACTCAGCAGGTGCCATACGATACGGTGCCATAGACACTGGTCCTGTTCCTGGCACAAGATCAATCGCAAACTCGATGTCCCGAACTGGCGGCAAACCTAGTACGTCTTCAGGAAAGACTTCCGGAAACTCATGCACGACAGGTATGCGCTCTAAGACTAGCTCGCTCTTGACCTCCAAAGAAGATAGTAACATGTATCCCTGAGCTCCTTCTCTCAAAGAAGCGTTTACTTGGTTGGCAGTCAAAAATCCAGAATTCTCACAACTAGGGAAAACTAAGGTTTTATTTGCACAGTCTAGCAGGACATGATTAGAAGACAACCAATCCATTCCTAAGATTACATCCATTTGCGAGAGAGGCAAACAGATCAAATCAATCAAAAATATTCTATCTTTAACAGAAATAGAACAGTTCAAACAAACTTTTGCAGTTACAACAGGTTTTGCAGTAGGCGTAGAAATTACCAAATCAAAAGGTAAAGAAGACACAGGTAATCCCAACAGATTCACACAGTCATAGGCAATAAAGGAATGCGTTGCGCCTGAATCAAATAGTACAGTTAAGGTTTCACCTCCCATGACACACTGACCTTGGATCAAGTCTTCATTCTGAGAAGCTTCAGCACCTCCCATAGTGTAGACTCTGCCCTTCATCTTAGGCCTTGCAGCTTGGACATTGTTAACAGAATGTTCCAACTTCGGTTGCATGCAGTCACGTGAGATGTGTCCCGGCTTCCCACACTTGAAGCAGATAAACCCTTTGATCGAACAATCTCTAGTGATGTGATTGCTCTTCCCACACTTCATGCACTTGTTTGGGGCATTTCCAGACTGACTGAAACTCCCACTGCTCCCTCCAACAGAACGTTGTTGTCGATCTTGTTGCTTTGCATAGGGCTTCCATCGAGATTTGTTGTCTCGACCACCGCTTCCTCTCGGAAACTTGCTCGGTCCAGAACTCTGTACCCGCTTATCCTTAGGCTCCAAACTCTCGATCAGACGACACTTTTCCATTAACCTCGGAAAAACAGAAATTTCCAATGGAACTACAGCTCTCTTCAAGTCGATCCTCAGACCTCCTTCGAATTTTCTGCACTTCCACTCCTCTCTTGGGTTGTCCAGAAAGTAATTTGAGAACTTTGCTAGACTTTCAAACTTGGCTCCGTACTCAGCTACGGTCATTCCCCCTTGTCTCAGCTGGAGGAACTCCATCTCTTTCTCGTGTCTTGCGCTCGCAGGAAAATACTTCTCCAGGAATTTTCCCTTAAAAGCATTCCAATCCACAGCTTGTTGATCGTGAATCAGCATCTGACGGGCTCCTTCCCACCAGTATTCAGCATCCTCCACCAGCATATAGGTTGCATAGGCAACCTTGTCATTCTCAGTACATCTCATCGCTCCAAAGATTTTCTCTAGCGTTTGGATCCAGCGTTCAGCTAATTCAGGATTGAATTCACCTTTGAATTGAGGTGGATTCCGACGAAGAAATTCGTCCAGTCCTCTACCTCTAGCAGCTCGTTCATCACGTTGAGCCATAGCAGCAGCCATGTCCCGTATGGCATTCACAGCAGCAGTCAGGTTTTGAGCAGCCATTGCTACCTTCAAAACCAGAACTATCAAACTCAAGAACCACAACAAAACTAAAGCAAACAACAGAGAATCACACAGAGAACACAACACAAACAAGACAGACCATAACCTACAACCCCAAAAAGACTCGGCCAGCTCTGATACCAAACAATGCAACACCCTTTCCCGAGTGCCACATTCCCGAACGTTTATAAGGCCGAAAATATTTCTTAATGCGGAAAATACGGTTTTCTTTTTTTTTTCTTTTCACAAGATGCAATGGGATTTCATAAAGGTAATAATACTGATAAACGAACTTAGGTTCGCCATGCATTTCTAGAACATACCACAGAACAGAAATAGAAACAAAAACGTCAACATTATTATATACAGACATAAGTCTAATGTATAACTGTCATAAAAGATACAATAAGTACTAGGAGTCGTAGCTCCCAAAAGGTACTACAAAAACTGACAAAGTCTGGCCGACAACAAAACTAGACCACAAAAAGAATCCTCCTCCGGCTCAAAGGAACTACTGGACTGAACCATCGTCACGTCCATCTGTTCAAACAGCAACAGCAAGTACCAACAAAAAAACATACAGATATGGGTGAGATTCCCGTTCATCAACACAACAAAACAGCAATAGTAAAAACGGGACAACTCACCGGGTAACAGCGTACCCAACATGCTTACAGGAATTCTCAATGTCAAACATATTAAGCAGTTGACAGCATAATATCATGTTAAGCAGTTAACAGCATAAAATAAGGTACTCTTAAACAGTACAACGATGTATAACAGTAAATGTAAACATCAATAGCCATGCAATGCAATGCAATGTATATGACTCAATGTCAATGTCACTGGGTACTACTCTGACCCCTACTCCATGGAGCTAACAAAACGTCGGAGAGAGTGAATGGGAGGACATGTTCCGTGCGCGCCAGCCTTGGGCAAGATGCTACAACATTCGTAACGTGCACGTATCTGGCTTTTACGGAAACACTCTCGACCAAACATGAAAAGTACGGCATCTAGTAGAGGATATCAGTGTATTGCACGGATTCGCCACGACACAGAAGAGCTACCAACTGGTCACATGTCAGCCCTTCCAACCCTGATACCTCCAAAAAGACCATTGAAGATCGTCACCGTAAGATTCGCACCCGCATCAAGGTGTAAGCTCAACTCCTAGGCTCAAGGCCTTACAACTATGCAAATGAAATGCCAATGCTTACACAAAGCAGATGCGATCAAGCAATGTCTATCCCCCGGAAAAACCTCGAAGTCTACTAAGGTTCTCTTCCTTAGGAACTATACGCGTCTTTTGAAAACAAAACCTTTATCCACCGGATAAATCTCGTGATCCCTCCGGGATCGAGTCATCACAAGACTGAAACAATTGAACGACTGATCGGGACCCGAATCACCGGTCCGTCATCGAACTACTGTTTCAAAACCCAAAACGTTTGTAAAACAGAACAACTTCTCAATTGAAAACTCATTTGATTTGAAACAATTTTTAAAACACTTACTTACTCTATTTTTAGCATTTTCTGAACATGGGATTCGCTTAGCGAAATTACATTCGCTTAGCGAAATTGAAACAAGAATGCCTCTTTTGGAACTCCTCTGGTTCGCTCGGCGAGACACAAATCGCGTAGCGAAATGCATTGGATTCGCTTAGCGAATATGAATTCGCTTAGCGCAAGTTCAGACGGTTGCACCTCTTTGGAAACACCTCTGGATCGCTCGGCGAGACAGAATTCGCGTAGCGACACTTCACTTTATTCGCTTAGCGAGAATGATTTCGCTTAGCGAAAGTGAGGCAGTGATGCCCAACTTAGACTTTCCCCTGGTTTCGCGTAGCGAGAGAAAATTCGCTTAACGAAATGGTTGCCATAAACAAGACATCAACCTTAGGGAACCATCTTGATTTTCTTCATGAAACCATTTTTTTTTCTCATTTTGAGTCCCTTGACTAACTATATGGACTAGGGATAAGGTATAAAATATGTTTCACTTTGGTGAAAGCACTTTGAGCTTTAATTCCATTTAAAGTCACTTAGGGTTTTCTTTGAAAAACACAAGTTATTAAAAACACTTTCTTTACATCAAAACTTGATTTGTTCAAGAACTATTCCTATCCTTCCTTTCCTCAAGGTCATGGCCAATAGCCAACTAGGAATCAATGTGAAGTTTTACTTCATCAACCAAACAAAATATGGCTCACAATACTTACACAATCATGATAACCATAATACACCTTACTACATCCTAATCAAACATCCAAGTCCATCACACATTATGGTCTCATAATCAACAATAAAAGTCCTTACTTGATCTAGTGATCAAAGTAGGTTTTTCAACATACATGAAAATGGTTTTTCATTCAATCATCTCACCATCAACATATGCTAAAGTACACTACAACATACTCAAGCATAAGCATAAACTCATCATGACAATCTTGTTCTCCAAGAGAACTTAACAAAACTTAACATATAATAGTGAACCCAAACTAAAGGGTTTCACCCACACATAAATTTAAACAACCATTCTCACTACCACCATCTTGGTGTGATGAGGTTCTTCTCCCCATACCTCTTGATGAGCAGATTCCCGGATCAAAGTCGGTTGATCGGTTTCTGAACTTCCTGATAATCGTCAACAACTACAACAACACAACAATCCAACATTAAACAACAATCAAAGCCAATCTCAAAAATTCTCACAAAGAGGGTTTCGGCCACCCTAGGTTAAAAAGGTTAGGAATTGGTTTTGGTTTTCCATTTCATGGATTCAAAAGCATTAGGAAAGCTAAGGATGAAATCAAGTGTTAAAAATCAAAACTTGATGAAAACACTATTCATCATCTTCCAAGAGGGTTCGGCCAAAAATGCTTTTTGAGCTATGATGAGAGTTGAATCATAAGCTCTTGGGTTTAGGTAGAGATTGATGATGTGAGTTCAAAGAACTTGGTCTTACCTCAAAAGGATTTTTCTACAATTTCCTATGGATTTTCAAAGTTTTGGATCTAAGAAATTATTTTCATGAAAATGAAGATTGATCTTGAAATAAAGAAAGATTCAAGAAGCTAAGAGACCATAGAAGTGATCTTACCTTGAAATGAAGAAAGATTGCTCAAGGAATCAAGTGAATCCAACAAAAACTCAAGCTTTTCTAGGTGAAAATGGAGTTTTCTCTCAAGAACAACTATGGAACTCTATGAGGTGAGGGGCTGTGCGAAAATGATGAAGTGAGGGGCTGAGTTCAGCCTCTTAAAAGTTCACTTAAGGGTAAAATGGTCATTTGCCAAAAGGGTATAATGGTAAAAGTGTAAAAGACTAAGGTTAGGGGCATTTTGGTCATTTTGCGTCCAGATATTTCCGAACGTCATGACGACTCTGGCATACTCTCCCAAGTGTCCTGGGATGATGTGATATCAAGATGATCTATTGGCGAGTCCCGGTAAATCCATATGTGGCTCCGTTCGTCACCCGATTGAAGATTCCGCCCGAACGAAGGTCAGGAAGTGATTTTTCTGAAATTTTTACGAAATTTAACCAAAACGTAGATAATCGAATTCTAAGACTTACTGTCTCGTTCACGGGTCCATCTGAGGTCTTCTGAGCAGTAAAATCATACTGTCAGTGTAAAAACGCAGACTGGACTCCGTTTGAGTTTTCGACTCAAAACTTAATCGTAGCTTCCCACGATATCGTCGAGCATGACTATGGTCTCGGAATATTTTATTTCTATTCCTAAGACCTCGAATAAAATAAAGACATTAAAATACTAAAGAATTAGAAAGCGTGAAAATCGGGGCGTTACAGTTGAGATCTCGACTTCTCCAGGAAACCTGTAGGTATTTATCTTATCTTTCTAACAAAACCAAGATCACTTCATTTCGACGAGCGAACCTCAAAATATGACGTTTCGGAGGCTTGATTATTGGCAGCAGGCGCTTGACTTCAATCTTTAGTGTTTTTGCTTTTGCAGCATTTGTACTTTTGTGTTTATTCACGCTTGTCTTCTCTTTCTTCTATTAGAATTGCTGAAGCTTTTGTATTCTTCTATTACAATACTTGATGCTTTAGGACTTTATAGAAAATGGTACCTCATTTTCCGGTCAAGCTTGGACTTTGAATATCTTAATACTTCATTCAAAATTACTTCTCCAGCCTTCATAATGTTTGTATTCTAAATAGACGCTTGATTGGCTTCAACGGACGCTTCTTAAATTAGCTAAGGCGCTTGGTTATCCACTGGACACATTCACAGCGCTGTTTAACTCATTGTATTCTTAGCAGTTAGCGTATTATTCTTATTTGACCCTCTTAATGCACGAATTAGGATTTGATGTCTTCATGAAACGTGTAGATATGAATATTAGCTTTAATGAGACGCTGGTTTCATTCAATTTGGACACCTACAGCTCAATATATGGTCATCAGAAGCTACAAAGGTCTGACTGTCAGGAACAACATCACATCACCAACTAACGGATGCAATTTGACAAGGATAGAGATCGATTTCACTCTTGCCCTCTTCATGAGAGTTGCGGATATTTCTCTAACCCTTCCAACGATACCAAGATCGATGCTTTTGATCACCTAAAGCTCCAGAAATTGTCAGCAGATGCTTGCATGTTCTAATTGTCACGAACAGTATAACATCTCAAACTTGAAGAAGGAATTTCACTTAGATTGGGATTGGTTGAGATCTCGACTTCTCCAGGAAACCTGTAGGTATTTATCTTATCTTTCTAACAAAACCAAGATCACTTCATTTCGACGAGCGAACCTCAAAATATGACGTTTCGGAGGCTTGATTATTGGCAACAGGCGCTTGACTTCAATCTTTAGTGTTTTTGCTTTTGCAGCATCTGTACTTTTGTGTTTATTCACGCTTGTCTTCTCTTTCTTCTATTAGAATTGCTGAAGCTTTTGTATTCTTCTATTACAATACTTGATGCTTTAGGACTTTATAGAAAATGGTACCTCATTTTCCGGTCAAGCTTGGACTTTGAATATCTTAATACTTCATTCAAAATTACTTCTCCAGCCTTCATAATGTTTGTATTCTGAATAGACGCTTGATTGGCTTCAACGGACGCTTCTTAAATTAGCTAAGGCGCTGGGTTATCCACTGGACACATTCACAACGCTGTTTAACTCGTTGTATTCTTAGCAGTTAGTGTATTATTCTTATTTGACCCTCTTAATGCACGAATTAGGATTCGACGTCTTCATGAAACGTGTAGATATGAATATTTGCTTTAATGAGACGCTGGTTTCATTCAATTTGGACACCTACAGCTCAATATATTGTCATCAGAAGCTACAAAGGTCTGACTGTCAGGAACAACATCACGTCACCAACTAACGGATGCAATTTGACAAAGATAGAGATCGATTTCGCTCTTGACCTCTTCATGAGAGTTGCGGATATTTCTCTAACCCTTTCAATGATACCAAGATCGATGCTTTTGAACTCCTAAAGCTCCAGAAATCGTCAGCAGACGCTTGCATGTTCTGATTGTCTTAAACAGTATCACATCTCAAGCTTGAAGAAGGAATTTCGCTCAGATCGGGATTGGTTCAGATCTCGACTTCTCTGGGAAACATGTAGGTATTTATATTATCTTTCTACGACAACCAAGATCACTTCATTTCGACTAGCGTACCTCAAAATAACACGTTTCGAATGCTTGATTATTGGCAGCAGGCGCTTGACTTCAATCTTCAGTGTTTTTACTTTTCCAGCATTTGTACTTTTGTTTTTATTCACGCTTGTGTTCTCTTTATTCTATTAGAATTGCTGAAGTTTTTGTCTTCTTCTATTACAGTACTTCATGCTTCAGGACTTCATAGAAAAGGGTACCTTATTTTCTGGTAAAGCTTGGACTTTCAATATCTTAATACTTCATTCAAAATTACTTCTCCAGCCTTCATAATGTTTGTATTCTGAATAGACGCTTGATTAGATTCACTGGACGCTTGTTAAATTAGCTAAGGCGCTTGGTTATCCACTCGGCACATTCACAAGGCTATTTAACTCGTTGCATTCTTAGCAGTTAGCATATTATGCTTCTTTCACCCTCTTAATTCATGAATTAGGATTAGATGTCTTAATGAAACTTGTAGATATGGATATTAAATTTAAAGAGACACTAGTTTCATCCAATTCGGACACCTATAGCTCAATATATGGCCATCAAACGCTACAAAGGTATGACTGTCAGGAACAACATCACGTGACCAACTTACGGATGCAATTTGACAAAGATAGAGAACGATTTCGCTTTTGACCTCTTCATGAGAGTTGCGGATATTTCTATATGCCTTCCAACGATACTAAGATAGATGCTTTTGAACACCTAAAGCTCCAGAAATTATCAGCAGACGCTTGCATGTTTTGATTGTCACGAACAGTATCACATCTCAAGCTTGAGGAAGGAATTTCACTTAGATCAAGATTGGTTCAGATCTTGACTTCTCCAGGAAACATATATTTATTTATCTTATCTTTCTAACAAAACCAAGATCACTTCATTTCGACTAGCGTACCTCAAAATATGACGTTTCGGACGCTTGACTATTGGCAGCAGGCCCTCGACTTCAATCTTCAGTGTTTTTGCTTTTGCAGCTTTTGTACTTTTGTCTTTATTCGGGCTTCTCTTCTCTTTCTTCTATTAGAGTTGCTGAAGCTTTTGTCTTCTACTATTACAATAATTGATGTTACCGAACATTATGGAAAAGGGTACCTCGTTTTCTGGTCAAGCTTGGACTTTGAATATCTTAATACTTCATTCGAAATTACTTCTCCAGCCATCATAATGTTCTGTATTCTGAGTAGACGCCTGATTAGCTTCGCTGGAGGATTCTTAAATGAGCTAAGGCGCTTGGTTATCCACTGGGCACATTCACAAGGCTGTTTAACTCGTAGCATTCTGACCAGTGAGCGTATTATGCTTCTTAGAACCTCTTAAAGGCCGAATTTGGATTCGATGTTTGCACGAAACTTGTATATATGGAAATTAGCTTTAAGGAGGCACCGGTTTGATCCAATTCGGGCACCTACAGCTCAATATATGACCATCAGACACTACACAGGTATGACTGTCAGGAACAACATCACGTCACCAACTTACGGATGCAATTTGACAAAGATAGAGATCGATTTTGCTATTGACCTCTTTATGAGAGTTGCGAATATTTCTTTAAACCTTCCAACGATACCAACATCGATGCTTTTGAACACCTAAAGCTCCAGAAATTGTCAGCAGACGCTTGCATGTTCTGATTGTCACGAACAGTACTACATCTCAAGCTTGAAGAAGGAATTTCACTCAGATCGGGATTGGTTCAGATCTCGACTTTTCCAGGAAACCTGTCGGTATTTATCTTATCTTTATAGCAAAACCAAGATCACTTCATTTCGACGAGCGTACCTCAAAATACGACATTTCGGAGGCTTGATTATTGGCAGCAGGCGCTTGACTTCAATCTTCAGTGTTTTTGCTTTTGCAGCTTTTGTTGCAACACCCTTTCCCGAGTGTCACATTCCCGAACGTTTATAAGGCCGAAAATATTTATTAATGCGGAAAATGCGGTTTTTTTTTCTTTTCACAAGATGTAATGGAATTTAGTAAAGGGAAATAATACTAATAACGAACTTAGGTTCGCCATGCATTTGTAGAACATAATGCATAATAAATACAGGGACATAAAACAGAAAAAGAAATAATACTATATACAGACATAGGTCTAATGTATAACTGACATAAGAAATACAATAAGTACAAGGAGTCGTAGCTCCCAAAAGGTACTACAAAAATTGACATAGTCAGGCCGACAACAAAACTAAACCACAAAAAGAGTCCGCCTCCGGGCTCAAGGAGACTACTGAACTGAACCGTCGTCACGTCCATCTGTCCAAGCAGCAACAGCAAGTACCAAAGAAAACATACAGATACGGGTGAGATTCCCGTTCATCAACACAACAAAACAGCAGTAGTAAAAACGGAACGACTCACTGGGTATCAGCGTACCCAACATGCTTACAAGAATTCTCAATGTCAAACATATTAAGCAGTTGACAGCATAAACTAAAGCACTCTTAAATAGTACAGCGATGTATAACAGTAAATGTAAACATCAATAGCCATGCAATACAATGCAATGTATATGACTCAATGTCAATGCCACTGGGTACTACTCTGACCCCTACTCGATGGAGCTAACAAAACGTCGGAGAGAGTGAATGGGAGGACATGTTCTGGTTTCTGCCAGCCATGAGCAAGATGCTACAACATTCATAATGTGCACATATCTGGCTTTACGGAAACACTCTCGACCAAACATGAAAAGTACAGCATCTAGTAGAGGATATCAGTGTATTGCACAGATTCGCCACGACACAGAAGAGCTACCAACTGGCCACATGTAAGCCCTTCCACCCCTGATACCTCCAAAAAGACCATTGAAGATCGTCACCGTAAGATTCGCACCCGCATCAAGGTGTAAGTTCAACTCCTAAGCTCAAGGCCTTACAACTATGCAAATGAAATGCCAATGCTTACACAATGCAGATGCGATCAAGCAATGTCTATCCCCCGGATAAACCTCGAAGTCTACTAAGGTTCTCTTCCTTAAGAACTATACGTGTCTTTTGAAAAACAAAACCTTTATCCACCGGATAAATCTCGTGATCGCTCCGGGATCGAGTCATCACAAGACTGAAATAATTGAACGACTGATCGGGGTCTGAATCACCGGTCCGTCATCGAACTACTGTTTCAAAACCCAAAACGTTTCATGTTTGTGTTTATGGCTTATGAAGTCATTGATGTACTAAGTCATCAATGGTATAGTATATGGCCTTGTTTCACCACATATTATACTTAATTATCCCTTGTATTCAACTCTAAGTCACTTACTTAACTTAGGTTTTTAATGCGTAAAACTTTACAGTTTGAGTTGAAAAACACTCTTTATAAACAAACCATTTCTCGCGAGGGAAGGTCTATATCGCGACGCGAGGCTGAGAAGCTGCATCTTCACTGCTTAGGCGGTTCGCGGGGCGAGAACTACTTCGCTACGCGAGGCCAAGAAGCTGCATCTTTGTTGCTTAGGCGGTTCGCAAGGCGATAATGACTTCGCGACACGAGGCCGAGAAGCTGCATCTTTGCTGCTCGGGCTAGTCCACTGTCTCGCGAGGCGAGGCAAGGTTAGCCTGGCGAATGCCTTGTTTTCCCTCTGTCTCACGTGGCGAGACGGGGTTCGCTGGGCAAGTGCCCTGTTTTCACTTTTCCCTAACTCCTTCATTAATTCTTCTTTTGAAACACTTAGTTTGATTAAAAGACCTATGGCTAAAGAAAAGACATTTTCCCACTTTGGTGACACACTTTCAAGGTTAAAACTTCATTTGATCTTTTGGATCAAAATCACTTTTGTTTCAACATACATGGAAATGATTTTCATTCAATCATATCATCATCAACATATGCTAAAGCACACTACAACATACTAAAGCATAAACTCATCATGACAATCTTGTTCTTCAAGAGAACTAAACCAAACTTAACAAATAAAAGTGAACCCAAACTAAAGGGTTTCACCCACACATAAACTTAAACAACCATCTTCACTACCACCATCTTGGTGTGATGAGGTTCACCCTCCATACCTGTTGATGAGCAGATTCCCGGATCAAAGTCGGTTGATCAGTTTGTGAACCTCCTGACAATCGTCAACAGCTACAACAACACAACAATCCAACATTAAACAACAATCAAAGCCAATCTCAACAATTCTAACAAAGAGGATTTCGGCCACCCTAGGTTAAAAAGGTTAGGAATTGGTTTTGGTTTTCCATTTCATGGATTTAAAGGCATTAGGAAAGCTAAGGATGAAATCAAGTGTTAGAAATCAAAAATTGATGAAAACACTATTCATCATCATCAAATAGGGTTCGGCCAAAAAGGGATTTTGGGCTATGATGGAAGTTGAATCATAAGCTCTTGGGTTTAGGTAGAGAATGATGATGTGAGTTCAAAGAACTTGGTCTTACCTCAAAAGGATTTTTCTACAATTTCCTATGGATTTTCAAAGTTTTGGATCTAAAAATTTCATTTCATGAAAATGAAGATTGATATTGAAAATTCAAGAAGCTAAGAGATCATATAAGTGATCTTACCTTGAAATGAAGGAAGATTGCTCAAGGAATCAGGTGATTCCAATAAGTGATTCAAGCTTTTCAAGGATAAAAATGGAGTTTCTCTCAAGAACAACTATGGAGCTCTAAAGGGGAGGGGGCTGTGCGTTAAAGTGAGAGGGTAAGGGGCTGAGTTCAGCTCTTAAGAGCTCACTTAAGGGTAAAAAGGTCATTTGCCCAAAAGGGTAAAATGGTAAAAGTGTAAAAGACTAAGGTTAGGCGCATTTTGGGCATTTTGCGTCCAGATATTTCCGAACGTCATGACGACTCTGGCATACTCTCCCGAGTGTCCTGGGATGATGTGATAGCAAGATTATTCGTTGGCGAGTCCCGGTAAATCCATATGTGGCTCCGTTCGTCACCTGATTGAGGATTCCGTCCGAACGAAGGTCAGGAAGTGATTTTCTGAAATTTTTACGAAATTTAACCAAAACGTAGAGCATCAAATTCTAAGACTCACTGTCTCGTTCACATGTCCATCTGAGGTCTTCTGAGCAGTAAAATCATACTGTCAGTGTAAAAACGCAGACCGGACTCCGTTTGAGTTTTCTACTCAAAACTTAATCATAGCTTCCTACGATATCGTCGAGCTTGACTATAGTCTCGGAATATTTTATTTCTATTCCTAAGACCTCGAATAAATTAAGACATTAAAATACTGAAGAATTAGAAAACGTGAAAATCGGGACATTACATTCCTACCCCTCTTAAAAGAATTTCGTCCTCGAAATTATACGTACCTCTTAAAACAAACTCGGATACTGTTGTTTTATTCCTCCTCTCTTTCCCAGGTAGCATCACCTGTAGTCTCGTTCCAGATAACTTTGACCAAAGCTATCTCCTTCCCTCGCAGTTTCTTTATCGTTCTGTCCTTGATCTTAACCGGCAATGTCTCATAGGTTAGGTTATCCTTTAGCTGTACTGAATCAGACTCTATGACGTGACTGAAATCAGGAATATACTTTCGCAATTGCGAAACATGAAAAACATTATGAAGGTTGGATAGAAAAGGCGGTAAAGCTATTTGGTAAGGTACTGGACCTATCCAACGAAGAATTTGATAAGGCCCAATGAATTTTGGAGTGAGTTTTCTGGACTTCAGGACCCTGCCCACCCCAGTCATTGGAGTGACTCTCAAAAACACATGATCCCCTTCCTCGAACTCAAGTGGCCTATGTCTTTTATCCGCATAACTCTTCTGTCGGCTCTGAGTTATCCTCATCTTCTCTTGAATCAGTTCCACCTTCTCAGTTGTTTGTTGCACTAGTTCAGGTCCTAATGAAGCATTTTCTCCATCTTGGTACCAACACAAAGGTGTTCTACAACGTCGTCCGTATAAAGCTCCGTAAGGTGCCATCCCTATACTCGAATGATAACTATTGTTGTAGGTGAATTCTATCAGAGGTAGAAAATTCTCCCAACTACCGCCATGTTCCAACATACACGCCCTCAACAGATCCTCTAAAGACTAAATCGTTCTTTCCGGTTGTCCATCAGTTTGAGGATGGTAAGCCGAACTTAATCGTAACTTTGTTCCTAAAGCTTCGTGTAAAATTTGCCAAAAACGCGAAGTAAAATGCGGGTCTCTATCCGATATGATGCTTGAAGGTACTCCGTGCAGTCTCACAATCTCACTGATATAAATCTGAGTAAGCTTTTCCATGGAATACTTGAGATTAATCGGTAGAAAATGAGCTGATTTCGTAAGCCTATCAATTATAACCCAAATGGAATCGTGTCCTTTAGGTGTCCTTGGAAAACACGTCACTAAATCCATTACTCTGCCGTCCCATTTCCACTCTGGGATATCCAATGGAAGTAACATTCCAGCTGGTCTCTGATGTTCAACCTTTGCTTTCTGACACACTAAGCAAGATGCCACATAATCGGCTACATCTCTTTTCATGCCTTGCCACCAAAACAACCGCTTCTGGTCTTGGTACATCTTGGTTGACCCTGGATGCATACTCAACTTGCTTCTATGAGCTTCGTCCAGAATTAACCTTCTTATCTCTGGGTTGTTTGGCACACAAACCCGTTCTCCTCGTCTTAGGATTCCATCTGCTCCTTCTTTGTATTCAGACGTCATCCCCTTCTTTAGATTCCTCCGCTCTTTCTCCAGATACTGGT
Source organism: Ammopiptanthus mongolicus (assembly GCA_039655645.1). Classification (NCBI taxonomy): domain Eukaryota; kingdom Viridiplantae; phylum Streptophyta; class Magnoliopsida; order Fabales; family Fabaceae; genus Ammopiptanthus; species Ammopiptanthus mongolicus. Next base: position 43,936,588 of record CM077345.1, read on the forward strand.
CGTATACTTGTTTTTCCTGAATCTGATCCATCAGATCACAAGATACCGTAACCATATCCACACACAATCTTCCTGGCATACTAACCACGGACAGATGCATATCCCTGAACTGTTCCAACAGCTCGTGTTCCTTAACCATCATGGCAGACACATGTAACACTTTTCTACTCAGGGCATCCGCTACCACATTAGCTTTTCCCGGATGATACTGTAACTGGAAATCATAGTCCTTCAAAAATTCCAGCCACCGTCTTTGCCTCATGTTGAGCTCTTTCTGATCAAACAGGTACTTCAAGCTCTTATGATCGCTAAAGACATTGAACGTCGAACCATACAAGTAGTGCCTTCAAATCATCAATGCAGAGACTACCGCTCCTAACTCCAGATCATGAGTTGGGTAATTCTTCTCGTGCACTTTCAACTGTCTCGAGGCATACGCTACCACCTTCCGATTCTGCATCAGAACGCAGCCTAATCCTTGGTATGAAGCGTTACAGTACACTTCAAAAGGTTCGCTTGGATCTGGCAATATCAACACTGGCGATGTAGTCAGCCTCTTCTTCAGCTCTTGAAAACTCTGCTCATAGGCTTCAGTCCATTCAAACGCTTTGTCCTTCCTTGTCAATTTGGTAAGAGGTCCTACAATCTTAGAAAATCCCTCAATGAACCTCCGATAATACCCAGCCAAACCCACAAAATTGCGTATCTCCGTCACTGTGGCTGGTCTTTCCCACTCAAGAACTGCTTCGACTTTTGACGGATCTACAGCAATTCCTTCCTTTGAAATTACATGACCCAAAAACTGCACTTCGTCGAGCCAAAACTCACACTTAGACAGTTTTGCATACATTTGTTTCTCTTTCAGAACTTGAAGAACTACACTAAGATGTTCAGCGTGTTCTTCTTGGTCTCGCGAATAGATAAGTATGTCATCTATGAAGACAACGACAAACTTATCCAGGTATGGACGAAAGATCCTATTCATATAATCCATGAATATAGCTGTAGCATTCGTCACACCAAACGGCATCACAAGATACTCGTAGTGCCCATAGCGTGTTCGAAACGCTGTCTTCGGTACATCTTCTGCCTCCACACGAATCTGGTGATAACTCGATCACAAATCAATCTTGGAGAAAACTGCCGCTCCCCTCAACTGATCCATCAAGTCATCTATCCTCGGAAGTGGATACTTGTTCTTAATAATAACCTTATTCAACTGGCGATAATCCACGCATAGTCGAGATGTTCCATCTTTATTTTTCACCAACAGCACAGGTGCTCCCCACCGCGACACACTGGGTCTAACAAACTGTTTCCCCAATAAGTCTACCAATTGTTCCTTCAAAGTTTCCAACTCAGAAGGTGCCATACGATACGGTGCCATAGACACTAGTCCTGTTCCTAGCACAAGATCGATCGCAAACTCGATGTCCCGATCTGGCGGCAAACCTGGTACATCTTCAGGAAAGACTTCCGGAAACTCGTTCACGATAGGTATGCGCTCTAAGACTAGCTCCCTCTTGACCTCCAAAGAAGATAGTAACATGTATCCTTGAGCTCCTTCTCTCAAAGAAGCGTTTACTTGGTTGGCAGTCAAAAATCCAGAATTCTCACAATTAGGAAAAAATAAGGTTTTATTTGCACAGTCTAGTAGGATATGATTAGAAGATAACCAATCCATTCCTAAGATTACATCCATTTGCGAAAGAGGCAAACAGATCAAATCAATCAAAAATATTCTATCTTTAACAGAAATAGAACAATTCAAACAAACTTTAGCAGTTATAACAAGCTTTGCAGGAGGCGTAGAAATTGCCAAATCAAAAGGTAAAGAAGACACAGGTAATTCCAACAGATTTACACAGTCATAGGAAATAAAGGAATGTGTTGCGCCTGAATCAAACAGTACAGTTAAGGTTTTACCTCCCATGACACATTGACCTTGGATTAAGTCTTCATTTTGAGAAGCTTTAGCACCACCCATAGTGTAGACTCTGCCTCTTGCCTTAGGCCTTGCAGCTTGGACATTGTTAACAGAATGTTCCAATTTCGGTTGCGTGCATTCATGTGAGATGTGTCCCGGCTTCCCACACTTGAAGCAGATAATCCCTTTGATCGAACAGTCTCTGGTGATGTGGTTGCTCTTCCCACACTTCATGCACTTGGTTGGGGCGTTTCCAGACTGACTGAAACTCCCACTGCTTCCTCCAACGGAACGTTGTTGTCGATCTTGTTGCTTTGCATACGGCTTCCATCGAGATTTGTTGTCTCGACCACCGCTTCCTCTCTGGAACTTGCTCGGTCTAGAACTATGTACCCGCTTGTCCTTGGGCTCCAAGCTCTCAATCACACGACACTTCTCCATCAACCTCGAAAAAACAGAAATTTCTAGAGGAACAACAGCTCTTTTCAAGTCGATCCTCAAACCTCCTTCAAATTTTCTGCACTTCCACTCCTCTCTTGGGTTGTCCAGAAAGTAATTTGAGAACTTCGCTAAACTTTCAAATTTGGCCCCGTATTCAGCTACGGTCATTCCCCCTTGTCTCAGCTGGAGGAACTCCATCTCTTTCTCGTGCCTTGCGCTCGCAGGAAAATACTTCTCCAGCAATTTTCCCTTAAAAGCGTTCCAATCCACAGCTTGTTGATCATGCACCAGCGTCTGACGGGCTCCTTCCCACCGGTATTCAGCATCCTCCACCAGCATATAGGTTGCATAGACAACCTTGTCATTCTCAGTACATCTCATCGCTCCAAAGATCTTTTCCAGCGTTTGGATCTAGCATTCAGCTAACTCAGGATTGAATTCGCCCTTGAATTGAGGTGGATTCCGACGAAGAAATTCGTCCAGTCCTCTACCTCCGGAAGCTCTTTTGTCACGTTGAACCGTAGCAGCAGCCATTTCCTGTATGGCATTCACAGCAGCAGTCAGGTTTTGAGCAGCCATTGCTACCTTCAAAACCAGAACTGTCAAACTCAAGAAACCACAACAAAACTAAAGCAAACAACAGAGAAACACGCAGAGAACACAACACAAACAAGACATACCATAACCTACAAACCCCAAAAAGACTCGGCCAGCTTTGATACCAAATAATGCAACACCCTTTCCCGAGTATCACATTCCCGAACGTTTATAAGGCCGAAAATATTTATTAATGCGGAAAATGCGGTTTTTTTTTTCTTTTCACAAGATGTAATGGGATTTAGTAAATGGAAATAATACTAATAACGAACTTAGGTTCGCCATGCATTTCTAGAACATAATGCATAATAAATACAGGGACATAAAACAGAAAAAGAAATAATACTATATACAGACATAGGTCTAATGTATAACTGACATAAGAAATACAATAAGTACTAGGAGTCGTAGCTCCCAAAAGGTACTACAAAAACTGACATAGTCTGGCCGACAACAAAACTAAACCACAAAAGGAGTCCGCCTCCGGGCTCAAGGAGACTACTGAACTGAACCGTCGTCACCTCCATCTGTGCAAGCAGCAACAGCAAGTACCAACAGAAAACATACAAATATGGGTGAGATTCCCGTTCATCAACACAACAAAACAACAGTAGTAAAAACGGAATGACTCACCGGGTATCAGCGTACCCAACATGCTTACAAGAATTCTCAATGTCAAACATATTAAGCAGTTGACAGCATAAAATAAAGCACTCTTAAACAGTACAACGATGTATAACAGTAAATGTAAACATCCATAGCCATGCAATGCAATGCAATGTATATGACTCAATGTCAATGTCACTGGATACTACTCTGACCCCTACTCCATGGAGCTAACAAAACGTCGGAGAGAGTGAATGGGAGGACATGTTCCGGTTTCTGCCAGCCATGAGCAAGATGCTACAACATTCGTAACGTGCACATATCTGGCTTTACGGAAACACTCTCGACCAAACATGAAAAGTACGGCATCTAGTAGAGGATATCAGTGTATTGCACGGATTCGCCATGACACAGAAGAGCTACCAACTAGCCACATGTAAGCCCTTCCAACCCTGATACCTCCAAAAAGACCATTGAAGATCGTCACCGTAAGATTCGCACCCGCATCAAGGTGTAAGCTCAACTCCTAGGCTCAAGGCCTTACAACTATGCAAATGAAATGCCAATGCTTACACAAAGCAGATGCGATCAAGCAATGTCTATCCCCCGGATAAACCTCGAAGTCTACTAAGATTCTCTTCCTTAAGAACTATACATGTCTTTTGAAAAACAAAACCTTTATCCACTGGATAAATCTCGTGATCCCTCCGGGATCGAGTCATCACAAGACTGAAACAATTAAACGACTGATCGGGGTCCGAATCACCGGTCCGTCATCGAACTACTATTTCAAAACCCAAAACGTTTCATGTTTGTGTTTATAGCTTATGAAGTCATTGATGTACTAAGTCATCAATGGTATAGTATATGGTCTTGTTTCACCACATATTATACTTAATTATCCCTTGTCTTCAACTCTAAGTCACTTACTTAACTTAGGTTTTTAATGCATAAAACTTTACAGTTTGAGTTGAAAAACACTCTTTGTAAACAAATCATTTCTCGCGAGGCGAAGGTCTATATCGCGACGTGAGTTTGAGAAGTTATCTTTACTATTTAGACAGTCTTTCTACTTCGCGAGGCGAGGATTATATCGCGACGCGAGGCAGAGAAGCTGCATCTTCACGGCTTAGGCGGTTCGCGGGGCGAGAACTACTTTGCTACGCGAGGCCGAGAAGCTGCATCTTTGCTGCTTAGGCAGTTCGCGAGGCGATAACGACTTCGCGATGCGAGGCCGAGAAGCTACATCTTTGCTGCTCGGGCTAGTCCACTGTCCCGCGAGGCGAGCCAAGGTTAGCCTAGCGAATGCCTTGTTTTCCCTTTGTCTCGCGTGGTGAGACGGGGTTCGCTGGGCGAGTGCCCTGTTTTCACTTTTCCCTAACTCCTTCATTAATTCTTATTTTGAAACACTTAGTTTGATTAAAAGGCCTATGGCTAAAGAAAAGACATTTTCCCACTTTCGTGACACACTTTCAAGGTTAAAACTTCATTTGATCTTTGGATCAAGATCACTTTTGTTTTTCTTTGAAACCATAGGTTATGAAATCATGTTTTGTTGCATCACATCCTTGCCAAAACAAGAACAACACATGTTCTTATATTTTCCTCTTACTAAGGCCACAAGCCTACTCCAATGAAAAATGGAGGCTTTGCTTCACCAACAAAGCAAATGTAGCTCAAAAGCTCACACAATTATGATAAACCACAATACACATTACTACATCATAATCAAACATCCAAGTCCATCACACATCATGGTCTCATAATCAAGCATAAAAGTCCATACTTGATCTAGTGATGAAAGTAGGTTTTTCAACATACATGGAAATGATTTTCATTCAATCATATCATCATCAACATATGCTAAAGCACACTACAACATATTAAAGCATAAACTCATCATGACAATCTTGTTCTTCAAGAGAACTAAACAAAACTGAACAAATAAAAGTGAACCCAAACTAAAGGGTTTCACCCACACATAAACTTAAACAACCATCTTCACTACCACCATCTTGGTGTGATGAGGTTCACCCCCCATACCTGTTGATGAGCAGATTCCCGGATCAAAGTCGGTTGATCGGTTTGTGAACCTCCTGACAATCGTCAACAACTATAACAACACAACAATCCAACATTAAACAACAATCAAAGCCAATCTCAACAATTCTAACAAAGAGGATTTCGGCCACCCTAGGTTAAAAAGGTTAGGAACTGATCTTGGTTTCCCATTTCATGGATTCAAAGGCATACAAAAGCTAAGGATGAAATTAAGTGTTAGAAATCAAAAATTGATGAAAACACTATTCATCATCATCAAATAGGTTTCGGCCAAAAAGGTATTTTGGGCTATGATGGGATTTGAATCATAAGCTCTTGGGTTTAGGTAGAGAATGATGATGTGAGTTCAAAGAACTTGGTCTTACCTCAAAAGGATTTTTCTACAATTTCCTATGGATTTTCAAAGTTTTGGATCTAAGAATTTCTTTTCACGAAAAATGAAGATTGATCTTGAAATAAAGAAAGATTCAAGAAGCTAAGAGATCATATAAGTCATCTTTCCTTGAAATGAAGGAAGATTGCTCAAGGAATCAAGTGATTCCAACAAGTGATTCAAGCTTTTCAAGGATGAAAATGGAGTTTTTCTCAAGAACAACTATGGAGCTCTAAAGGGGAGGGGTCTGTGTGTTAAAGTGAGAGGGTAAGGGGCTGAGTTCAGCTCTTAAGAGCTCACTTAAGGGTAAAAAGGTCATTTGCCCAAAAGGGTAAAATGGTAAAAGTGCAAAAGACTAAGGTTAGGGGCATTTTGGTCATTTTGCGTCCAGATATTTCCGAACATCATGACGACTCTGGCATACTCTCCCGAGTGTCCTGGGATGATGTGATAGCAAGATTATCCGTTGGCGAGTCCCGGTAAATCCATATGTGGCTCCGTTCGTCACCCGATTGAGGATTCCGCCCGAACGAAGGTCAGGAAATGATTTTTCTGAAATTTTTACGAAATTTAACCAAAACATAGAGCATCAAATTCTAAGACTTACTATCTCGTTCACATGTCCATCTGAGGTCTTCTGAGCAGTAAAATCATATTGTCAGTGTAAAAACGCAGACCGGACTCCGTTTGAGTTTTCGACTCAAAACTTAATCATAGCTTCCTACTATATCGTCGAGCATGACTATGGTCTCGGAATATTTTATTTCTATTCCTAAGACCTCGAATAAAATAAAGACATTAAAATACTGAAGAATTAGAAAACGTGAAAATCGGGGCGTTATATTTGTACTTTTGTTTTTATTCACGCTTGTTTTCTCTTTCTTCTATTATAATTGCTGAAGCATTTGCATTCTTCTATTTCAGTACTTGATGCTTCAGGACTTTATAGAAAATGGTACCTCATTTTCTGGTCAAGCTTGGACTTTGAATATCTTAATACTTCATTCAAAATCACTTCTTCAGCCTTCATAATGTTTGTATTCTGAATAGAGGCTTGATTACCTTCACCGGACGCTTCTTAAATTAGCTAAGCCCCTTCGTTATCCACTGGGCACATTCACAAGGCTGTTTAACTCGTAGCATTCTTAGCAGTTAGCGTATTATGCTTATTTGACCTTCTTAATGCACGAATTAGGATTTGATGTCATCATGAAACGTGTAGATAAGGATATTAGCTTTAATGAGCCACTGGTTTCATCCAATTTGGACACCTACAGCTCAATATATGGTCATCAAACGCTACAAAGGTATGACTGTCAGGAACAACATCACGTCACCAACTTACGGATGCAATTTGACAAAGATAGAGATCGATTTCGCTCTTGACCTCTTCATGAGAGTTGCGGATATTTCTCTAACCCTTCCAACGATACCAAGATCGATGCTTTTGAATACCTAAAGCTCCAGAAATTGTCAGCAGACGCTTGCATGTTCTGATTGTCACGAACAGTACCACATCTCAAGCTTGAAGAAGGAATTTCACTCAGATTGGGATTGGTTCAGATCTCGACTTCTCCAGGAAACCTGTAGGTATTTATCTTATCTTTCTAACAATACCAAGATCCCTTCATTTCGACGAGCATACCTCAAAATACGACATTTCGGAGGCTTGATTATTGGCAGCTGGCGCTTGACTTCAATCTTCAATGTTTTTGCTTTTGCAGCATTTGTACTTTTGTGTTTATTCACCCTTGTCTTCTCTTTCTTCTGTTAGAATTGCTGAAGCTTTTATGTTCTTCTATTACAGTACTTGATGCTTCAGAACTTTATAGAAAATGGTACCTCATTTTCCGGTCAAGCATGGACTTTAAATATCTTAATACTTCAATCAAAATTACTTCTCGAGCCTTCATAATGTTTGTATTCTGAATAGACGCTTGATTAGCTTCACCGGACGCTTCTTAAATTAGCTAAGGTGCTTGGTTATCCACTGGGCACATTCACAAGGTTGTTTAACTCGTAGCATTCTTAGCAGTTATCGTATTATGCTTATTTGACCTTCTTAATGCACCAATTAGGATTCGATGTCTGCATGAAACGTGTAGATATGGATATTAGCTTTGATGAGTCACTAGTTTCATCCAATTCGGACACCTAAAGCTCAATATATGGTCATCAAACGCTACAAAGGTATGACTGTCAGGAACAACATCACGTCACCAACTTACGGATGCAATTTGAACAAAGAAAGATATCGATTTCGCTCTTGACCTCTTCATGAGAGTTGCGGATATTTCTCTAAGCCTTCCAACGATACCAAGATCGATGCTTTTGAAAACCTAAAGCTCCAGAAATTGTCAGCAGATGCTTGCATGTTCTAATTGTCATGAACAGTATCACATCTCAAGATTGAAGAAGGAATTTCACTCAGATCGGGATTGGTTCAGATCTTGACTTCTGTAGGAAACATGTAGGTATTTATCTTATCTTTCTAAAAAAACTAAGATTACTTTATTTCGACGAGCGTACCTGAAAATACGACGTTTCGGACCCTTGATCATCGGTAGTAGGAGCTTGACTTTAATCTTCAGTGTTTTGCTTTTGCAGCATTTATACTTTTGTTTTTATTCATGCTTGTCTTCTGTTTATTCCATTCGAATTGCTGAAGATTTGGTCTCCTTCTATTACAGTATTTCATGCTTGAGGACTTTATAAAAAATGGTACCTTATTTTTTGGTCAAGCTTGGACTTTGAATATCTTAATACTTCATTCAAAATTACTTCTCCAGCCTTCATATTGTTTTATATTCTGAATAGACGCTTGATTTGATTCACTGGACCCCTCTTAAATTAGTTAAGGTGCGTGGTTATCCGCAGGGCACATTCACAAGGCTATCAAACTAGTAGCATTCTGACCAGTTAGCGTATTATGCTACTTTCATACTCTTAATGGCCAAATTAGGATTCGATGTCTTAATGGAACTTGTAGATATGGATATGAAATTCAAAGAGACACCGGTTTCATCCAATTCGGACACCTATAGATCAATATATGGCCATTAGACGCTACAAAGGTATGACTGTCAGGAACAACATCACGTCACCAACTGACGGATGCAATTTGACAAAGATAAAGATCGATTTCCCTTTTGACATCTTCATGAGAGTTTTGGATATTTCTATAAGCCTTTCAACGATACCAAGATCGATGCTTTTGAACACCTAAAGCTCCAGAAATTGTCAGCAGACGCTTGCATGTTCTGATTATCACGAACAGCATCACATCTCAAGCTTGAAGAAGGAATTTCACTCAGATCGAGATTGGTTCAAATCTTGACTTCGCCAGGAACATGTATTTATTTATCTTACCTTTCTAACAAAACCAAGATCACTTCATTTCGACGAGCGTACCTCAAAATACAACGTTTCGGACGCTTGATTATTGGCAGTAGGCGCTTGACTTCAATCTTCTGTGTTTTTACTTTTGCAGCTTTTGTACTTTTGGGTTTATTCCTGTTTCTCTTCTCTTTCTTCTATTAGAGTTGCTGAAGCTTTTGTCTTCAAGTATTACAAAACTTGATGTTTCCGAACATTATGGAAAAGGGTACCTCGTTTTCTGGTCAAGCTTGGACTTTGAATACCTTAATACCTCATTCGAAATTACTTCTCCAGCCGTCATAATGTTCTGTATTCTGAGTAGACCCCTGATTAGCTTCACCGGAGGATTCTTCAATGAGCTAAGGCACTTGGTCATCCACTGGGCACATTCACAAGGCTGTTTAACTCGTTGCATTTTGACCCGTGAGCGTATTATGCTTCTTAGACCCTCTTAATGGCCGAATTTGGATTCAATGTTTTCAAGAAACTTGTAGATATGGAAATTAGCTTTAATGAGGCACTAGTTTCATCCAATTCGGACACTTATAGCTCAACATATGGCCATTAGACGCTATGTAACACCCTATTTTTTTTTACACTATGCTTGTACGTGTTAATATTTGCTTGTATATGTTGTATATATGTTGTTTGTGATTGTTCTTGATGTCCAAGTTCATAGTTGGGGTAGTTTAGCCCTAAGGAATGGTCAATGCATTCAAGTCCAAGAAACATGTTTTACGGTTTTTTTCATATCTTGAGTTCTAGTCATCCGATTGAGGTGATCTTGGATGCGTTGGAAAGCTTAGAGAATTATCTACAAGTCTTATTTCAGGTGTTAAGGCCAAATTCGCCTTCTATAGTTTCGAGTAGCGAAAGAACTTCGCTCCGCGAATCTGGCAGACAGATTCTTGCGGCTCTCTGGTTCGCCTAGCGAAAATGTATTCGCGTAACGAATCTGCGCGCAGCAGAATCGTGTTTTTGGGCTTCTAATCAGCCCATAATGACCCTAACTCATATTTATACCCTAAGACTCGACCTAAACCTACTTTCTAAGTCGAAAAACTCTCAGAAGCTGCCTTTTCCTCTCCAAACAAGGATTTCTAAACCCTTTCCAAGGATCCCTGAAGGAGATTGCACCATTGTTCATCGTTCTTCATCTCTTTCGCTTGAAGAGCATCACTGCCATCACAAGCCCTCTTCCTAGTTGCTGCTCTTGAACCTTTTGGGGCTATGATCGTGAAGTCAAGCGTCGTAAGATTGAGCATTCGTGTAGACGCAACCTTTTCCGGACCTTTTCCTTCCTTTGTTCGTGGTGATCGTCATACCAGGTATGGGGGGAAGAAATAGATCATGAGTATGTGGGTTTTGGGATAGGTTAAGATGAAGGGGTTAACCCATGACCCCTATATGTTTGTCTATATGCATTGTAAATGCCTATGTATATGCTATGAGTGTAATTATGTGTATGTTATGTATATGCCATGTATATGCCTATGTGAATATTGTATAAATATACATGTTTATGGTTCTATGATTATGATTATGGGTGTTTGTCTTGATGATATGATTCAAATATTATGATGTGCAATGAATAGTATGAATATAGATACGATATGCATTGATGAGATTTTATGATGTGCAATGATAATGATGACTTGATGATGATGTGCGTTACGATGAAGAAAATAGGATTAGTGAAAGAACATAGCTTAGGGACGTTTGGCACCCCATAATGAATGAGTTGTTATGAGAGGTGAGATTTATAATATTGGATTAGTTTTGGAAACCCATAGGGATGATTCTTGAGAAATGGGATGATAGGCATAGGGATAACTTAGAGAAATTCTTAAGATTCCCACATCTGTCATGATTCGCCTGGCGAATATCCATTCGCGAGGCGAGACAGAGAGACCATTCGTGGTCTGACGTGATTCGCCTAGCGGATTGTAATCCGCGAGGCGAATGAGAGAACCAAATATTGGGGCTCTCGGGCTCGCCTCGCGAGCCACGATTCGCCTAGCGAATCTGAGAACCTGCTTAGGAGCTCTCGGGCTCGCCTCGCGAGCCACGATTCGCCTAGCGAATCTGGGTTTCTCACCCAGATTCTGTTGTGAAGAAGAAATAAATAGGGTAATGGAAAAATGACTGTGAGATCACAATTCAAGGTTGATAGTATAGAAAAGAACGTTAATATTAATAATGATGATATGATAATATTGGCAATGTTGATAAAGGCAATAATGATGGTTAGCGCCTAGTTGTTTGATGATCATCGTTGATGGTCATTGTTGATAATCAATGTGATTGATTATGATGATAATATTGGCAATGTTGATAAAGGCAATAACGATGGTTAGCGCCTAGTTGATTGATGATCATCGTTGATGGTCATTGTTGATAATCAATGTGATTGATTATGATGGTGGATGGTTGGACATGTGTTTGCATGTTGTTGAGCATAGCATGCATCATACGTTGACGTTGATATGTTGGGTGGAAAGCAAACGATGAATCGCGATAGTGGAGGCCATGATGGGCGTTATCCCGGCCTTGCGGGTACGTTGGGTATGGAAGTTCCAGGTGACATGGGCTAGCTACCTATTGTCGGAGTGACCTAAAGAATAAGCTTGAGTACCCTGACTAGCCACTATACGTTATCAAGATTAGTGAGAGTGTTCGGGGATGGCCCATGGTCTGGCATATCATCCACGTTGATAACCGGACATGTAATCCTAATCGTCTTTCCAGAGTTAGAGTTGTTGGCCACATGCATATGGAGTAGTGATGTTGCATTCGCATTGACATGCATCCTTGATATATATTGATTATATCTGTGTTGATTGATGTATGTTGTATGCCATCTTAATTACTATTCCATTCCGTTTACATATATTCATGATTGTGTTTCTTACCCTTCTCTTTGTTATTCTTGTGCATATGCTGTGGTATATGCAGAGGAGGGTGAGCATGCTGACGAGGAGTGATCCCGAGGAGATCTCTCTCAGTAGTTAGGATTTATGATTTATGTTATTCGATTTTATTCCGATGTATTATCGGTATATGTATACCAGCTCTGATATGTGACATCGGGACTTGGGTTATATTTATTATTTATGTTTTCCGCAGTTTGTTTTTAAAGGATTTTGATTATTTCAGATTCCTATGTTTTATGTTATAGATGATGTGATGCACATTACCCTTGAGGATATGTTTTTATTTTAATTGTTATATTTTTTTAAAAGACATGTATGATTTTATTCATGTTTTATTATATGCGGGGTAGTGGGTGTCACATTTAGTGGTATCAGAGACGGTCTGTCCTACAAGCCGGGGTATGTGTCTGTTGTGTTCTCTTCTGTGTACTCTTATATGATTGTCTGTGACGATGGTATAGAGTATTAAGTGTTTAGTTTTGTTTTACTTGACTTTCGATATTGAGCAGTGTGCTTGAACGATGCAGGAAGTTATGGCAAGTAGAAACGATCGTGCGATTGCTGATGCCCTGGAAGCATTAGCTAATGCCATAGGGCAGAATCAGAATCACAACGGAGGTGGACCTGCTAAATTTCACGGTTTGGATAAGTTCCAGAGGAATAATCCGCCATCCTTCAAGGGAGCTTTTGACCCTGAAGGTGCTCAGACATGGATCCAAGAACTTGAAAAGATCTTTCGGGCCATGGCATGCACCGATGCACAGAAGGTTACCTTTGCTACCTTCATGTTAGTAGAAGAAGCTGAACATTGGTGGGAGAATTGCCGCCAACGTTTGGAAGCTGAGGGTGCCGCTGTTACTTGGGATGCTGTCAAGGAGAGATTCTTGGGGAAGTATTTTCCTGCTGATATACGCGACAAGAAGGAGATGGAGTTTCTAGCTTTGACTCAGGGAAGCATGTCCGTTGGAGAGTATGCCGCTAAGTTCGAGGAGCTGTCACGTTACTATCCACTCTACCAGTATTGTAATGATGATCGCTCCAAGTGTGTGAAGTTTGAGAATGGTTTGCGTCCAGAGATTAAGCAAACCATTAGTTACCAGGAAATCCGTGTTTTCCCCACCTTGGTGAACAAATGCAGAATCTTTGAGGAAGACTACAAGTCCAGAGTTGCCCAGTTCAAGAATTCTGGTCCTCAAGGGAGTAAGAGGATGACCCAGCAAGATAAAGGTAAGCAGCAGTTGGCACCAGTTAGCCGTGGGTTCAAGCACGCCGGCAAGAAACCGCATTATACGTCGGTACCGGCTAGTGGCGGAGGATTTGCCTCTTCTAGGCCGATCAGGTGTGGCAAGTGTGGTAAGGAGCACTTTACTCGGGACTGCAAGGAGACAGACATCATCTGCTTCAAGTGTGGGAAGCCTGGTCATATCAGTAAGGATTGTAGTGGGGAAAAGATGGAGCCACAGAGTGCCAGCAAGAGTTCTCAAGCCAATCGACTGAGGACAAGTGGGAGAGTCTTCACTCTCAGTGGAGCTGAAGCCTCAGAATCCGAAGACCTGATTCAAGGTAAGTGCCTCATCAAAGGAACTCCTTTAATAGTGTTGTTTGATTCGGGTGCGTCGCATTCTTTTATATCACATGATTGCATTGAGTACCTTAGATTACCTGTTGCCCAACTTGAATATGATCTAGCTGTTGCTACCCCTACCAATAAGCCTGTTGTTACCTCACATATTTGTAAAGGTTGTTCCATTGTCATTGATGATAGAAATTTCATAGTTGATCTTATATGCTTACCCCTTAAACAACTTGATGTTATTCTTGGTATGGACTAGTTATCTGCCAATCATGTCCTTTTAAATTGCTTTGATAAAACTGTTGTTTTTGGAACTGCTGTCAATTCTAAGGATCCGAGTTTTCTGACTGCCAACCAAGTCAAGGCTTCTATTAGAGAAGAAGCCCAAGTATACATGATCTTATCTTCCCTGGAAGTAGAGAGAAAGGCTGAGGTTAAGGATGTGCCAGTTGTGAGAGAGTTCCCAAAAGTTTTTCCAGAGGACATTTATAGTTTGCCACCTGAGAGAGAGGTTGAGTTTAGCATAGACTTAGTGCCAGGTACAGGACCTATATCCATAGCACCTTATAGGATGTCCCCTCTAGAGCTAGCTGAGTTGAAGAAACAGTTAGAGGAATTGCTCCATAAGCAGTTTGTTAGGCCTAGTGTGTCTCCGTGGGGAGCGCCGGTGTTGTTGGTGAAGAAGAAAGATGGCAGCATGAGGTTGTGTGTCGATTATCGACAACTCAACAAAGTGACCGTTAAGAATAGGTACCCTCTTCCTAGGATAGATGACCTTATGGACCAGCTGATAGGAGCCTGTGTGTTTTCTAAGATAGATTTGAGATCAGGTTACCATCAAATTCGGGTCAAGTCTGGGGACATTCCGAAGACTGCATTCAGAACACGCTATGGCCATTATGAGTACCTAGTCATGCCTTTTGGTGTGACTAATGCCCCTGCTGTGTTCATGGACTACATGAACAAGATCTTTCATCCATACTTGGATAGGTTTGTAGTTGTTTTCATAGATGATATCCTAGTATACTCTAAGACTAGGGAGGAACATGAGGAACACTTGAGGATAGTCCTGGAAACCCTTAAGGAAAAACAGTTGTATGCCAAGTTGTCCAAGTGTGAGTTTTGGTTAGAAGAGGTGAGTTTCTTAGGACACATCATCTCTAAAGGAGGGATAGCCGTAGACCCATCTAAGGTAGAAACCGTGCTCCAATGGGAAGCACCTAAGTCAGTGACTGAGGTTAGGAGTTTCTTGGGTTTAGCCGGGTACTATAGGAGGTTTATAGAAGGATTCTCTAAGATAGCTTTGCCTATGACCCGCCTTACCAAGAAAGGTCAGATCTTTGTGTGGGACTCTAAGTGTGAGGAAAGTTTTCAGGAGTTGAAGAATAGGTTGACCACTGCACCTGTGTTAGTGTTGACCAAAAGGAGTTGAATATGAGACAGCGTAGGTGGATGGAATTTCTTAAAGATTATGAGTTTGAGTTGAGTTACCACCCAGGTAAGGCCAATGTAGTGGCTGATGCGTTGAGTAGAAAAACCTTACATATTTCAGCTTTCATGGTTAGAGAGATGGATTTGATAGAGGAGTTTAGAGATTTGAGTTTAGCTTGGGAAGTTACCCCTAAGAGCATTAAGCTAGGAATGTTGAAAATTACTAGCAGTTTGATGGATCAGATTAGAGAAGGGCAAAAGATAGATGTATACCTTTTAGACCAGAGAGAGTTGATTGCTCAGGGTAGAAACCTTAGTTTTAAGGAAGGGCCTGATGGAATTTTGAGGTTCCAAGATAGGGTTTGTATACCTGATGTTCCAGAGCTCAGGAAGTTGATCCTTGAGGAAGGACATAGGAGTGGTTTGAGTGTTCACCCAAGAGCCACAAAGATGTATCAGGATCTGAAACGGATGTTTTGGTGGCCTAGGATGAAAAAGGATGTGGCTGAGTTTGTGTATGCTTGCTTAGTGTGCCAGAAGGCTAAGATAGAGCACTAGAAACCTTCAGGTAAGTTGCAACCTTTGAGTATTCCTGAGTGGAAGTGGGATAGTATCTCTATGGATTTTGTGTCTGGACTCCCTAAGACTCCAGCTGGTTGTGATGCCATATGGGTTGTTGTGGACAGGTTAACCAAATCTGCCCATTTCATCCCTATGAACATGGAATATCCATTAGAGAAGTTGACTGGGTTGTATATCAGAGAAATAGTTAGATTGCATGGTGTACCGTCTAGCATAGTTTCAGACAGAGATCCTAGATTTACCTCTAGATTTTGGAATGGTTTGCATGAGGCCTTAGGAACTAAGCTTAGATTGAGTTCAGCTTATCACCCACAGACCGATGGTCAGTCTGAGAGAACCATCCAATCCTTAGAGGACTTGTTGAGGGCGTGCGTTTTAGAGCAGTCAGGTAGTTGGGATAAGTTTTTACCCCTTATAGAGTTCACCTACAACAATAGCTTCCATTCCAGTATTGGGATGGCACCTTATGAGGCTTTGTATGGTAGGAGGTGTAGGATGCCTTTGTGTTGGAATGAGCCTGGAGAGAATGTTGTGTTAGGACCTGAGATAGTGCAAGAGACTACAGAGAAAGTGAGGATGATACAAGAAAAGATGAGAGTGGCACAGAGTAGGCAAAAGAGTTACCATGATAAGAGAAGAAAAACTCTCGAATTCCAGGAGGGGGATCATGTGTTTTTGCGAGTTACTCCAACAACTGGGGTTGGCAGAGTAACGAAAGCGAGGAAACTTACTCCTAGATTCATTGGCCCTTACTAAATTCTAAAAAGAGTCGGTGAAGTCGCCTACCAGATAACTTTACCCCCGTTCTTGTCAAATCTTCATAATGTGTTTCATGTGTCTCAACTTCGAAAGTATGTTCATGATCCAAGCCATGTGATAGTACCCGATATCATTCCACTAAAGGATAACTTGACTTTCGAGGTGTTACCGCTTCGGGTTGAAGATCGAAGGGTCAAGCAGCTGAGAGGGAAGGAAATTCCCTTGGTCAAGGTCGTTTGGAGTGGAGCTACAGAAGAAAGTGTTACTTGGGAGTTGGAGAGCAAGATGAAGGAGTCATATCCGCATATGTTTACTCAAGATGAGTAGAAATTTCGAGGACGAAATTTTTATAAGGGGGTGGAATTGTAACACCCTATTTTTTTTTACACTATGCTTGTACGTGTTAATATTTGCTTGTATATGTTGTATATATGTTGTTTGTGATTGTTCTTGATGTCCAAGTTCATAGTTGGGGTAGTTTAGCCTTAAGGAATGGTCAATGCATTCAAGTCCAAGAAACATGTTTTACGGTTTTGTTCATATCTTGAGTTCTAGACATCCGATTGAGGTGATCTTGGATGCGTTGGAAAGCTTAGAGAATTATCTACAAGTCTTATTTCAGGTGTTAAGGCCAAATTCGGCTTCTATAATTTCGCGTAGCGAAATAACGTCGCCTAGCGAATCTAGCAGACAGATTCTTGCGGCTCTCTGGTTCGCCTAGCGCAAATGTATTCGCGTAGCGAATATGCGCGCAGCAGAATCGTGTTTTTGGGCTTCTAATCAGCCCATAATGACCCTAACTCATATTTATACCCTAAGACTCGACCTAAACCTACTTTCTAAGTCGAAAAACTCTCAGAAGCTGCCTTTTCCTCTCCAAACAAGGATTTCTAAACCCTTTCCAAGGATCCCTGAAGGAGATTGCACCATTGTTCATCGTTCTTCATCTCTTTCGCTTGAAGAGCATCACTGCCATCACAAGCCCTCTTCCTAGTTGCTGCTCTTGAACCTTTTGGGGCTGTGATCGTGAAGTCAAGCGTCGTAAGATTGAGCATTCGTGTAGACGCAACCTTTTCCGGACCTTTTCCTTCCTTTGTTCGTGGTGATCGTCATACCAGGTATGGGGGGAAGAAATAGATCATGAGTATGTGGGTTTTGGGATAGGTTAAGATGAAGGGGTTAACCCATGACCCCTATATGTTTGTCTATATGCATTGTAAATGCCTATGTATATGCTATGAGTGTAATTATGTGTATGTTATGTATATGCCATGTATATGCCTATGTGAATATTGTATAAATATACATGTTTATGGTTCTATGATTATGATTATGGGTGTTTGTCTTGATGATATGATTCAAATATTATGATGTGCAATGAATAGTATGAATATAGATACGATATGCATTGATGAGATTTTATGATGTGCAATGATAATGATGACTTGATGATGATGTGCGTTACGATGAAGAAAATAGGATTAGTGAAAGAACATAGCTTAGGGACGTTTGGCACCCCATAATGAATGAGTTGTTATGAGAGGTGAGATTTATAATATTGGATTAGTTTTGGAAACCCATAGGGATGATTCTTGAGAAATGGGATGATAGGCATAGGGATAACTTAGAGAAATTCTTAAGATTCCCACATCTGTCATGATTCGCCTGGCGAATATCCATTCGCGAGGCGAGACAGAGAGACCATTCGTGGTCTGACGTGATTCGCCTAGCGGATTGTAATCCGCGAGGCGAATGAGAGAACCAAATATTGGGGCTCTCGGGCTCGCCTCGCGAGCCACGATTCGCCTAGCGAATCTGAGAACCTGTTTAGGAGCTCTCGGGCTCGCCTCGCGAGCCACGATTCGCCTAGCGAATCTTGGTTTCTCACCCAGATTCTGTTGTGAAGAAGAAATAAATAGGGTAATGGAAAAATGACTGTGAGATCACAATTCAAGGTTGATAGTATAGAAAAGAATGTTAATATTAATAATGATGATATGATAATATTGGCAATGTTGATAAAGGCAATAATGATGGTTAGCGCCTAGTTGTTTGATGATCATCGTTGATGGTCATTGTTGATAATCAATGTGATTGATTATGATGATAATATTGGCAATGTTGATAAAGGCAATAACGATGGTTAGCGCCTAGTTGATGGATGATCATCGTTGATGGTCATTGTTGATAATCAATGTGATTGATTATGATGGTGGATGGTTGGACATGTGTTTGCATGTTGTTGAGCATAGCATGCATCATACGTTGACGTTGATATGTTGGGTGGAAAGCAAACGATGAATCGCGATAGTGGAGGCCATGATGGGCGTTATCCCGGCCTTGCGGGTACGTTGGGTATGGAAGTTCCAGGTGACATGGGCTAGCTACCTATTGTCGGAGTGACCTAAAGAATAAGCTTGAGTACCCTGACTAGCCACTATACGTTATCAGGATTAGTGAGAGTGTTCGGGGATGGCCCATGGTCCGGCATATCATCCACATTGATAACCGGACATGTACTCCTAATCGTCTTTCCAGAGTTAGAGTTGTTGGCCACATGCATACGGAGTAGTGATGTTGCATTCGCATTGACATGCATCCTTGATATATATTGATTATATCTGTGTTGATTGATGTATGTTGTATGCCATCTTAATTACTATTCCATTCCGTTTACATATATTCATGATTGTGTTTCTTACCCCTCTCTTTGTTATTCTTGTGCATATGCTGTGGTATATGCAGAGGAGGGTGAGCATGCTGACGAGGAGTGATCCCGAGGAGATCTCTCTCAGTAGTTAGGATTTATGATTTATGTTATTCGATTTTATTCCGATGTATTATCGGTATATGTATACCAGCTCTGATATGTGACATCGGGACTTGGGTTATATTTATTATTTATGTTTTCCGTAGTTTGTTTTTAAAGGATTTTGATTATTTCAGATTCCTATGTTTTACGTTATAGATGATGTGATGCACATTACCCTTGAGGATATGTTTTTATTTTAATTGTTATATTTTTTTAAAAGACATGTATGATTTTATTCATGTTTTATTACATGCGGGGTAGTGGGTGTCACACGCTACAAAGGTATGACTGTCAGGAACAACATCACGTCACCAACTTACGGAAGCAATTTGACAAAGATAGAGATCGATTTCGCTCTTGACCTCTTCATGAGAGTTGCGGATATTTCTCTAACCCTTACAACGATACCAATATCAATGCTTTTGAACACCTAAAGCTCCATAAATTGTCAGCAGACGCTTGCATGTTCTGATTGTCACGAACAATACCACATCTCAAGCTTGAAGAAGGAATTTCACTCAAATCGGGATTGGTTAAAATCTTGACTTCTCCAGGAAACCTGTAGGTATTTATCTTATATTTCTAATAAAACCAAGATCACTTCATTTCGACGAGCGTACCTCAAAATACGATGTTTCAGACGCTTGATTATTGGTAGCAGGCGCTTGACTTCAATCTTCAGTGTTTTTGCTTTTGCAGCTTTTGTATTTTTGTGTTTATTCGTGCTTCTCTTCTCTTTCTTCTATTAGAGTTGCTGAAGCTTTTGTCTTAAAGTATTACAAAACTTGATGTTTCCGAAATTTATGGAAAAGGTACCTCGTTTTCTGGTCAAGCTTGGACTTTGAATATCTTAATACTTAATTCGAAATTACTTATCCAGCCATCATAATGTTCTATATTCTGAGTTGACGCTTGATTAGCTTCATCGGAGGATTCTTCAATGAGCTAAGGCGTTTGGTTATCCACTGGGCACATTCACAAGGCTGTTTAACTTGGTGCATTCTAACCAGTGAGCGTATTATGCTTCTTAGACCCTCTTAATGGCTGAATTAGGATTCGATGTTTTAATGAATTTTGTAGATATGGATATTAGCTTTAATGAGACACCGGTTTAATCCAATTCGGACACCTACAACTAAATATATGGCCATCAGACGCTACAAAGGTATAACTGTTTGGAACAATATCACGTCAAAAACTTACGGATGCAATTTGACAAACATAGAGATCGATTTCGCTCTTGGCGTCTTCATGAGATTTGCAGTTATTTCTAAGCCTTCCAATGATACCAAGATCGATGCTTTTGAACACCTAAAGCTCCAGAAATTTTCAACAGACGTTTACAGGTTCTGATTGTCACGATCAACCACATCTCAAGCTTAAAGAAGGAATATCACTCAGATCGGGATTGGTTTAGATCACGACTTCTGCAGGAAACCTGTAGGTATTTATCTTATCTTTCTAACAAAACCAAGATCACTTCATTTCGACGAGCGTACCTCAAAATAAGACATTTTGGACGCTTGATTGTCGGCAGCAGGCGCTTGACTTCAATCTTCAGTGTTTTTGCTTTTGCAGCATTTGTACTTTTGTTTTTATTCATGCTTGTCTTCTCTTTATTCCATTCGAATTGCTGAAGCTTTTGTATTCTTCTATTGTTGTACTTCATGCTTCAGGACTTTATAGAAAATGGTACATTATTTTCAGGTCAAGCTCGGACTTTGAATATCTTAATACTTCATTCAAAATAACTTCTCCAGCCTTCATAATGTTTTATATTATGATTAGACGCTTGATCAGCTTCACTGGATGGCTCTTAAATTAGCTAAGGTGCGTGGTTATCCACAGGGCACATTCACAAAGCTATCAAACTAGTAGCATTCTGACCAGTTAGCGTATTATGCTTCTTTGATCCTCTTAATGGCCGAATTAGGATTCGATGTCTTAATGGAACTTGTAGATATGGATATTAAATTTAAAGAGACACTGGTTTCATCCAATTCGGACACCTATAGCTCAATATATGGCCATCAGATGCTACGAAGGTATGACAGTCAGGAACAACATCATGTCACCAACTTACGGATGCAATTTGACAAAGATTGAGATCGATTTCGCTCTTGACCTATTCATGAGAGTTTCATATATTTCTCCAAGCCTTCCAAAGATACCAAGATCGATGCTTTTGAAAACCTAAAGATCCAGAAATTGTCAGCAGACGCTTGCATGTTCTGATTGTCATGAACAGTATCACATCTCAAGTTTGAAGAAGGAATTTCACTCAGATCGGGATTGGTTCAGATCTTGACTTGTCTAGGAAACATGTAGGTATTTATCTTATCTTTCTAAAAAACCAAGATCACTTCATTTCAACGAGCGTACCTAAAAATACGACGTTTCGGACCCTTGATCATCGGCAGTAGGAGCTTCACTTCAATCTTCAGTGTTTTTGCTTTTACAGCATTTGTACTTTTGTCTTTATTCATGCTTGTCTTCGCTTTATTCCATTCGAATTGTTGAAGATTTTGTCTTGTTCTATTACAGTATTTCATGCTTGAGGACTTTATAGAAAATGGTACCTTATTTTCTGGTCAAGCTTGGACTTTGAATATCTTAATACTTCATTCAAAATTACTTCTCCAGCCTTCGTAATGATTTATATTCTGAATAGACGCTTGATTTGCTTCACTGCACCCCTCTTAAATTAGTTAAGTTGCATGGTTATCCACTGGGCACATTCACAAGGCTATCAAACTAGTAGCATTCTGACCAATTAGCATATTATGCTTCTTTGATCCTCTTAATGGCCAAATCAGGATTCGATATCTTAATGAAAATTGTAGATATGGATATTAAATTTAAAGAGACACCGATTTAATGCAATTCGGACACATATAGCTCAATATATGGCCATCAGACGCTACAAAGGTTTGACTGTCAGGAAAAACATCACGTCCCCAACTAACGGATGCAATTTGACAAAGATAGAGATCGATTTCGCTTTTGACCTCTTCATGAGAGTTGCATATATTTCTATACGCCTTCCAACGATACCAAGATCGATTCCTTTGAACACCTAAAGCTCCATAAATTGTCAACAGACGCTTGCATGTTCTGATTGTCACGAACAATACCACATCTCAAGCTTGAAGAAGGAATTTCAATCAAATCGGGATTGGTTCAGATCTCGACTTCTCTAGGAAACCTGTAGGTATTTATCTTATCTTTCTAACAAAACCAAGATCACTTCATTTCAACGAGCGTACCTTAAAATACAACGTTTTAGAGGCTTGATTATTGGCAGCAGGCGCTTGACTTCAATCTTCAGTGTTTTTGCTTTTCCAGCATTTGTACGTTTGTTTTTATTAACGCTTGTCTTCTTTTTCATCTATTACAACTGCTGAAGCTTTTCTGTTCTTCTATTACAGTGCTTGATGCTTTAGGACTTTATAGAAAATGGTACCTCTTTTTTTGGTCAAGCTTGGACATTGAATATCTTAATACTTCATTCAAAATTACTTCTCCAGCGTTTGTAATGTTTGTATTCTGAATAGACGGTTGATTAGCTTCACTGGACGCTTCTTAAATTAGCTAAGGCTCTTGGTTATCCACTTGGCACATTCACAAGGCTGTTTAACTCGTAGCATTATTAGCAGTTAGCGTATTATACTTATTTGACTCTCTTATTGCACCAATTAGGATTCGATGTCATCATGAAACGTGTAGATATGGATATTAGCTTTGATTCGATGTCTTCATGAAACTTGTATATATGGATATTAGATTTAATGAGACACCGGTTTCATCCAATTCGGCTCAATATATGGTCATCAGACGCTAAATAGGTATGACTGTCAGGAGCCAGACCAAGTCACCAACTTACGGATGCTATTTGACAAAGATAGAGATCGATTTCGCTCTTGACCTCTTCATGAGAGTTGCGGATATTTCTCTAAACCTTCCAAAGATACCAAGATCGATGCTTTTGAACACCTAAACTCCAGAAATTGTTAGCAAACGCTAGCATGTTCTGATTGTCTTGAACAGTGTCACATCTCAAGTTTGAAGAAGGAATTTCAGTCAGATCGGGTTTGGTTTAGATCTTGACTTCTCCAGGAAACATGTCGGTATTTATCTTAACTTTCAACAAAACCAAGATCACTTCATTTCGACGAGCGTACCTCAAAATACGATGTTTCGGACGCTTGATTATCGACAGGAGGAGCTTGACTTCAATCTTCAGTATTTTTCCTTTTGCAGCATTTGTACTTTTGTTTTTATTCATGCTTGTCTTCTCTTTATTCCATTCGAATTTCTGAAGCTTTTGTCTCCTTCTATTACAGTACTTCATGCTTCAGGACTTTATAGAAAATGATACCTCATTTTCTAGTCAAGCTTGGACTTTGAATATCTTAATACTTCATTCAAAATTACTTCTCCAGCCTTCATAATGTTTTATATTCTGAATAGACGATTGGTTAGCTTCACTGGACGGCTCTTAAATTTTCTATGGTGCGTGGTTATCCACCGGGCACATTCACAAGGTTGTCAAACCATTAGCATTCTGAACAGTTTGCTTATTATGCTTCTTTGATCCTCTTAATGGTCGAACTAGGATTCGATGTCTTAATGGAACTTATAGATATGGATATTAAATTCAAAGAGACACCAGTTTCATCCAATTCGGACACCTATAGCTCAATATATGGCCATCAGACGCTACAAAGGTATGACAGTCAGGAACAACATCACGTCACCAACTGACGGATGCAATTTGACAAAGATAAAGATCGATTTCCCTTTTGACCTCTTCATGAGAGTTGTGGATATTTCTATAAGCCTTCCAACGATACCAAGATCGATGCTTTTGAACACCTAAAGCTCCAGAAATTGTCAGCAGACGCTTGCATGTTCTGATTATCATGAACAGTATCACATCTCAAGCTTGAAGAAGGAATTTCACTCAGATCGAGATTGATTCAGATCTTGACTTCGGCAGGAAACATGTATTTATTTATCTTACCTTTCTAACAAAACCAAGATCACTTCATTTCAACGAGCGTACCACAAAATACGACGTTTCGGACGCTTGATTATTGGCAGCAGGCGCTTGACTTCAATCTTCAGTGTTTTTGCCTTTGCAGCTTTTGTGGTTATTCGTGCTTCTCTTCTCTTTCTTCTATTAGAGTTGCTAAAGCTTTTGTCTTCAAGTATTACAAAACTTGATGTTTCTGAACATTATGGAAAAGCGTACCTCGTTTTCTGGCCAAGCTTGGACTTTGAATACCTTAATACCTCATTCGAAATTACTTCTCCAGCCATCATAATGTTCTGTATTCTGCATAGACGCCTCATTAGCTTCACCGGAGGATTCTTCAAGGAGCTAAGGCGCTTGGATATCCACTGGGCACATTCACAAGGCTGTTTAACTCATTGCATTCTGACCAGTGAGCGTACTATGCTTCTTAGACCCTCCTAATGGCCGAATTTGGATACGACGTTTGCACGAAACTTGTAGATATGGAAATTAACTTTAATGAGGCACTGGTTTCATCCAATTCGGACTCTTGCAGCTCAACATATGGCCATTAGACGCTACAAAGGTATGACTGTCAGGAACAACATCACGTCACCAACTTACGGATGCAATTTGACAAAGATAGAGATCGATTTCGCTCTTGACCTATTCATGAGAGTTGCAGATATTTGTCAAACCATTCTAACGATGCCAATATCGATGCTTCTGAACACCTAAAGCTCCAGAAATTGTCAGCAGACGCTTGCATGTTTTGATTGTCACGAACAATACAACATCGCAAGCTTGAAGAAGGAATTTCACTCAGATCGGGATTGGTTCAGATCTCGACTGCTCCAGGAAACCTGTAGGTATTTATCTTATCTTTCTAACAAAACCAAGATCACTTCATTTCGACGAGCGTACCTCAAAATACGACGTTTCAGACACTTGATTATTGGCAGCAGGCGCTTGACTTCAATCTTCAGTGTTTTTGCTTTGCAGCTTTTGTACTTTTGTGTCTATTCGTGCTTCTCTTCTCTTTCATCTATTAGAGTTGCTGAAGCTTTTGTCTTCAAGTATTACAAAACTTGATGTTTCCGAACTTTATGGAAAAGCTACCTCATTTTATGGTCAAGCTTGGACTTTGAATATCTTAATACTTTATTCGAAATTACTTATCCAGCCACCATAATGTTTTGTATTCTGAGTAGACGCTTGATTAGCTTCACCGGAGGATTCTTCAGTGAGCTAAGGCGTTTGGTTATCCACTGGGCACATTCACAAGGCTGTTTAACTAGTTGCATTCTGACCACTGAGCGTATTGTGCTTCTTAGACCCTCTTAATGGCCAAATTAGGATGCGATGTTTTAATGAATTTTGTAGATATGGATATTAGATTTAATGAGACACCGGTTTCATCCAATTCGGACACCTACAACTCAATATATGGCCATCAGACGGTACAAAGGTATAACTATCTGGAACAATATCACGTCAAAAACTTACGGATGCAATTTGACAAAGATAGAGATCGATTTCTCTCTTGGCGTCTTCATGAGAGCTGCAGTTATTTCTAAGCCTTCCAACGATACCAAGATCAATGGTTTTGAACACCTAAAGCTCCAGAAATTTTCAGCAGACGCTTGTAGGTTCTGATTGTCACGATCAATACCACATCTCAAGCTTGAAGAAGGAATTTCACTCAGATCGGGATTGGTTCAGATCTCGACTTCTGCAGGAAACCTGTAGGTATTTATCTTATCTTTCTAACAAAGCCATGATCACTTGATTTCGACGAGCGTACCTCAAAATATGACGTTTCGGACGCTTGATTTTCAGCAGCAGGCGCTTGACTTCAATCTTCAGTGTTTTTGCTTTTGCAGCATTTGTACTTTTGTTTTTATTCATGCTTGTCTTCTCTTTATTCCATTCGAATTGTGGAAGCTTTTATCTTCTTCTATTATAGTACTTCATGCTTCAGGACTTCATAGAAAATGATACCTTATTTTCTGGTCAAGCTTGGACTTTGAATATCTTAATGCTTCATTAAAAATTACTTCTCCAGCCTTCATAATGATTTATATTCTGAATAGACACTTGATTTGCTTCACTGGACCCCTCTTAAATT
Source organism: Ammopiptanthus mongolicus (assembly GCA_039655645.1). Classification (NCBI taxonomy): domain Eukaryota; kingdom Viridiplantae; phylum Streptophyta; class Magnoliopsida; order Fabales; family Fabaceae; genus Ammopiptanthus; species Ammopiptanthus mongolicus. The sequence continues at coordinate 43,963,206 of CM077345.1, forward strand.
AGCTAAGGTGCGTGGTTATCCACTGGGCACATTCACAAGGCTATCAAACTAGTAGCATTCTGACCAGTTAACGTATTATGCTTCTTTGATCCTCTTAATGGTCGAATTAGGATTCGATGTCTTAATGAAACTTGTAGATATGGATATTAAATTTAAAGAGACACCGGTTTCATCCAATTCGAACACATATAGCTCAATATATGGCTATCAGACGCTACAAAGGTTTGACTGTCAGGAAAAACATCATGTCCCCAACTGACGGATGCAATTTGACAAAGATAGAGATCGATTTCGCTTTTGACCTCTTCATGAGAGTTGCAGATATTTCTATAACCCTTCCAACGATACCAAGATCGATGCTTTTGAACACCTAAAGCTCCATAAATTGTTAGCAGACGCTTGCATGTTCTGATTGTCATGAACAGTATCACATCCCAAGAATGAAGAAGGAATTTCACTCAGATCAAGATTGGTTCAGATCTTGACTTCTCCAGGAAACATGTATTTATTTATCTTATCTTTCTAACAAAACCAAGTTCACTTCATTTCGATGAGCGTACCTCAAAATATGATATTTCGAAGGCTTGATTATTGGCAGCAGGCACTTGACTTCAATCTTCAGTGTTTTTGCTTTTGCAGCATTTGCACTTTTGTTTTTGTTCACGCTTGTCTTCTCTTTCTTCTATTACAATTGTTGGAGCTTTTGTATTCTTCTATTACAGTACTTGATGTTTCAGGACTTTATTGAAAATAGTACCTCATTTTCTGGTCAAGCTTGGACTTTGAATATCTTAATAATTCAATCAAAATTATTTCTCCTGCCTTCATAATGTTTGTATTCAGAATAGACGCTTGATTAGCTTCCCTGGATGCTTCTTAAATTAGCTAAGGCACTTGGTTATCCACATGGTGCATTCACAAGGTTGTTTAACTTGTAGCATTCTAAGCAGTTAGCGTATTATGCTTATTTGACCTTCTTAATGCACGAATTAGGATTCGATGTCTTCATGAAACGTGTAGATACGGATTTTCGCTTTTATGGGACACTGGTTTCATCCATTTCGGACACCTACAGCTCACTATATGGTCATCAGACACTACAAAGGTATGACTGTCAGCAACAACATCACGTCACCAACTTACGGATGCAATTTGACAATGATAGAGATCGATTTCGCTCTTAACCGCTTCATGAGAGTTGCGGATATTTGTATAAGCATTCCAATGATACCAAGATCAATGCTTTTGAACACCTAAAGCTCCAGAAATTTTCAGCAGACACTTGCAGGTTCTGATTGTCACGATCAATACCACATCTCAAGCTTGAAGAAGGAATTTCACTCAGATCGGGATTGGTTCAGATCTCGACTTCTGCAGGAAACCTTTAGGTATTTATCTTATCTTTCTAACAAAACCAAGATCACTTCATTTCGACGAGCGTACCTCAAAATAAGACGTTTCGGACGCTTGATTATCTGCAGCAGGTGCTTGACTTCAATCTTCTGTGATTTTGCTTTTGCAGCATTTGTCCTTTTGTTTTTATTCATGCTTGTCTTCTCTTTATTGCATTCAAATTGCTGAAGCTTTTGTCTTCTTCTATTATAGTGCTTCATGCTTCATGACTTTATAGAAAATGGTACATTATTTTTTGGTCAAGCTCGGACTTTGAATATCTTAATACTTCATTCAAAATTACTTCTCCAGCCTTCATAATGTTTTATATTCTGAATAGATGCTTGATTAGCTTCACTGGACCCCTCTTAAATTAGCTAAGGTGCGTGGTTATCAACTGGGCACATTCACAAGGCTATCCAACTAGTAGCATTTTGACCCATTAGCGTATTATGCTTCTTTGATCCTCTTAATGGCCGAATTAGGATTCGATGTCTTAATGAAACGTTTGGATATGGATATTAGATTTAATGAGACACTGGTTTCATCCAATTCGGACACCTACAGCTCAATATATGGTCATCAGACGCTACATAGGTATGACTGTCAGGAACAACATCACGTCACCAACTTCAGGATGCAATTTGACAAAGATAAAGAACGACTTCTCTTTTGACCTCTGCATGACAGTTGCGGATATTTCTATAATCCTTCCAACGATACCAAGATCGGTGCTTTTGAACACCTAAAGCTCCAGAAATTGTAAGCAGACGATTGCATGTTCTGATTGTTATGAACAGTATCACATCCTAAGCTTGAAGAAGGAATGTCACTCAGATCGAGATTGGTTCAGGTCTTGACTTCTCCATGAAACATGTATTTATTTATCATATCTTTCTAACAAAACCAAGATAACTTCATTTAGACAAGCGTACCTCAAAATACGACGTTTCGGACGCTTGATTATTGGCAGCAGGCGCTTGACTTCAATCTTAAGTGTTTTTGCTACTGCAGCATTTGTACTTTTGTTTTTATTCATGCTTGTCTTCTCTTTATTCCATTCGAATTGCTAAATCTTTTGTCTTCTTCTATTATAGTACTTCATGCTTTAGGACTTTATATAAAATGGTACCTTATTTTCTGGTCAAGCTCGGACTTTGAATATGTTAATACTTCATTCGAAATTACTTATCCAGCCATCATAATGTTTTGTATCCTGAGTAGACGCTTGATTTGCTTCACCGGAGGATTCGTCAATGAGCTAAGGCCTTTGGTTATCCACTGGGCACATTCACAAGGCTGTTTAACTCACTGCATTCTGACCGGTGAGCACATTATGCTTCTTAGACCCTCTTAATGGCCGAATTAGGATTCGTTGTTTTCATGAATTTTGTAGATATGGATATTAGCTTTAATGAGACACCGGTTTCATCCAATTCGTACGCATACTTTTCATTATATGGGCATCAAACGCTACAAAGGTATGACTGTCAGAACAATAGCACGTCAAAACTTATGGATGCAATTTGACAAAGATAGAGATCGATTTCGCTCTTGGCGTCTTCATGAGAGTTGCAGTTATTTCTTAGTCTTCCAACAATACCAAGATCGATGCTTTTAAACCCCTAAAGCTCCAGAAATTTTCAGCAGACGCTTACAGTTTCTGAGTGTCACGATCAGTACCACATCTCAAGCTTGAAGAAGGAATTTCACTCAGATGGGGATTCATTCAGACCTCGAGTTCTGCAGGAAACCTGTAGGTATTTATCTTATCTTTCTAACAAAACCAAGATCACTTCATTTCGACGAGCGTACCTCAAAATATGACGTTTCGGACGCTTGATTATCGGCAGTAGGCGCTTGACTTCAATCTTCAGTGTTTTTGCTTTTGCAGCATTTGTACTTTTGTTTTTATTCACACTTGTCTTCTCTTTCTTCTATTAGAATTGCTGAAGCTTTTGTGTTCTTCTATTACAGTACTTGATGATTCAGGACTTTATAGAAAATGGTACCTTATTTTTTGGTCAAGCTTGGACTTTGAATATCTTAATACTTCAATCAATATTACTTCTCCAGCCTTCATAATGTTTTATATTCTGAATAGACGCATGATTAGCTTCACCGGACGCCTCTTAAATTAGCTAAGGCGCTTGGTTATCCACTGGACACATTCCCAAGGCTGTTTAACTCGCAACATTCTTAGCAATTAGCATATTATGCATATTTGACCCTTTAATGCACGAATACGGATTCGATGTCTTCATGAAACATGTGGATATGGATATTAGCTTTAATGAGTCACTGGTTTCATCCAATTTGGACACCTACAGCTCAATATATGGTCATGAGACGATACAAAGGTATGACTGTCAGGAACAACATCACGTCACCAACTGATGGATGCAATTTGACAAAGATGGAGATCCACTTCTCTTTTGACCTCTTCGTTAGAGTTGCGGATATTTCTATAACCCTTCCAACAATACCAAGATCGATGCTTTTGAACACCTAAAGCTCTAGAAATTGTCAGCAGACGCTTGCATGTTCTGATTGTCACGAACAGTACCACATCTCAAGCTTGAAGAAGGAATTTCACTCAGATCGGGATTGGTTCAGATCTTGACTTCTCCAGGAAACATGTATTTATTTATCATATCTTTCTAACAAAAACAAGATCACTTCATTTCGACTAGCGTACCTCAAAATACGACGTTTCGAACGCTTGATTATTTGCAGCAGGCGCTTGACTTCAATCTTCAATGTTTTTGCTTTTACAGCTTTTGTACTTTTGTCTTTATTTGTGCTTCTCTTCTCTTTCTTCTATTATTGTTTCTGAAGATTTTGTCTTCTACTATTACAATACTTGATGTTTCGGAACTTTATGTAAAAGGGTACCTCATTTTCTGGTCAAGCTTGGACTTTGAATATCTTAATACTTCATTCGAAACTATTTTTCCAGCCATCATAATGTTCTGTATTCTGAGTATACGCTAGATTAGCTTCACCAGAGGATTCTTAAATGAGCTAAGGCGCTTGGTTATCCACTGAGCACATTCACAAGGCTGTTTAAATCGTTGCATTCTGACCAGTGAGCTTATTATGCTTCTTAGTCCCTCTTAAAGGCCGAATTAGGATTCGATGTTTTCATTAAAATTTGTAGATATGGAAATTAGCTATAATGAGGCACTTGTTTCATCCAATTCGGACACCTACAACTCAATATATGGCCATCAGACCCAACAAAGGTATGACTGTCAGGACTAACATCACGTCACCAACTTACGGATGCAATTTGACAAAGATAAAGATCGATTTCGCTCTTGACCTCTTCATGAGAGTTGGGGATATTTCTATAAGCCTTCCAACGATACCAAGATCAATGCTTTTGAACACCTAATGCTCTAGAAATTGTCAGCAGACGCTTGCATGTTCTGATTGTCACGAAAAGTACCACATCTCAAGCTAGAAGAAGGAATTTCACTCAGATCTGGATTGGTTCAGATCTTGACTTCTCTAGGAAACATGTATTTATTTATCTTATCTTTCTAACAAAACAAAGAACAATTCATTTCGATGAGCGTACCTCAAAATACGACGTTTCGAACGCTTGATTATTGGCAGCAGGCGCTTGACTTCAATCTTCAGTGTTTTTGCTTTTACAGCTTTTGTACTTTTGTCCTTATTCGTGCTTCTCTTCTCTTTCTTCTATTATAGTTGCTAAAGCTTTTGTCTTCTACTATTACAATACTTGATGTTTCGGAACTTTATGGAAAAGGGTACCTCGTTTTCTGGTCAAGCTTGGACTTTGAATATCTTAATACTTCATGCGAATTTATTTTTCCAGCCATCATATTGTTCTGTATTCTGAGTAGACGCTGATTAGCTTCACTAGAGGATTCTTAAATGAGCCAAGGCTCTTGATTATCCACTGGGCACATTCACAAGGCTGTTTAACTCGTTGCATTCTGACCAGTGAGCATATTATGCTTCTTAGACCCTCTTAATGGCCGAATTAGGATTCGATGTTTTCATGAAACTTGTAGATATGGAAATTAGCTTTAATGAGGCACCTGTTTGATCCAATTCAGACAACTACAACTCAATATGTGGCCATCAGACGCTACAAAGGTATGACTGTCAGTACCAACATCACGTCACCAACTTACAGATGCAATTTGACAAAGATAGAGATCAATTTCGCTCTTGACCTCTTCATGAGAGTTGCGGATATTTCTCTAAGCCTTCTAACGATACCAAGATTGATGCTTTTGAACACCTAAAGCTATAGAAATTGTCAGCAGACGCTTGCATGTTCTGATTGTCTCGAACAGTACCACATCTCAAGCTTGAAGAAGGAATTTCACTCAGATCGGGATTGGTTCAAATCTCGACTTCTCCAGGAAACCTGTAGGTATTTATCTTATCTTTCTAAAAAAACCAAGATCACTTCATTTCGATGAGCATACGTCAAAATACGACGTTTCGGAGGCTTGATTATTGGCAGCAGGCGCTTGACTTCAATCTTCAGTGTTTTTGCTTTTGCAGCATTTGCACTTTTGTTTTTATTCACGCTTGTCTTCTCTTTCTTCTATTACAATTGTTGAAGCTTTTGTGTTCTTCTATTACAGTACTTGATGCTTCAAGACTTTATAGAAAATGGTACCTCATTTTCTGGTCAAGCTTGGACATTGAATATCTTAATAATTCATTCAAAATTACTTCTCCTGCCTTCATAATGTTTGTATTCAGAATAGACGATTGATTTGTTTCACTGGACCCCTCTTAAATTAGCTAAGGTGCGTGGTTACCACTGGGCACATTCACAAGGCTATCAAACTAGTAGCATTCTGACCAGTTAGCGTAATATGCTTCTTTGATCCTCATAATGGCCGAATTAGGATTTGATGTCTTAATGAAACTTGTAGATATGGATATTAAATTGAAAGAGACACCGGTTTCATCAAATTCGGACACCTATAGCTCAATATATGGCCATTAGACGCTACAAAGGTATGACTGTCAGCAACAACATCACGTCACCAACTTACTGATGCAATTTGACAAAGATAGAGATCGATTTCGCTCTTGACCTCTTTATGAGAGTTGCGGATATTTCTCTAAGCCTTCCAACGAAACTAAGATCGATGCTTTTGAACACCTAAATCTCCAGAAATTGTTAGCAGACGCTTGCATGTTCTGAATGTCATGAACAGTATCACATCTCAAGTTTGAAGAAGGAATTATCGGGATTGGTTCAGATGTTGACTTCTCCAGGAAATCTGTAGGTATTTATCTTATCTTTCTAGCAAAACCAAGATCACTTCATTTCGACGAGCGTACCTCAAAATACGACGTTTCGGACCCTTGATTTTCGGCAGCAGGAGCTTGACTTCAATCTTCAGTGTTTTTGCTTTTGCAGCATTTGTACTTTTGTTTTTATTCATGCTTGTCTTCTCTTTATCCGATTCGAATTGCTGAAGCTTTTGTCTTCTTCTAGTACAGTATTTCATGCTTCAGGACTTTATAGAAAATGGTACCTTATTTTTTGGTCAAGCTTGGACTTTGAATATCTTAATGCTTCAGTCAAAATTACTTCTCCAGCCTTCATAAGGATATATATTCTGAATAGACGCTTGATTTGCTACACTGGACCCCTCTTAAATTAGCTAAGGTGCGTGGTTATCCCCTGGGCACATTCACAAGGCTATCAAACTAGTAGCATTCTGACATGTTAGCGTATTATGCTTCTTTGATCCTCTTAATGGTCGAATTAGGATTCAATGTCTGAATGAAACTTGTAGATATGGATACTAAATTAAAATAGACACCGGTTTCATCCAATTCGGACACCTATAGCTCATTATATGGCCATCAGACGCTACAAAGCTCTGACTGTTAGGTAAAACATCACGTCACCAACTGACGGATGCAATTTGACAAAGATAGAGATCGATTTCGCTTTTGACCTATTCATAAGAGTTGCAGATATTTCTATAAGCCTTCCAACGATACCAAGATCGATGCTTTTGAACACCTAAAGCTCCAGAAATTCTCAGCAGACGCTTACATGTTCTGATTGTCACGAATAGTATCACATCTCAAGCTTGAAGAAGGAATTTCACTCAGATCGAGATTGGTTCATGATGTGGTCATGAATTCATTAAGCATGTGGAAAGAAGCATATTCGGATACGGTTCAAGTTTCCTTTGATCCGGTTCAATAATTTGATGAAGATGCTTTGAGTCCATCTTGAAGACAACACAATGGAAAGCCCAATTCACATGACAAGAAGCATTCGTGGGTTGATTAGTGGACTATTAATTATTAGTGGGTTTATTAGATAATAATTAAGTCCAATTTTTATCATTTTATTTATGCTTACTTTCTAGGTAAATGCATGGTAGTGGGAATTTATTCCTAGTATCTCAAGAGTTTAAGCTTAGCCTATAAATAGGGAACTCATGTACTACTCAAATCAGTTTTGGAAGATTAATGAAATTTGAAGAGTTTTCTCTATTGTGAGAGCTTCCCTTGGGTTCTTAGGTAAAAGAACTAAATCTGATCTTATCAAGGCAACTTGTGGCGATCAAACACATGACTTATCACTCACCTTCTCACCTACATCTTGAGTGTGGCATCAATATCCATTCCTTTTCCTTAAACTTCAAGGCGGTTCGAATCAGGATCATATCATTTGGTATCAGAGCTTAGGTTCCTTGAAATTCAGGTGCTATCTTCCTTTGTTCTTTTTTTGTTTTATAAAAAAATGAAAATAAAAAAAAATTTATTTTGTGGTTGTATGTCATGGAAGTCAAGAAAAAGAAGAGTATTGTCTATACTTTGTGCTGTGTGAAAGATAAGATATACAAGTTGGACATTGATAGAAAGTATTGGATCGATATGGCCAGTACAATCATGGTGGAGAAGTTGGGACTTCCTCTTTTCGAGCATCCTCACCCTTATAGGCTTGAAAGTCTCGAGGATCCGGAATTTAAAGACATGGGTGCTGTGATGGTGACCAAAGAAGTACTAGTGTCGTTTAAATTCGAGGGAAATGAAGATGAGGTACTATGTGATGTGGTGCCTACAAAAACAAGGCACTTGCTACTTGGGCGTCCATGGAGGCATCAACGACAAGCAAGTTGTGTTGAAGAGAAAGAAAAAAGTATGGTCCATGAAAAAAAGAAAGATGAGTTTGAGAAAGATGAAAATTTTCAGGAGGAGGAAAGATCCCGTTTTGATGAAAAAGAAAGTGGTGAACAAAAAGCAGAAATATTTTTACATAACCCACAATCTTTTGTTGCAGGTACAGATTTGAGGTCAAATCCCTTTCAAGAGGAGGGGAATGATACAAAAATTGATGGTTTCAACACATCAGAGGCAGATTTTGTTCCAGTTCCCATTGTTCTAGTCCCAAGACCTCACTTGAAATATTTTTGTGATCCTAATGTTGGTAAATTATTTATTGATTCTGATCTTAAAAATTATGACGAGGTGAATGACATTCACATTGAGGAAGCAAGACTAGTCTTTGATCCAGGAAATTTGTGGTCTCATTCATACAAAAAGAGGTATATGAAGTCCCAGTTTTTATTTGAAGAATATTATGAAGATTTGAGGACAAATCCTATTGAAGAAGGGGAGAATGATGTGGTCATGAATTCATTAAGCATGTGGAAAGAAGCATATTCGGATCTGGTTCAAGTTTCCTTTGATCCGGTTCAATAATTTGATGAAGATGCTTTGAGTCCATCTTGAAGACAACACAATGGAAAGCCCAATTCACATGACAAGAAGCATTCATGGGTTGATTAGTGGACTATTAATTATTAGTGGGTTTATTAGATAATAATTAAGTCCAATTTTTATCATTTTATTTATGCTTACTTTCTAGGTAAATGCATGGTAGTGGGAATTTATTCCTAGTATCTCAAGAGTTTAAGCTTAGCCTATAAATAGGGAACTCATGTACTACTCAAATCAGTTTTGGAAGATTAATGAAATTTGAAGAGTTTTCTCTATTGTGAGAGCTTCCCTTGGGTTCTTAGGTAAAAGAACTAAATCTGATTTTATCAAGGCAACTTGTGGCGATCAAACACATGACTTATCACTCACCTTCTCACCTACATCTTGAGTGTGGCGTCAATATCCATTCCTTTTCCTGAAACTTCAAGGCGGTTCGGATCAAGATCATATCAGTTCAGATCTTGACTTCTCCAGGAAACCTGTAGGTATTTATCTTATCTTTCTAGCAAAACCAAAATCACTTCATTTCGACGAGCGTACCTCAAAACAAGACGTTTCGGACGCTTGATTATTGGCAGCAGGCGCTGGACTTCAATCTTCAGTGTTTTTGCTTTTGCAGCTTTTGTACTTTTGTCTTTATTTGTGCTTCTCTTCTCTTTCTTCTATTAGAGTTGCTGAAGCTTTTGTCTTCTAGTATTACAAAACTTGATGTTTTTGAACTTTATGGAAAAGGTACCTCGTTTTTTGGTCAAGCTTGGACTTTGAATATGTTAATACTTCATTCGAAATTACTTATCCAGCCATCATAATGTTCTATATTCTGAGTAGACGCTTGATTAGCTTCACCGGAGGATTCTTCAATGAGCTAGGGCATTTGGTTGTCCACTGGGCAATTTCCCAAGGCTGTTTAACTCGTTGCATTCTGACCAGTGAGTGTATTATGCTTCTTAGACCCTCTTAATGGCCGAATTAGGATTCGATGTTTTCATGAATTTTGCTTTAATGAGACACCAGTTTCATCCAATTCGGACCCATACTTCTCATTATATGGGCATCAGTCGCTACAAAGGTATGACTGTGATGACAACCAAATTAGTGGGTTGCCTTGTTGATGATCTTAGGTTGAATTATCAAGCACAATTGGTGAGACTTTCATAGAAACGTAAGAATACATGTATTGTTCAAATCAAGAAAGTAGAAAAACAGAAAATGGATGAAGATGAGTAAAGGGAGAGGCGCCACAAATCCAAGGGGATTTGATAAGCCTAATGAAGATCGCCACAAAAGTCTTGAACTCTTGATAAGATCAAGGGGGTGGCTCAATCAAGAACCTTAGAGAGACAATACCCTCACAATTGGATTCAATCCAAAATCAACTTCTTAGTTATCATTCCTCTTCATAAAATTCGAATACATATAGGCTTGAGGGAGATGCATGAAGATGCATCCAAGGGTCACCATGAAGTGAATTAAACTCCCCCTCATAAAAGTAGCAAATATGCATTAAGACTAATAAAAAGAACTAACCATCCACTAAGTGGCTATTAAACTTAACTCTTCATCTTTCTAAGGAGTTACCTAGCCATGCAAGCCAAAGGTTATCCTCCTTTGTGCTCATGAATTTCGTGCTCCCCTCCTAATGGGTCTTAGTCCAACTTAGTGTAACCCACTTATCATAGAAATCAAAGTAAATCACCCAAAAATTGGGTCCACCCATAGTTTATTACACTTTTATTCAACTAGAAATAAAACTAGTAAATGGGCTTTGAAGAAGCTATGAGACACGCCCCTCATCATCATATATCTTCAAGTTGGATGAGACAAGTAACCTATTTGGGCTCCATTTGATTTAGTCTTGACTTTGGGCTTGCTTCCATGAAGATTGTTATCATTTGATTTAGAACTTCTTGGGCTTTCTTGATCCTTGCCCTTGTCATAGGTCCACCAAGTTCTTGTAGTTCCTTCTTTGGGCTCATATCAGACTGTCAGGAGCAATATGACGTCAAAAACTTACGAATGCAATTTGACAAAGATAGAGATCGATTTTTCTCTTGGCGTCTTCATGAGAGTTACTGTAATTTCTAAGCCTTCTAACGATACCAAGATCGATGCTTTTGAACACATAAAGCTCCAGAAATTGTCAGCAGATGCTTGCATGTTCTGATTGTCATGAACAGTATCACATCTCATGTTTGAAGAAGGAATTTCACTCAGATCGGGATTGGTTCAGTTGTTGACTTCTGCAGCAAACCTGTAGGTATTTATCTTATCTTTCTAGCAAAACCAAGATCACTTCATTTCGACGAGCGTACCTCAAAATACGACGTTTCGGACCCTTGATTATCGGAAGCAAGAGCTTGACTTCAATCTTCAGTGTTTTTGCTTTCGCAACATTTGTACTTTTGTCTTTATTCACGCTTGTCTTCTCTTTATTCTATTAGAATTGATGAATCTTTGGTCTTCTTCTATTACAGTACTTCATGCTTCAGGACTTTATAGAAAATGGTACCTCACTTTCTGGCCAAGCTTGGACTTTGAATATCTTTATACTTCATTCAAAATTACTTCTCTTGCCTTCATAATGTTTGTATTCTGAATAGACGCTTGATTAGCTTCACTTTACACTTATTAAATTAGCTAAGGCGCTTGGTTATCCACTGGGCACATTCACAAGGCTGTTTAACTTGCAGCATGCTAAGCAGTTAGCGTATTATGCTTATTTGACCCTCTTAATGCACGAATTAGGATTCGATGTCTTCATGAAACGTGTAGATATGGATATTAGTTTTAATGAGACACTGGTTTCATCCAATTCGGACACCTACAGCTCAATATATGGTCATCAGACACTACAAAGGTATGACTGTCATGAACAACATCACGTCACCAACTTACGGATGCAATTTGACAAAGATAGAGATCGATTTCGCTCTTGACCTCTTCACGAGTGTTGCGGATATTTCTCTAAGCCTTCCAACGATATTAAGATCGATGCTTTTGAACACCTAAATCTCCAGAAATTGCCAGCAGACGCTTGAATGTTCTGATTGTCATGAACAGTATCACATCTCAAGTTTGAAGAAGGAATTTCACTCAGATCGAGATAGGTTCAATTGTTGACTTCTGCAGGAAACCTGTAGGTATTTATCTTATCTTTCTAGCTAAACCAAGATCACTTCATTTCGAAGAGCGTACCTCAAAATACGACATTTTGGACCCTTGATTATCGGCAGCAGTAGCTTCACTTTAATCTTCAGTGTTTTTGCTTTTGCAGCATTTGTACTTTTGTTTTTAATCATGCTTGTCTTCTCTTTATTCGATTCGAATTGCTGAAGCTTATGTCTTCTTCTAGTACAGTATTTCATGCTTCAGGACTTTGTTGAACATGGTACCTTATTTTCTGGTCAAGCTTGGACTTTGAATATGTTAATGCTTCATTCAAAATTACTTCTCCTGCCTTCATAATGATATATATTTTGTATAGACGCTTGATTTGCTTCACTGGACCCCTCTTAAATTAGCTAAGGTGCGTGGTTATCCACTAGGCACATTCACAAGGCTATCAAACTTGTAGCATTCTGACCAGTTAGCGTATTATGCTTCTTTGATCCTCTTAATGGCCGAATTAGGATTCGATGTCTGAATGAAACTTGTAGATATGGATATTAAATTAAAAGAGACATCGGTTTAATCCAATTCGGACACCTATAGCTCAATATATGGCCATCAGACGCTACAAAGCTATGACTGTCAGGAAAAACATCACGTCACCAACTGACGGATGCAATTTGACAAAGATAGAGATCGATTTCGCTTTTGACCTCTTCATGAGAGTTGTAGATATTTCTATAAGCCTTCCAACAATACCAAGATCGATGCTTTTGAATACCTAAAGCTCCAGAAATTGTCAGCAAACGCTTGTATGTTCTAATTGTCACGAACAGTATCACATCTCAAGCTTGAAAACAGAATTTCACTCAGATCGAGATTGGTTCAGATCTTGACTTCTCCAGGAAACATGTATTTATTTATCTTATCTTTCTAACAAAGCCAAGATCACTTCATTTCGATGAGCGTACCTCAAAACAAGACGTTTCGGACGCTTGATTATTGGCAGCAGGCGCTTGACTTCAATCTTCAGTGTTTTTGCTTTTGCGGCTTGTGTACTTTTGTCTTTATTCGTGCTTCTCTTCTCTTTCTTCTATTAGAGTTGCTGAAGATTTTATCTTCTAGTATTACAAAACTTGATGTTTTCGAACTTTATGGAAAAGGTACCTCGTTTTCTGGTCAAGCTTAGACTTTGAATATGTTAATACTTCATTCGAAATTACTTATCCAGCCATCATAATGTTCTGTATTCTGAGTAGACGGTTGATTAGCTTCACCGGAGGATTCTTCAATGAGCTAGTGCGTTTGGTTGTCCATTGGGCACTTTCACAAGGCTATTTCACTCGTAGCATTCTGACTAGTGAGCGTATTATGCTTCTTAGACCCTCTTAATGGCCGAATTAGGATTCGATGTTTTCATGAATTTTGTAGATATGGATATTAGCTTCAATGAGACACCAGTTTCATCTAATTCGGACCCATACTTCTTATTATATGAGCATCAGACGCTACAAAGGTATGACTGTCAGGAACAATATGACGTCAAAAACTTACGGATGCAATTTGACAAAGATAGAGATCGATTTCGCTCTTGGCGTCTTCATGAGAGTTGCAGTTATTTCTAAGCCTTCCAACGATACCAAGATCAATGGTTTTGAACACATAAAGCTCCAGAAATTGTCAGCAGACGCTTGCATGTTCTGATTGTCACGAACAGTACCGTATCCCAAGCTTGAAGAAGGAATTTCACTCAGTTCGGGACTGGTACAGATCTCGACTTCTCCAGGAAACGTGTAGGTATTTATGTTATCTTTCTAACAAAACCAGGATCACTTCATTTTGACGAGCGTATCTCAAAATATGACGTTTCGGACGCTTGATTATCGGCAGCAGGAACTTGACTTCAATCTTCAACACTTTTGCTTTTGTAGCATTTGTACTTTTGTTTTTATTCACGCTTGTCTTCTCTTTATTCTATCGGAATTGATGAATCTTTTGTCTTCTTCTATTACAGTACTTCATGCTTCAGGACTTTATAGAAAATGATACCTCATTTTCTGGTCAAGCTTGGACTTTGAATATCGTAATACTTCATTCAAAATTACTTCTCCTGCCTTCATAATGTTTGTATTCTGAATAGACGCTTGATTAGCTTCACTGGACACTTCTTTAATTAGCTAAGGCGCTTGGATATCTACTGTGCACATTCACAAGGCTGTTTAACTCGTAGCATTCTAAGCAGTTAGCGTATTATGCTTATTTGACCCTCTTAATGCACGAATTAGGATTCGATGTCATCATGAAAGTGTAGATATGGATATTAGCTTTAATAAGACACTAGTTTCATCTAATTCGTACACCTACAGCTCAATATATGGTCATCAGACGCTACAAAGGTATGACTGTCAGGAACAACATCACGTCACCAAATTACGGATGCAATTTGACAAAGATAGAGATCGATTTCGCTCTCGACCTCTTCATGAGAGTTGCGGATATTTCTCTAAGCCTTCCAACGATACTAAGATCGATTATTTTGAACACCTAAATCTCCAGAAATTGTTAGCAGATGCTTGCATGTTCTGATTGTCATGAACAATATCACATCTCAAGTTTGAAGAAGGAATATCACTCAGATCGGGATTGGTTCAGATGTTGACTTGTCCAGGAAACCAGTAGGTATTTATCTTATCTTTCTTGCAAAACCAAGATGACTTCATTTCGACTAGCGTACTTCAAAATACGACATTTCGGACCCTTGATTGTCGGCAGAAGGAGCTTGACTTCAATCTTCAGTGTTTTTGCTTTTGCAGCATTTGTACTTTTGTTTTTATTCATGCTTGTCTTCTCTTTATTCGATTCGAATTGCTGAAGCTTATGACTTCTTCTGGTACAGTATTTCATGCTTCAGGACTTTATAGAAAATGGTACCTTATTTTCTGGTCAAGTTTGGACTTTGAATATCTTAATGCTTCATTCAAAATTACTTCTCCAGCCTTCATAATGATTTATATTCTGAGTAGACACTTGATTGGCTTCACTGGACCCCTCTTAAATTAGCTAAGGTGCGTGGTTATCCACTGGGCACATTCACAAGGCTATCAAGCTAGTAGCATTTTGACCAGTTAGCGTATTATGCTTCTTTGATCCTCTTAATGGCCGAATTACGATTCGATGTCTTAATGAAACTTGTAGATATGGATATTAAATTAAAAGAGACACCGGTTTCTTCCAATTCGGACACCTATAGCTCAATATATGGCCATCAGACGCTACAAAGCTATGACTGTCAGGAAAAACATCACGTCACCAACTAACGGATGCAATTTGACAATGATAGAGATCGATTTCGCTTTTGATCTCTTCATGAGAGTTGCAGATATTTCTATATGCCATGCAATTTTACCAAGATCAAGGCCTTTGAACACCTAAAGCTCCAAAAATTGTCCGCAGACGCTTGCATGTTCTGATTGTGACGAACAGTATCACATCTCAAGCTTGAAGAAGGAATTTCACTCAGATCGAGATGGGTTCAGATCTTGACTTCTCCAGGAAACATGTATTTATTTATTTTATCTTTCTAACAAAACCAAGATCACTTCATTTCGATGAGCGTACCTCAAAACACGACGTTTCGGACGCTTGATTATTGGCAGCAGGCGCTTTACTTCAATCTTCAGTGTTTTTGCTTTTGCAGCTTTTGTACTTTTGTCTTTATTCGTGCTTCTCTTCTCTTTCTTCTATTAGAGTTGCTGAATCTTATGTCTTCTAGTATTACAAAACTTGTTGTTTCCGAACTTTATGGAAAAGGTACCTCGTTTTCCGGTAAAGCTTGGACTTTGAATATGTTAATACTTCATTCGAAATTACTTATCCAGCCATCATAATGTTCTGTTTTCTGAGTAGATGCTTGATTAGCTTCATCAGAGGATTCTTCAATGAGCTAAGGCGTTTGGTTATCCACTGGGCACATTCGCAAGGCTGTTTAACTCGTTGCATTCTGACCAGTGAGCGTATTATGCTTCTTAGACCCTCTTAATGGCTGAATTAAGATTCGATGTTTTCATGAAACTTGTAGATATGGATATTAGCTTAGACACCGGTTGCATCCAATTCGGACGCATACTTCTCATTATATGGGCATCAGACGCTACAAAGGTATGACTGTCAGGAACAATATGACGTCAAAAACTTACGGATACAATTTGACAAAGATAGAGATCGATTTTTCTCTTGGCATCTTCATGAGTGTTGCATTTATTTCTAAGCCATCCAACGATACCAAGATCGATGCTTTTGAACAAATAAAGCTCCAGAAATTCTCCGCTGATGCTTGCATGTTCTGATTGTCACGAACAGTACCACATCCCAAGCTTGAAGATAGAGATTTACTCAGATCGGGATTGGTTTAGTTCTCGACTTCTCCAGGAAACGTGTAGGTATTTATCTATCTTTCTAACAAAACCAAGATCACTTCATTTTGACGAGCGTATCTCAAAATATGACGCTTCGGACGCTTGATTATCGGCAGCAGGCACTTGACTTCAATCTTCAGTGTTTTTACTTTTGTAGCATTTGTACTTTTGTTTTTATTCACGATTATCTTCTCTTTATTCTATTAGAATTGATGAAGCATTTGTCTTCTTCTATTACAGTACTTTATGCATCAGGACTTTATAGAAAATGGTACCTTCTTTTCTGGTCAAGCTTGGACTTTCATTATCTTAATACTTCAATCAAAATTACTTCTCTAGCCTTCATAATGTTTGTATTCTGAATAG
The DNA here is from genome assembly GCA_039655645.1 of Ammopiptanthus mongolicus. NCBI lineage: Eukaryota > Viridiplantae > Streptophyta > Magnoliopsida > Fabales > Fabaceae > Ammopiptanthus > Ammopiptanthus mongolicus. The sequence goes on from CM077345.1 coordinate 43,980,233, forward strand.
ACGCTTGATTTGATTCACCGGGCGCTTCTTAAATTAGCTAAGGCGCTTGATTATCCACTGGGCGCATTCAAAAGGCTTTTTAACTCGTAGCATTCTTAGCAGTTAGCGCATTATGCTTCTTTGACCCTCTTATTGCACGAATTATGATTCCATGTCTTCATAAAACTTGTATATGTGGATATTAGATTTAATGTGACAACGGTTTCATCCAATTCGAACACCTACAGCTCAATATATGTCCATCGGACGCTACAAAGGTATGACTGTCAGGAACAACATAACATCACCAACTTACAGATGCAATTTGACAAAGATAGACATCGATTTCGATCTTGAACTCTTCACGTGAGTTGCTGCTATTTCTATCAACCCAACAAGGACACCAAGATCGTTGTTTTTGAACACCTAAAGCTCCAGAAATTGTTACCAGACCCTTGCATGTTCTGATTGTCTAGAACAGTATCACATCTCAAGCTTGAAGAAGGAATTTCACTCAGATCGGGATAGGTTCAGATCTCGACTTCTCCAAAAAACATGTAGGTATTTATGTTATCTTTCTAAGAAAACCAAGATCACTTCATTTCGACGGGCGTACCTCAAAATATGACATTTCGAACGCTTGGTTATCGGCAGTATGCGCTTCACTTGAATCTTCAGTGTTTTTGCTTTTCCAGCATTTTTACTTTTGTTTTTATTCACGCTTCTCTTCTCTTTATTCTATTAGAATTCCTGAAGCTTTTGTCTTCTTCTATTACAGTACTTCATGCTTCAAGACTTTATAGAAATGTGTACCTTATTTTCTAGTCAAGCTTGGACTTTCAATATCTTAATACTTCAGTCAAAATTACTTCTCCAGCCTTCATAATGTTTGTACTCTGAATAGACGCTTGATTAGATTCACCAAACGCTTCTTAAATTAGTTAAGGCGCTTGATTATCCATTGGGCACATTCACAAGGCTGTTCAACTCGTAGCATTCTTAGCAGTTAGCGTATTATGCTTCTTTGACCCTCTTGATACACGAATTAGGATTCCATGTCTTCATAAAACTTGTATATATGGATATTAGATTTAATGAGAGAACGGTTTCATCCAATTCGAACACCTACAGCTCAATATATCTCCGTCAGACGCTACAAAGGTATGACTGTCAGGAACAACATAACATCACCAACTTACGGATGCAATTTGACAAAGATAGACATCGATTTCAATCTTGAACTCTTCACGAGAGTTTCCGCAATTTCTATGCATCCAACAAGGATACCAAGATCGTTGTTTTTGAACACCTAAAGCTCCAAAAATTATCACCAGACGCTTGCATGTTCTGATTGTCTTGAACAGTATCACATCTCAAGCTTCAAGTAGGAATTTTACTCAGATCGGGATTGGCTCAGATCTCGACTTCTCCAGGAAACATGTAGGTATTTATATTATCTTTCTAAGAAAACCAAGATCACTTCATTTCGACGAGCATACCTCAAAATACGACGTTTCGGACGCTTGATTATTGGCAGCAGGCGCTTGACTTGAATCTTCAGTGTTTTTTCTTTTCCAGCATTTGTACTTTTATTTTTATTCACGCTTGTCTTCTCTTTATTCTATTAGAATTGTTGAAGCTTTTGTCTTCTTCTATTACAGTACTTCATGCTACAGGACTTTATAGAAATGTGTACCTTATTTTCTGGTCAAGCTTGGACTTTCAATATCTTTATACTTCATTCAAAATGTCTTCTCCAGCCTTCATAATGTTTGTATTCTGAATAGCCTTCAGAAGGCAGTTTAACTCGTAGCATTCTTAGCCGTTAGCGTATTTTGCATATTTGACCTTCTTAATGCACGAATCTGGATTCGATATCATCATGAAACGTGTAGATATGGATATTAGCTTTAATGAGACACTGGTTTCATCCTATTCGGACACCTACAACTCAATATATGGTCATCAGACGCTACAAAGGTATGATTGTCAGGAATAACAGCACATCACCAACTTACGGATGCAATTTCACAAAGATAGAGATCGATTTTGCTTTTGACCTCTTCATGAGAGTAGCGGATATTTCTCTAAGACTTCCAACGATACCAAGATCGATGCTTTTGAACACCTAAAGCTCCAGAAATTGTCAGCAGAGGCTTGCATGTTCTGATTGTCACGAACAGTACCACATCTCAAGCTTAAAGAAGGAATTTCACTCAGATCGGGATTGGTTCAGATCTCGACTTCTCCAGGAAACCCGTAGGTATTTATCTTATCTTTATAACAAAAGCAAGATCACTTCATTTCGACAAGCGTAGCTCAAAATACGACATTTCGGTTGCTTGATTATCGGTAGTAGGCGCTTGACTTCAATCTTCAGTGTTTTTGGTTTTGTAGCATTTGTACTTTTGTTTTTATTCACGCTTTTCTTCTCTTTCTTCTATTAGAATTGCTGAAGATTCTGTGTTCTACCATTACAGTACTTGATGCTTTAGGACTTTACAGAAAATGGTACCATATTTTCTGGTCAAGCTTGGACTTTGAATATCTTAATACTTCATTCAAAATTACTTTTCCCACCTTCATAATGTTTGTATTCTGAATAGACGCTTGATTAGCTTCACCGGACGCTTCTTAAATTAGCTAAGGCGCTTGGGTATCCACTGGGCACATTCACAAGGCTGTTTAACTTGTAGCATTCTTAGCAGTTAGCGTATTATGCTTATTTGACCCTCTTAACGCAAGAATTAGGATTTGATGTCTTCATGCAGCTTGTAGATATGGATATTAGCTTTAATGAGACACCGGTTTAATCCAACTCGGACACATACAGCTCAATATATGGCCATCAGACGCTACAAAGGTATGACTGTTAGGAACAATATCATGACAAAAATTTACGGATGCAATTTGATAGAGATAGAGATCGATTTCACTCTTGGCGTCTTCATGAGAGTTGCAGTTATTTCTAAGCCTTCCAACAATACCAAGATTGATGCTTTTAAACACCTAAGGCTCCAGAAATTGTCGGTAAACGCTTGCATATTCTGATTGTCACGAACATTATCACATCTAGAGCTTGAAGAAGGAATTTCACTCCGAGAGAGATTGGTTCAGATCTCGACTTCTCCAGGAAACATGTAGATATTTCTCTTATCTTTCTTATAAAAGCAAAGATCACTTCATTTCGACGAGTGTGACTCAAAATACGACGTTTCGGACGCTTGATTATCGGCAGCAGGCGCTTGACTTGAATCTTCAGTGATTTTTCTTTTCCAGCATTTGTTCTTTTATTTTTATTCACGCTTGTCTTCTTTTTATTCTATTAGAATTGGTGAAGCTTTTGTCTTCTTCTATTACAGTACTTCATGCTTCAGGACTATATAGAAATGTGTACCTTATTTTCTGGTCAAGCTTGGGCTTTCAATATCTTAATAATTCACTCAAAATTACTTCTCCAGCCTTCATAATGCTTGTATTTCGAATAGACGCTTGATCAGATTCACCGGACGCTTCTTAAATTAGCTAAGGCACTTGATTATCCATCGGGCACATTCACAAGGCCATTTAACTCGTAGCATTCTTAGCAGTTAGCGTATTATGCATATTGGACCTTCTTAATGCACGAATCTGGATTCGATATCATCATGAAACGTGTAGATATGGATATAAGCTTTAATGAGACACTGATTTCATCCAATTCGGACACCTACAGCTCAATATATGGTCATCAGACGCTACAAAGGTATGACTATCAGGAACAACAGCATGTCACCAATTTACGGATGCAATTTGACAAAGATAGAGATCGATTTCGCTTTTGACCTCTTCAGGAGAGTTGCGGATATTTCTCTAAGCCTTCCAACGATCCCAATATCGATGCTTTTGAACACCTAAAGCTCAAGAAATTGTCAGCAGACGCTTGCATGTTCTGATTGTCATGAACAGTACCACATCTCAAGCTTGAAGAAGGAATTCTACTCAGATCGGGATCGGTTCAGATCTCGATTTCTCCAGGAAACATTTAGGTATTTATCTTATCTTTCTAACAAAACCAAGACCACTTCATTTCGATGAGTGTACCTCAAAATACGACGTTTCGGGCGCTTGATTATCGGCAGCATGCGCTTGACTTCAATCTTCAGTGTTTTTGCTGTTGTAGCTTTTGTACTTTTGTCTTTATTCACGCCTATCCTATCTTTCTTCTATTAGAATTGCTGAAGCTTTTTTCTTCTTCTATTACAGTACTTCATGGTTCAGGACTTTATAGGGAAAGGGTACCTTATTTTCTGGTCAAGCTTGGACTTTCAATATCTTAATACTTGATTCAAAATTACTTCTCCAGCCTTCATAATGTTTGTATTCTGAATAAAAGATTGATAGATTCACCGGACGCTTCTTAAATTGGCTAAGGTGCTTGGTTATCCACTGGACACATTCACAAAGCTGTTTAACTTGTAGCATTCTTAGCAGTTATCGTATTGTGCTTCTTTGACCCTCTTAATGCACGAATTAGGATTCGATGTCTCCATGAAACGTGTAGATATGGATGTTAGCTTTAATGAGACACTAGTTTCATCCAATTCGGACACATAAAGCTCAGGATATCGTCATCAGACGCTACAAAGGTATGATTGTCAGGAACAACATCACGTCACCAACTTACGGATGCAATTTGACAAGGATAGAGGTCGATTTCGCACTTGAACTCTTCAAGAGAGTTGCGGTTATTTCTAAGCCTTCCAACGATACCAAGATTGATGCTTTTAAACACCTAAAGCTCCAGAAATTGTCAGCAGATGCTTGCATGTTCTGATTGTCACGAACAGTATCACATCTAGAGCTTGAAGATGGAATGTCACTCCGATAGATATTGGTTCAGATCTCGACTTCTCCAGGAAACATGTAGGTATTTTCTCTTATCTTTCTTATAAAAGCAAAGATCACTTCATATCGACGAGTGTAACTCAAAATACGACGTTTCGGACGCTTGATTATCGGCAGCAGGCGCTTGACTTGAATCTTCAGTGATTTTTCTTTTCCAGCATTTGTTCTTTTATTTTTATTCACGCTTGTCTTCTTTTTAATTCTATTCGAATTGCTGAAGCTTTTGTCTTCTTCTATTACAGTACTTCATGCTTCAGGACTTTATAGAAATGTGTACCTTATTTTCTGGTCAAGCTTGGGCTTTCAATATCTTAATAATTCACTCAAAATTACTTCTCCAACCTTCATAATGTTTGTATTTCGAATAGACGCTTGATCAGATTCACCGGACGCTTCTTAAATTAGCTAAGGCGCTTGATTATCCATCGGGCACATTCACAAGGCCGTTTAACTCGTAGCATTCTTAGCAGTTAGCGTATTATGCATATTTGACCTTCTTAATGCACGAATCTGGATTCGATATCATCATGAAACGTGTAGATATGGATGTTAGCTTTAATGAGACACTGGTTTCATCCAATTCGAACACCTACAGCTCAATATATAGTCATCAGACACTACAAAGGTATGACTGTCAGGAGCAACATCACGTCACCAACTTACGGATGCAATTTGGCAAGGATAAAGGTCATTTTTGCACCTGAACTATTCATGAGAGTTGTGGATATTCTCTAAGACTTCCAACGATACCAAGATCGATGCTTTTGAACACCTAAAGCAGCAGAAATTGTCAGCAAACACTTGCATTTTCTGATTGTCACGAACAGTACCACATCTCAAGCTTGAAGAAGGAATTCTACTCTGATCGGGATTGGTTCAAATCTCGATTTCTCCAGGAAACCTGTAGGTATTTATCTTATATTTCTAACAAAACCAAGACCACTTCATTTCGACGAGCGTACCTCAAAATACGACATTTCGGGCCCTTGATCATCGGCAGCAGGCGCTTGACTTCAATCATCAGTGTTTTTGCTGTTGCAGCTTTTGTACTTTTGTCTTTATTCACGCCTGTCTTATCTTTCTTCTATTAGAATTGCTGAAGCTTTTTTCTTCTTCTATTACAGTACTTCATGCTTCAGGACTTTATAGAAAATGGTACCTTATTTTCTGGTGAAGCTTGGACTTTGAATATCTTAATACTTCATTCAAAATTACTTCTCTAGCCTTCATAATGTTTGTATTCTGAATAGACGCTTGATTAGCTTCACCGGACGCTTCTTAAATTAGCTAAGGCGCTTGGGTATCCACAGGGCACATTCACAAGGCTGTTTAACTCGTAGCATTCTTAGCAGTTAGTGTATTATGCCTATTTGACCCTCTTAATGCAAGCATTAGGATTTGATGTCTTCATGAAACTTATAAATATGGATATTAGCTTTAATGAGACACTGGTTTCATCCAATTCGGACACCTACAGCTCAATATATGGTCATCAGACGCTGCAAAGGTATGACTGTCAGGAACAACAGCATGTCACCAACCAACGGATGCAATTTAATAAAGATAGAGATCGATTTCGCTTTTGACCTCTTCAGAAGAGTTGCGGACATTTCTGTAAGCCTTCCAACGATACTAAGATCGATGCTTTTGAACACCTAAAGCTCCAGAAATTGTCAGCAGACGCTTGCATGTTCTGATTGTCACGAACAGTACCACATCTCAAGCTTGAAGAAGGAATTCTACTTAGATCGGGATTGGCTCAGATCTCGATTTCTCTACGAAACCTTTAGGTATTTATCTTGTCTTTCTAACAAAACCAAGACCACTTCATTTGGACGAGCGTACCTCAAAATATGACGTTTCGGGCGCTTGATCATCGGCAGCAGGCGCTGGACTTCAATCATCTTTATTTTTGCTATTGCTGCTTTTGTACTTTTGTCTTTATTCACCCCTGTCTTATCTTTCTTCTATTAGAATTGCTGAAGCTTTTTTGCTCTTCTATTACAGTACTTAATGCTTCAGGACTTTATAGAAAATGGTACCTTATTTTCTGGTCAAGCTTGGACTTTCAATATCATAATACTTCATTCAAAATTACTTCTCCAGCCTACATAATGTTTGTATTCTGAATAGACGCTTGATTAGCTTCACCGGACGCTTCTCAAATTAGCTAAGGCGCTTGGTTATCCACTGGGCACAATCACAACGCTGTTTAACTATTAGCATTCTTAGCAGTTAGCGTATTATGCATATCTGACCCTCTTAATGCATGAATTAGGATTCGATGTCTTCATGAAACTTCTAGATATGGATATTATCTTTAATGAGACACCAATTTCGTCCAATTCAGACACCTACAGCTCAATATATGTTATCAGACGCTACAAAGGTATAACTGTTAGGAACAATATCACGTCAAGAACTCAGCGATGCAATTTGACAAAAATAGAGACCGATTTCACTCTTGGCGTCTTCATGAGAGTTACAGTTATTTCTAAGCATTCCAACGATACCAGGATTGTTGCTTTTAGATACCTAAAGCTCCATAAATTGTCAGCAGATGCTTGCATGTACAAATTGTCACGAACAGTACCACATCTCAAGCTTGAAGATGGTATTTCACTCAGATTGGGATTGGTTCAGATCTCGACTTCAACAGGAAACATGTAGGTATTTCTCTTATCTTTCTTAAAAAACCAAGACCACTTCACTTCAACGAGCGTACCTCAAAATACGACGTTTCGGGCGCTTGATCATCGACAGCAGGCGCTTGACTTCAATCATCAGTGTTTTTGTTTTTGCAGCTTTTGTACTTTTGTCTTTATTCACGCCTGTCTTATCTTTCTTCTATTAGAATTGTTGAAGCTTTTTTCTTCTTCTATTACAATACTTCATGCTTCAGGACTTTATAGAAAATGGTACCTTATTTTCTGGTCAAGCTTGGACTTTGAATATCTTAATACTTCATTCAAAATTGCTTCTCCAGCCTTCATAATGTTTGTATTCTGAATAGACGCTTGATTAGCTTCACCGGACGCTTCTTAAATTAGTCAAGGTGCTTGGGTATCCACTGGGCACGTTCACAAGGCTGTTTAACTCATAGCATTCTTAGCAGTTAGCGTATTATGCCTATTTGACCCTCTTAATGCATGAATTAGGATTCGATGTCTTCATGAAACTTATAGATATGGATATTAGCTTTAATGAGACACTGGTTTCATCCAATTCGGATACCTACAGCCCAATATATGGTCATCAGACGCTATAAAGGTATGACTGTCAGGAACAACAGCATGTCACCAACTTACGGATGCAATTTGACAAAGATAGAGATCGATTTCGCTTTTGACCTCTTCAGAAGTGTTGCGGACATTTCTCTAAGCCTTCCAACGATACAAAGATCGATGCTTTTGAACACCTAAAGCTCCTGAAATTGTCAGCAGACGCTTGCATGTTCTGATTGTCACGAACAGTACCACATCTCAAGCTTGAAGAAGGAATTCTACTCAGATCGGGATTGGTTCAGATCTCGATTTCTCCAGGAAACCTTTAGGTATTTATCTTATCTTTCTAACAAAACCAAGACCACTTCATTTCGACGAGCGTACCTCAAAATACTATGTTTCGGGCGCTTGATCATCGGCAGCAGGTGCTTGACTTCAATCTTTAGTGTTTTTGCTATTATAGCTTTTGTACTTTTGTCTTTATTCACGCCTGTCTTATCTTTCTCCTATTAGAATTGCTGAAGCTTTTTTCTTCTTCTATTAGAGTACTGCATGCTTCAGGACTTTATAGAAAATGGTACCTTATTTTCTAGTCAAGCTAGGACTTTGAATATCATAATACTTCATTCAAAATTACTTCTCCAGCCTACATAATGTTTTTATTCTAAAGAGACACTTCATTAGCTTCATCAGACGGTTCTCAAATTAGCTATGGCGCATGGTTATCCCCTAGGCACATTCAAAATGCTGTTTAACTATTAGAATTCTTAGCAGTTAGCGTATTATGCTTATTTGACCCTCTTAATGCACGAATCTGGATTCGATATCATCATGAGAGTTGCAGTTATTTCTAATCCTTCCAACGATACCAAGATTGATGCTTTTAAACACCTAAAGCTCCAGAAATTGTCAGCAGACGCTTGCATGTTCTGATTGTCACAAACAGTATCACATCTACAGCTTGAAGAAGGAATTTCACTCCGATAGAGATTGGTTCAGATCTCGACTTCTCCTGGAAACATGTAGGTATTTTCCTTATCTTTCTTAAAAAAATAAAGATCACTTCATTTCGACGAGCGTACCTCAAAATACGACGTTTCGGAAGCTTGATTATCGGCTGCAGGCGCTTGACTTGAATCTTCAGTGTTTTTTCTTTTCCAGCATTTGTACTTTTATTTTTATTCACGCTTGTCTTCTCTTTATTCTATTAGAATTGCTGAAGCTTTTGTCTTCTTCTATTACAGTAATTCATGCTTCAGGACTTTATAGAAATGTGTACCTTATTTTCTGGTCAAGCTTGGACTTTCAATATCTTAATTCTTCATTCAAAATTACTTCTCCAGCCTTCATAATGTTTGTATTTCGAATAGACGCTTGATCAGATTCACCGGACGCTTCTTAAATTAGCTAAGGCGTTGGATTATCCATTGGGCACATTCACAAGGCCGTTTAACTCGTAGCATTATTAGCAGTTAGCGTATTATGCTTCTTTGACCCTCTTAATGCACGAATTAGGATTCGATCTCTTCATGAAACGTGTAGATGAGGATGTTAGCTTTAATGAGACACTGATTTCATCCAATTCGGACACCTACAGCTCAATATATAGTCATCAGACGCTACAAAGATATGACTGTCAGGAGCAACATCATGTCACCAACTTACGGATACAATTTGACAAGGATAGAGTTCGTTTTTGCACTTGAACTCTTCATGAGAGTTGCGGATATTCTCTAAGACTTCCAACGATACCAAGATCGATGCTTTTGAACACCTAAAGCCCAGAAATTGTCAGCAAACGCTTGCATTTTCTGATTGTCACGAACAGTACCACATCTCAAGCTTGAAGATGGAATTCTACTCAGATCGGGATTGGTTCAGATCTCGATTTCTCCTGGAAACCTGCAGGTATTTATCTTATCTTTCTAACAAAACCGATACCACTTCATTTCTACGAGCGTACCTCAAAATACGACGTTTCGGGCGCTTGATCATCGGCAGCAGGCGCTTGACTTCAATCTTCAGTGTTTTTGCTGTTGCAGCTTTTGTACTTTTGTCTTTATTCACGCCTGTCTTATCTTTCTTCTATTAGAATTGCTGAAGCTTTTTTCTTCTTCTGTTACAGTACTTCATGCTACAGGACTTTATAGAAAATGGTACCTTATTTTCTGGTCAAGCTTGGACTTTGAATATCATAATGCTTCATTCAAAATTACTTCTCCAGCCTACATAATGTTTGTATTCTGAATAGACGCTTGATTAGCTTCACCGGACGCTTCTCAAATTAGCTAAGGCGCTTGGCTATCCACTGGGCACATTCACAACGCTGTTTAACTATTACCATTCTTAGCAGTTAGCGTATTATGCTTATTTGACCCTCTTAATGCATGAATTAGGATTTGATGTCTTCCTGAAACTTCTAGATATGGATATTAGCTTTAATGAGACACCGGTTTCGTCCAATTCTGACACCTACAGCTCAATATATGGCATCATGCGCTACAAAGGTATAACTGTTAGGAACAATATCACGTCAAGAACTTAGCGATGCAATTTGACAAAAATAGAGACCGATTTCAGTCTTGGCATCTTCATGAGAGTTGCAGTTATTTCTAAGCATTGCAACGATACCAGGATTGTTGCTTTTAAACACCTAAAGCTCCATAAATTGTCAGCAGATGCTTGCATGTACAGATTGTCACGAACAGTACCACATCTCAAGCTTGAAGATGGTATTTCACTCAGATCGGGATTGGTTCAGATCTCGACTTCTCCAGGAAACATGTAGGTATTTCTCTTATCTTTCTTAAAAAACCAAGACCACTTCATTTCGACGAGCGTACCTCAAAATACGACATTTGGGACGCTTGATCATCGACAGCAGGCGCTTGACTTCAATCATCAGTGTTTTTGCTGTTGCAGCTTTTGTACTTTTGTCTATATTCACGCCTGTCTTATCTTTCTTCTATTAGAATTGTTGAAGCTTTTTTCTTCTTCTATTACCGTACTTCATGCTTCAGGACTTTATAGAAAATGGTACCTTATTTTCTGGTCAAGCTTGGACTTTGAATATCTTAATACTTCATTCAAAATTACTTCTCCAGCCTTCATAATGTTTGTATTCTGAATAGACGCTTGATAAGCTTCACCGGACGCTTCTTAAATTAGCTAAGGCGCTTGGGTATCCACTGGGCACATTCACGAGGCTGTTTAACTCGTAGCATTCGTAGCAGTTAGCGTATTATGCTTATTTGACCCTCTTAATGCAAGAATTAGGATTCGATGTCTTCATGAAACTTGTAGATATGGATATTAGCTTTAATGAGACAATGGTTTCATCCAATTCGCACACCTACAGCCCAGTATATCGTCATCAGACGCTACAAAGGTATGATTGCCAGGAACAACAGCATGTCACCAACTTACGGATGCAATTTGACAAAGATAGAGATCGATTTCGCTTTTGACCTCTTCAGAAGAGTTGCGGACATTTCTCTAAGCCTTTCAACAATACTAAGTTCGATGCTTTTGAACACCTAAAGCTCTAGAAATTGTCAGCAGATGCTTGCATGTTCTGATTGTCACGAACAGTACCACATCTCAAGCTTGAAGAAGGAATTCTACTCAGATCGGAATTGGTTCAGATCTCGATTTCTCCAGGAAACCTTTAGGTATTTATCTTATCTTTCTAACAAAACCAAGACCACTTCATTTCGACGAGCGTACCTCAAAATACGACGTTTCGGGCGCTTGATCATCGGCAGCAGGCGCTTGACTTCAATCTTTAGTGTTTTTGCTGTTGTAGCTTTTGTACTTTTGTCTTTTTTCACGACTGTCTTATCTTTCTTCTATTAGAATTGCTGAAGCTTTTTTCTTCTTCTATTACAGTACTTCATGCTTCAGGACTTTATAGAAAATGGTACCTTATTTTCTGGTCAAGCTTGGACTTTGAATATCATAATGCTTCATTCAAAATTACTTCTCCAGCCTACATAATGTTTGTATTCTGACGAGACGCTTCATTAGCTTCATCAGACGCTTCTCAAATTAGCTAAGGCGCTTGGTTATCCACTAGGCACATTCAAAATGCTATTTAACTATTAGCATTCTTAGCAGTTAGCGTATTATGCTGATTTGACCCTCTTAATGCACGAATCTGGATTCGATATCATCATGAGAGTTGCAGTTATTTCTAAGCCTTCCAAGGATACCAATATTGATTCTTTTAAACACCTAAAGCTCCAAAAATTGTCAGCAGACGCTTGCATGTTCTGATTGTCACGAACAGTATCACATCTAGAGCTTGAAGATGGAATTTCACTCCGATAGAGATTGGTTCAGATCTCGACTTCTCCAGGAAACATGTAGGTATTTTCCTTATCTTTCTTAAAAAAACAAAGATCACTTCATTTCGACGAGCGTACTTCAAAATACGACGTTTCGGAAGCTTGATTATCGGATGCAGGCGCTTGACTTGAATCTTCAGTGTTTTTTTCTTTTCCAGCATTTGTACTTTTATTTTTATTCACGCTTGTCTTCTCTTTATTCTATTAGAATTGCTAAAGCTTTTGTCTTCTTCTATTACAGTACTTCATGCTTCAGGACTTTATAGAAATGTGTACCTTATTTTCTGGTCAAGCTTGGACTTTCAATATCTTAATTCTTCATTCAAAATAACTTCTCCAGCCTTCATAATGTTTGTATTTCGAATAGACGCTTGATCAGATTCACCGGACGCTTCTTAAATTAGCTAAAGCGTTGGATTATCCATTGGGCACATTCACAAGGCCGTTTAACTCGTAGCATTATTAGCAGTTAGCGTATTATCCTTCTTTGACCCTCTTAATGCACGAATTAGGATTCGATCTCTTCATGAAACGTGTAGATGAGAATCTTAGCTTTAATGAGACACTGATTTCATCCAATTCGGACACCTACAGCTCAATATATAGTCATCAGACGCTACAAAGGTATGACTGTCAGGAGCAACATCACGTCACCAACTTACGGATGCAATTTGACAAGGATAGAGTTCGTTTTTGCACTCGAACTCTTCATGAGAGTTGCGGATATTCTCTAAGACTTCCAACGATACCAAGATCGATGCTTTTGAACACCTAAAGCCCAGAAATTGTCAGCAAACGCTTGCATTTTCTGATTGTCATGAATAGTACCACATCTCAAGCTTGAAGATGGAATTCTACTCAGATCGGGATTGGTTCAGATCTCGATTTCTCCTAGAAACCTGTAGGTATTTATCTTATCTTTCTAACAAAACCAATACCACTTCATTTCGACGAGTGTACCTCAAAATACGACGTTTCGGGCGCTTGATCATCGGCAGCAGGCGCATGACTTCAATCTTCAGTGTTTTTGCTGTTGCAGCTTTTGTACTTTTGTCTTTATTCACGCCTGTCTTATCTTTCTTCTATTAGAATTGCTGAAGCTTTTTTCTTCTTCTGTTACAGTACTTCATGCTACAAGACTTTATAGAAAATGGTACCTTATTTTCTGGTCAAGCTTGGACTTTGAATATCATAATACTTCATTCAAAATTACTTCTCCAGCCTACATAATGTTTGTATTCTGAATAGACGCTTGATTAGCTTCACCGGACGCTTCTCAAATTAGCTAAGGCGCTTGGCTATCCACTGGGCACATTCACAACGCTGTTTAACTATTACCATTCTTAGCAGTGAGCGTATTATGCTTATTTGACCCTCTTAATGCATGAATTAGGATTTGATGTCTTCCTGAAACTTCTAGATATGGATATTAGCTTTAATGAGACACCGGTTTCGTCCAATTCAGACACCTACAGCTCAATATATGGCATCATGCGCTACAAAGGTATAACTGTTAGGAACAATATCACGTCAAGAACTTAGCGATGCAATTTGACAAAAATAGAGACCGATTTCAGTCTTGGCATCTTCATGAGAGTTGCAGTTATTTCTAAGCATTGCAACGATACCAGGATTGTTGCTTTTAAACACCTAAAGCTCCATAAATTGTCAGCAGATGCTTGCATGTACAGATTGTCACGAACAGTACCACATCTCAAGCTTGAAGATGGTATTTCACTCAGATCGGGATTGGTTCAGATCTCGACTTCTCCAGGAAACATGTAGGTATTTCTCTTATCTTTCTTAAAAAACCAAGACCACTTCATTTCGACGAGCGTACCTCAAAATACGACGTTTCGGACGCTTGATCATCAACAGCAGGCGCTTGACTTCAATCATCAGTGTTTTTGCTGTTGCAGCTTTTGTACTTTTGTCTTTATTCAATCCTGTCTTATCTTTCTTCTATTAGAATTGTTGAAGCTTTTTTCTTCTTCTATTACAGTACTTCATGCTTCAGGACTTTATAGAAAATGGTACCTTATTTTCTGGTCAAGCTTGGACTTTGAATATCTTAATACTTCATTCAAAATTACTTCTCCAGCCTTCATAATGTTTGTATTCTGAATAGACGCTTGATTAGCTTCACCGGACGCTTCTTAAATTAGCTAAGGATCTTGGGTATCCACTGGGCACATTCACGAGGCTGTTTAACTCGTAGCATTCGTAGCAGTTAGCGTATTATGCTTATTTGACCCTCTTAATGCAAGAATTAGGATTCGATGTCTTCATGAAACTTGTAGATATGGATATTAGCTTTAATGAGACAATGGTTTCATCCAATTCGGACACCTACAGCCCAGTATATCGTCATCAGACGCTACAAAGGTATGATTGCCAGGAACAACAGCATGTCACCAACTTACGGATGCAATTTGACAAAGATAGAGATCGATTTCGCTTTTGACCTCTTCAGAAGAGTTGCGGAAAGTTCTCTAAGCCTTCCAACGATACTAAGATCGATGCTTTTGAACACCTAAAGCTCCAGAAATTGTCAACAGACGCTTGCATGTTCTGATTGTCACGAACAGTACCACATCTCAAGCTTGAAGAAGGAATTCTACTCATATCGGGATTGGTTCAGATCTCGATTTCTCCAGGAAACCTTTAGGTATTTATCTTATATTTCTAACAAAACCAAGCGTACCTAAAAATACGACGTTTCGGGCGCTTGATCATCGGCAGCAGGCGCTTGACTTCAATCTTTAGTGTTTTTGCTGTTGTAGCTTTTGTACTTTTGTCTTTTTTCACGACTGTCTTATCTTTCTTCTATTAGAATTGCTGAAGCTTTTTTCTTCTTCTATTACAGTACTTCATGCTTCAGGACTTTATAGAAAATGGTACCTTATTTTCTGGTCAAGGTAGGACTTTGAATATCATAATACTTCATTCAAAATTACTTCTCCAGCCTACATAATGTTTGTATTCTGAAGAGACGCTTCATTAGCTTCATCAGACGCTTCTCAAATTAGCTAAGGCGCTTGGTTATCCACTAGGCACATTCAAAATGCTATTTAACTATTAGCATTCTTAGCAGTTAGCGTATTATGCTGATTTGACCCTCTTAATGCATGAATCTGGATTCGATATCATCATGAGAGTTGTAGTTATTTCTAAGCCTTCCAACGATACCAAGATTGATTCTTTTAAACACCTAAATCTCCAGAAATTGTCAACAGACGCTTGCATGTTCTGATTGTCACGAACAGTATCACATCTAGAGCTTGAAGATGGAATTTCACTCCGATAGAGATTGGTTCAGATCTCGACTTCTGCAGGAAACATGTAGGTATTTTCCTTATCTTTCTTAAAAAAACAAAGATCACTTCATTTCGACGAGCGTACCGCAAAATACGACGTTTCGGAAGCTTGATTATCGGCTGCAGGCGCTTGACTTGAATCTTCAGTGTTTTTTCTTTTCCAGCATTTGTACTTTGATTTTTATTCACGCTTGTCTTCTCTTTATTCTATTAGAATTGCTGAAGCTTTTGTCTTCTCCTATTACAGTACTTCATGCTTCAGGACTTTATAGAAATGTGTACCTTATTTTCTGGTCAAGCTTGGACTTTCAGTATCTTAATACTTCATTCAAAAATACTTCTCCAGCCTTCATAATGTTTGTATTTCGAATAGACGCTTGATCAGATTCACCGGACGCTTCTTAAATTAGCTAAAGCGCTTGATTATCCATTGGGCACATTCACAAGGCCGTTTAACTCGTAGCATTCTTAGCAGTTAGCGTATTATGCTTCGTTGACCCTCTTAATGCGCGAATTAGGATTCGATGTCTTCATGAAACGTGTAGATATGGATGTTAGCTTTAATGAGACACCGGTTTAATCTAATTCGGACACCTATAGCTCAATATATAGTCATCAGACGCTACAAAGGTATGACTGTCAGGAGCAACATCACGTCACCAACTTACCGATGCAATTTGACAAGGATAGAGGTCGTTTTTGCACTTGAACTCTTCATGAGAGTTGCGGATATTCTCTAAGACTTCCAACGATACCAAGATCGATGCTTTTGAACACCAAAAGCACCAGAAATTGCCAGAAAACGCTTGCATTTTCTGATTGTCACTAACAGTACCACATCTCAAGCTTGAAGAAGGAGTTCTACTCAGATCGGGATTGGTTTAGATCTCGATTTCTCCAGGAAACCTGTAGGAATTTATCTTATCTTTCTAACAAAACCAAGACCACTTCATTTCGACGAGCGTACCTCAAAATACGACGTTTCGGGCGCTTGATCTTCGGCAGCAGGCGCTTGACTTCAATCTTCAGTGTTTTTGCTGTTGCAGCTTTTGTACTTTTGTCTTTATTCACGCCTGTCTTATCTTTCTTCTATTAGAATTGCTGAAGCTTTTTTCTTCTTCTATTACAGTACTTCATGCTACAGAACTTTATAGAAAATGGTACCTTATTTTCTGGTCAAGCTTGGACTTTGAATATCATAATACTTCATTCAAAATTACTTCTCCAGCCTACATAATGTTTGTATTCTGAATAGACGCTTGATTAGCTTCACTGGACGCTTCTCAAATTAGCTAAGGCGCTTGGCTATCCACTGGGCACATTCACAACGCTGTTTAACTATTACCATTCTTAGCAGTTAGCGTATTATGCTTATTTGACCCTCTTAATGCATGAATTAGGATTTGATGTCTTCCTGAAACTTCTAGATATGGATATTAGCTTTAATGAGACACCGGTTTCGTCCAATTCAGACACCTACAGCTCAATATATGGCATCATGCGCTACAAAGGTATAACTGTTAGGAACAATATCACGTCAAGAACTTAGCGATGCAATTTGACAAAAATAGAGACCGATTTCAGTCTTGGCATCTTCATGAGAGTTGCAGTTATTTCTAAGCATTGCAACGATACCAGGATTGTTGCTTTTAAACACCTAAAGCTCCATAAATTGTCAGCAGATGCTTGCATGTACAGATTGTCACGACAGTACCACATCTCAAGCTTGAAGATGGTATTTCACTCAGATCGGGATTGGTTCAGATCTCGACTTCTCCAGGAAACATGTAGGTATTTCTCTTATCTTTCTTAAAAAACCAAGACCACTTCATTTCGACGAGCGTACCTCAAAATACGACGTTTCGGACGCTTGATCATCGACAGCAGGCGCTTGACTTCAATCATCAGTGTTTTTGCTGTTGCAGCTTTTGTACTTTTGTCTTTATTCACGCCTGTCTTATCTTTCTTCTATTAGAATTGTTGAAGCTTTTTTCTTCTTCTATTACCGTACTTCATGCTTCAGGACTTTATAGAAAATGGTACCTTATTTTCTGGTCAAGCTTGGACTTTGAATATCTTAATACTTCATTCAAAATTACTTCTCCAGCCTTCATAATGTTTGTATTCTGAATAGACGCTTGATTAGCTTCACCGGACGCTTCTTAAATTAGCTAAGGCGCTTGGGTATCCACTGGGCACATTCACGAGGCTGTTTAACTCGTAGCATTCGTAGCAGTTAGCGTATTATGCTTATTTGTCCCTCTTAATGCAAGAATTAGGATTCGATGTCTTCATGAAACTTGTAGATATGGATATTAGCTTTAATGAGACAATGGTTTCATCCAATTCGGACACCTACAGCCCAGTATATCGTCATCAGACGCTACAAAGGTATGATTGCCAGGAACAACAGCATGTCACCAACTTACGGATGCAATTTGACAAAGATAGAGATCGATTTCGCTTTTGACCTCTTCAGAAGAGTTGCGGACATTTCTCTAAGCCTTCCAACGATACTAAGAACGATGCTTTTGAACACCTAAAGCTCCAGAAATTGTCAACAGACGCTTGCATGTTCTGATTGTCACGAACAGTACCACATCTCAAGCTTGAAGAAGGAATTCTACTCAGATCGGGATTGGTTCAGATCTCGATTTCTCCAGGAAACCTTTAGGTATTTATCTTATATTTCTAACAAAACCAAGACCACTTCATTTCGACGAGCGTACCTAAAAATACGACGTTTCGGGCGCTTGATCATCGGCAGCAGGCGCTTGACTTCAATGTTTAGTGTTTTTGCTGTTGTAGCTTTTGTACTTTTGTCTTTTTTCACGACTGTCTTATCTTTCTTCTATTAGAATTGCTGAAGCTTTTTTCTTCTTCTATTACAGTACTTCATGCTTCAGGACTTTATAGAAAATGGTACCTTATTTTCTGGTCAAGGTAGGACTTTGAATATCATAATACTTCATTCAAAATTACTTCTCCAGCCTACATAATGTTTGTATTCTGAATAGACGCTTGATTAGCTTCACTGGACGCTTCTCAAATTAGCTAAGGCGCTTGGCTATCCACTGGGCACATTCACAACGCTGTTTAACTATTACCATTCTTAGCAGTTAGCGTATTATGCTTATTTGACCCTCTTAATGCATGAATTAGGATTTGATGTCTTCCTGAAACTTCTAGATATGGATATTAGCTTTAATGAGACACCGGTTTCGTCCAATTCAGACACCTACAGCTCAATATATGGCATCATGCGCTACAAAGGTATAACTGTTAGGAACAATATCACGTCAAGAACTTAGCGATGCAATTTGACAAAAATAGAGACCGATTTCAGTCTTGGCATCTTCATGAGAGTTGCAGTTATTTCTAAGCATTGCAACGATACCAGGATTGTTGCTTTTAAACACCTAAAGCTCCATAAATTGTCAGCAGATGCTTGCATGTACAGATTGTCACGAACAGTACCACATCTCAAGCTTGAAGATGGTATTTCACTCAGATCGGGATTGGTTCAGATCTCGACTTCTCCAGGAAACATGTAGGTATTTCTCTTATCTTTCTTAAAAAACCAAGACCACTTCATTTCGACGAGCGTACCTCAAAATACGACGTTTCGGACGCTTGATCATCGACAGCAGGCGCTTGACTTCAATCATCAGTGTTTTTGCTGTTGCAGCTTTTGTACTTTTGTCTTTATTCACGCCTGTCTTATCTTTCTTCTATTAGAATTGTTGAAGCTTTTTTCTTCTTCTATTACAGTACTTCATGCTTCAGGACTTTATAGAA
The DNA here is from genome assembly GCA_039655645.1 of Ammopiptanthus mongolicus. Taxonomy (NCBI): domain Eukaryota; kingdom Viridiplantae; phylum Streptophyta; class Magnoliopsida; order Fabales; family Fabaceae; genus Ammopiptanthus; species Ammopiptanthus mongolicus. The sequence goes on from CM077345.1 coordinate 43,999,784, forward strand.
AATGGTACCTTATTTTCTGGTCAAGCTTGGACTTTGAATATCTTAATACTTCATTCAAAATTACTTCTCCAGCCTTCATAATGTTTGTATTCTGAATAGACGCTTGATTAGCTTCACCGGACGCTTCTTAAATTAGCTAAGGCGCTTGGGTATCCACTGGGCACATTCACGAGGCTGTTTAACTCGTAGCATTCGTAGCAGTTAGCGTATTATGCTTATTTGTCCCTCTTAATGCAAGAATTAGGATTCGATGTCTTCATGAAACTTGTAGATATGGATATTAGCTTTAATGAGACAATGGTTTCATCCAATTCGGACACCTACAGCCCAGTATATCGTCATCAGACGCTACAAAGGTATGATTGCCAGGAACAACAGCATGTCACCAACTTACGGATGCAATTTGACAAAGATAGAGATCGATTTCGCTTTTGACCTCTTCAGAAGAGTTGCGGACATTTCTCTAAGCCTTCCAACGATACTAAAAACGATGCTTTTGAACACCTAAAGCTCCAGAAATTGTCAACAGACGCTTGCATGTTCTGATTGTCACGAACAGTACCACATCTCAAGCTTGAAGAAGGAATTCTACTCAGATCGGGATTGGTTCAGATCTCGATTTCTCCAGGAAACCTTTAGGTATTTATCTTATATTTCTAACAAAACCAAGACCACTTCATTTCGACGAGCGTACCTAAAAATACGACGTTTCGGGCGCTTGATCATCGGCAGCAGGCGCTTGACTTCAATGTTTAGTGTTTTTGCTGTTGTAGCTTTTGTACTTTTGTCTTTTTTCACGACTGTCTTATCTTTCTTCTATTAGAATTGCTGAAGCTTTTTTCTTCTTCTATTACAGTACTTCATGCTTCAGGACTTTATAGAAAATGGTACCTTATTTTCTGGTCAAGGTAGGACTTTGAATATCATAATACTTCATTCAAAATTACTTCTCCAGCCTACATAATGTTTGTATTCTGAAGAGACGCTTCATTAGCTTCATCAGACGCTTCTCAAATTAGCTAAGGCGCTTGGTTATCCACTAGGCACATTCAAAATGCTATTTAACTATTAGCATTCTTAGCAGTTAGCGTATTATGCTGATTTGACCCTCTTAATGCATGAATCTGGATTCGATATCATCATGAGAGTTGTAGTTATTTCTAAGCCTTCCAACGATACCAAGATTGATTCTTTTAAACACCTAAATCTCCAGAAATTGTCAGCAGACGCTTGCATGTTCTGATTGTCACGAACTGTATCACATCTAGAGCTTGAAGATGGAATTTCACTCCGATAGAGATTGGTTCAGATCTCGACTTCTCCAGGAAACATGTAGGTATTTTCCTTATCTTTCTTAAAAAAACAAAGATCACTTCATTTCGACGAGCGTACCGCAAAATACGACGTTTCGGAAGCTTGATTATCGGCTGCAGGCGCTTGACTTGAATCTTCAGTGTTTTTTCTTTTCCAGCATTTGTACTTTGATTTTTATTCACGCTTGTCTTCTCTTTATTCTATTAGAATTGCTGAAGCTTTTGTCTTCTCCTATTACAGTACTTCATGCTTCAGGACTTTATAGAAATGTGTACCTTATTTTCTGGTCAAGCTTGGACTTTCAGTATCTTAATACTTCATTCAAAATTACTTCTCCAGCCTTCATAATGTTTGTATTTCGAATAGACGCTTGATCAGATTCACCGGACGCTTCTTAAATTAGCTAAAGCGCTTGATTATCCATTGGGCACATTCACAAGGCCGTTTAACTCGTAGCATTCTTAGCAGTTAGCGTATTATGCTTCTTTGACCCTCTTAATGCGCGAATTAGGATTCGATGTCTTCATGAAACGTGTAGATATGGATGTTAGCTTTAATGAGACACCGGTTTAATCTAATTCGGACACCTATAGCTCAATATATAGTCATCAGACGCTACAAAGGTATGACTGTCAGGAGCAACATCACGTCACCAACTTACCGATGCAATTTGACAAGGATAGAGGTCGTTTTTGCACTTGAACTCTTCATGAGAGTTGCGGATATTCTCTAAGACTTCCAACGATACCAAGATCGATGCTTTTGAACACCAAAAGCACCAGAAATTGCCAGAAAACGCTTGCATTTTCTGATTGTCACTAACAGTACCACATCTCAAGCTTGAAGAAGGAGTTCTACTCAGATCGGGATTGGTTTAGATCTCGATTTCTCCAGGAAACCTGTAGGTATTTATCTTATCTTTCTAACAAAACCAAGACCACTTCATTTCGACGAGCGTACCTCAAAATACGACGTTTCGGGCGCTTGATCTTCGGCAGCAGGCGCTTGACTTCAATCTTCAGTGTTTTTGCTGTTGCAGCTTTTGTACTTTTGTCTTTATTCACGCCTGTCTTATCTTTCTTCTATTAGAATTGCTGAAGCTTTTTTCTTCTTCTGTTACAGTACTTCATGCTACAGGACTTTATAGAAAATGGTACCTTATTTTCTGGTCAAGCTTGGACTTTGAATATCATAATACTTCATTCAAAATTACTTCTCCAGCCTACATAATGTTTGTATTCTGAAGAGACGCTTCATTAGCTTCATCAGACGCTTCTCAAATTAGCTAAGGCGCTTGGTTATCCACTAGGCACATTCAAAATGCTATTTAACTATTAGCATTCTTAGCAGTTAGCGTATTATGCTGATTTGACCCTCTTAATGCATGAATCTGGATTCGATATCATCATGAGAGTTGTAGTTATTTCTAAGCCTTCCAACGATACCAAGATTGATTCTTTTAAACACCTAAATCTCCAGAAATTGTCAGCAGACGCTTGCATGTTCTGATTGTCACGAACTGTATCACATCTAGAGCTTGAAGATGGAATTTCACTCCGATAGAGATTGGTTCAGATCTCGACTTCTCCAGGAAACATGTAGGTATTTTCCTTATCTTTCTTAAAAAAACAAAGATCACTTCATTTCGACGAGCGTACCGCAAAATACGACGTTTCGGAAGCTTGATTATCGGCTGCAGGCGCTTGACTTGAATCTTCAGTGTTTTTTCTTTTCCAGCATTTGTACTTTGATTTTTATTCACGCTTGTCTTCTCTTTATTCTATTAGAATTGCTGAAGCTTTTGTCTTCTCCTATTACAGTACTTCATGCTTCAGGACTTTATAGAAATGTGTACCTTATTTTCTGGTCAAGCTTGGACTTTCAGTATCTTAATACTTCATGCTAAATTACTTCTCCAGCCTTCATAATGTTTGTATTTCGAATAGACGCTTGATCAGATTCACCGGACGCTTCTTAAATTAGCTAAAGCGCTTGATTATCCATTGGGCACATTCACAAGGCCGTTTAACTCGTAGCATTCTTAGCAGTTAGCGTATTATGCTTCTTTGACCCTCTTAATGCGCGAATTAGGATTCGATGTCTTCATGAAACGTGTAGATATGGATGTTAGCTTTAATGAGACACCGGTTTAATCTAATTCGGACACCTATAGCTCAATATATAGTCATCAGACGCTACAAAGGTATGACTGTCAGGAGCAACATCACGTCACCAACTTACCGATGCAATTTGACAAGGATAGAGGTCGTTTTTGCACTTGAACTCTTCATGAGAGTTGCGGATATTCTCTAAGACTTCCAACGATACCAAGATCGATGCTTTTGAACACCAAAAGCACCAGAAATTGCCAGAAAACGCTTGCATTTTCTGATTGTCACTAACAGTACCACATCTCAAGCTTGAAGAAGGAGTTCTACTCAGATCGGGATTGGTTTAGATCTCGATTTCTCCAGGAAACCTGTAGGTATTTATCTTATCTTTCTAACAAAACCAAGACCACTTCATTTCGACGAGCGTACCTCAAAATACGACGTTTCGGGCGCTTGATCTTCGGCAGCAGGCGCTTGACTTCAATCTTCAGTGTTTTTGCTGTTGCAGCTTTTGTACTTTTGTCTTTATTCACGCCTGTCTTATCTTTCTTCTATTAGAATTGCTGAAGCTTTTTTCTTCTTCTGTTACAGTACTTCATGCTACAGGACTTTATAGAAAATGGTACCTTATTTTCTGGTCAAGCTTGGACTTTGAATATCATAATACTTCATTCAAAATTACTTCTCCAGCCTACATAATGTTTGTATTCTGAATAGACGCTTGATTAGCTTCACTGGACGCTTCTCAAATTAGCTAAGGCGCTTGGCTATCCACTGGGCACATTCACAACGCTGTTTAACTATTACCATTCTTAGCAGTTAGCGTATTATGCTTATTTGACCCTCTTAATGCATGAATTAGGATTTGATGTCTTCCTGAAACTTCTAGATATGGATATTAGCTTTAATGAGACACCGGTTTCGTCCAATTCAGACACCTACAGCTCAATATATGGCATCATGCGCTACAAAGGTATAACTGTTAGGAACAATATCACGTCAAGAACTTAGCGATGCAATTTGACAAAAATAGAGACCGATTTCAGTCTTGGCATCTTCATGAGAGTTGCAGTTATTTCTAAGCATTGCAACGATACCAGGATTGTTGCTTTTAAACACCTAAAGCTCCATAAATTGTCAGCAGATGCTTGCATGTACAGATTGTCATGACAGTACCACATCTCAAGCTTGAAGATGGTATTTCACTCAGATCGGGATTGGTTCAGATCTCGACTTCTCCAGGAAACATGTAGGTATTTCTCTTATCTTTCTTAAAAAACCAAGACCACTTCATTTCGACGAGCGTACCTCAAAATACGACGTTTCGGACGCTTGATCATCGACAGCAGGCGCTTGACTTCAATCATCAGTGTTTTTGTTGTTGCAGCTTTTGTACTTTTGTCTTTATTCACGCCTGTCTTATCTTTCTTCTATTAGAATTGTTGAAGCTTTTTTCTTCTTCTATTACAGTACTTCATGCTTCAGGACTTTATAGAAAATGGTACCTTATTTTCTGGTCAAGCTTGGACTTTGAATATCCTAATACTTCATTCAAAATTACTTCTCCAGCCTTCATAATGTTTGTATTCTGAATAGACGCTTGATTAGCTTCACTGGACGCTTCTTAAATTAGCTAAGGCGCTTGGGTATCCACTGGGCACATTCACGAGGCTGTTTAACTCGTAGCATTTGTAGCAGTTAGCGTATTATGCTTATTTGTCCCTCTTAATGCAAGAATTAGGATTCGATGTCTTCATGAAACTTGTAGATATGGATATTAGCTTTAATGAGACAATGGTTTCATCCAATTCGGACACCTACAGCCCAGTATATCGTCATCAGACGCTACAAAGGTATGATTGCCAGGAACAACAGCATGTCACCAACTTACGGATGCAATTTGACAAAGATAGAGATCGATTTCGCTTTTGACCTCTTCAGAAGAGTTGCAGACATTTCTCTAAGCCTTCCAACGATACTAAGAACGATGCTTTTGAACACCTAAAGCTCCAGAAATTGTCAACAGACGCTTGCATGTTCTGATTGTCACGAACAGTACCACATCTCAAGCTTGAAGAAGGAATTCTACTCAGATCGGGATTGGTTCAGATCTCGATTTCTCCAGGAAACCTTTAGGTATTTATCTTATATTTCTAACAAAACCAAGACCACTTCATTTCGACGAGCGTACCTAAAAATACGACGTTTCGGGCGCTTGATCATCGGCAGCAGGCGCTTGACTTCAATGTTTAGTGTTTTTGCTGTTGTAGCTTTTGTACTTTTGTCTTTTTTCACGACTGTCTTATCTTTCTTCTATTAGAATTGCTGAAGCTTTTTTCTTCTTCTATTACAGTACTTCATGCTTCAGGACTTTATAGAAAATGGTACCTTATTTTCTGGTCAAGGTAGGACTTTGAATATCATAATACTTCATTCAAAATTACTTCTCCAGCCTACATAATGTTTGTATTCTGAAGAGACGCTTCATTAGCTTCATCAGACGCTTCTCAAATTAGCTAAGGCGCTTGGTTATCCACTAGGCACATTCAAAATGCTATTTAACTATTAGCATTCTTAGCAGTTAGCGTATTATGCTGATTTGACCCTCTTAATGCATGAATCTGGATTCGATATCATCATGAGAGTTGTAGTTATTTCTAAGCCTTCCAACGATACCAAGATTGATTCTTTTAAACACCTAAATCTCCAGAAATTGTCAGCAGACGCTTGCATGTTCTGATTGTCACGAACAGTATCACATCTAGAGCTTGAAGATGGAATTTCACTCCGATAGAGATTGGTTCAGATCTCGACTTCTCCAGGAAACATGTAGGTATTTTCCTTATCTTTCTTAAAAAAACAAAGATCACTTCATTTCGACGAGCGTACCTCAAAATACGACGTTTCGGAAGCTTGATTATCGGCTGCAGGCGCTTGACTTGAATCTTCAGTGTTTTTTCTTTTCCAGCATTTGTACTTTGATTTTTATTCACGCTTGTCTTCTCTTTATTCTATTAGAATTGCTGAAGCTTTTGTCTTCTCCTATTACAGTACTTCATGCTTCAGGACTTTATAGAAAATGGTACCTTATTTTCTGGTCAAGCTTGGACTTTCAGTATCTTAATACTTCATTCAAAAATACTTCTCCAGCCTTCATAATGTTTGTATTTCGAATAGACGCTTGATCAGATTCACCGGACGCTTCTTAAATTAGCTAAGGCGCTTGATTATCCATTGGGCACATTCACAAGGCCGTTTAACTCGTAGCATTCTTAGCAGTTAGCGTATTATGCTTCTTTGACCATCTTAATGCGCGAATTAGGATTCGATGTCTTCATGAAACGTGTAGATATGGATGTTAGCTTTAATGAGACACTGGTTTAATCTAATTCGGACACCTATAGCTCAATATATAGTCATCAGACGCTACAAAGGTATGACTGTCAGGAGCAACATCACGTCACCAACTTACCGATGCAATTTGACAAGGATAGAGGTCGTTTTTGCACTTGAACTCTTCATGAGAGTTGCGGATATTCTCTAAGACTTCCAACGATACCAAGATCGATGCTTTTGAACACCAAAAGCACCAGAAATTGCCAGCAAACACTTGCATTTTCTGATTGTCACAAACAGTACCACATCTCAAGCTTGAAGAAGGAGTTCTACTCAGATCGGGATTGGTTCAGATCTCGATTTCTCCAGGAAACCTGTAGGTATTTATCTTTTCTTTCTAACAAAACCAAGACCACTTCATTTCGACGAGCGTACCTCAAAATACGACATTTCGGGCGCTTGATCATCGGCAGCAGGCGCTTGACTTCAATCTTCAGTGTTTTTGCTGTTACAGCTTTTGTACTTTTGTCTTTATTCACGCCTGTCTTATCTTTCTTCTATTAGAATTGCTGAAGCTTTTTTCTTCTTCTATTACAGTACTTCATGCTCCAGGACTTTATAGAAAATGGTACCTTATTTTCTGGTCAAGCTTGGACTTTGAATATCATAATACTTCATTAAAAATTACTTCTCCAGCCTACATAATGTGTGTATTCTGAATAGACGCTTGATTAGCTTCACCGGACGCTTCTCAAATTAGCTAAGGCGCTTGGTTATCCATTGGGCACATTCACAACGCTGTTTAACTATTAGCATTCTTAGCAGTTAGCGTATTATGCTTATTTGACCCTCTTAATGCATGAATTAGGATTCGATGTCTTCATGAAACTTATAGATATTGATATTAGCTTTAATGAGACACTGGTTTCGTCCAATTCAGACTGCTACAGCTCAGTATATGGCATCAGACGCTACAAACTTATAACTGTTATGAACAATATCACGTCAAGAACTTAGCGATGCAATTTGACAAAAATAGAGACCAATTTTGCAACACCCTTTCCCGAGTGTCACATTCCCGAACGTTTATAAGGCCGAAAATATTTATTAATGCGGAAAATACGATTTTTCTTTTTCTTTTCTTTTCATAAAGATGTAATGGGATTAGTAAAGGTAATAAATATTACTAATAAGTGAACTTAGGTTCACCATGCATTACTAGGACATACATACAGTATTATAATACAGAAAACAGAAAATAGAAACAGAAATAACAACATTACTACATACAGACATAAGTCTAATGTATGACTGACATAAGAAAATACAATAAGTACTAGGAGTCATAGCTCCCAAAAGGTACTACAAAAGCTGACATAGTCTGGCCGACAACAAAACTAAAACAGCAAAAGAGTCCACCTCCGAACTCAAAGGGACTGCGGAGCGGAACCATCGCCGCGTCCATCTGTTCAAACAGCAACAGCAAGTACCAGCAGAAAACATACAGATGTGGGTGAGATTCCCGTTCATCAACACAACAAAACAGCAGTAGCAAAAACGGGACGACTCACCGGGTAACAATGTACCCAACATGCTTACAAAGGTTCTCAGTATAAATCATGTTAAGCAGTTAACAACATAATAGCATGCTAAACATTTAACAGCATAATATAAGGCATTCTTAAACAATACAGCGACGTATAACAGTAAATGTAAACATCAATAGCCATAAACATCAATAGCCATGCAATGCAATGCAATGTATATGACTCAATGTCAATGTCACTGGGTACTACTCTGACCCCTACTCCATGGAGCTAACAAAACATTCGGAGAGAGTGAATGGGAGGACATGTTCCGGTTTCTACCAGCCATGAGCAAGATGCTACAACATTCGTAACGTGCACGTATCTGGTTTTACGGTAACACTCTCGACCAAACATAAAAAGTACGGCATCTAGTAGAGGATATCAGTGTATTGCACGGATTCGCCACGGCACAGAAGAATCACCAACTGGTCACATGTCAGCCCTTCCAACCCTGATACCTCCAAAAAGACCATTGAAGATCATCACCGTAAGATTCGCACCCGCATCAAGGTGTAAGCTCAACTCCTAGGCTCAAGGCCTTACAACTATGCACATGAAATGCCAATGCTTACACAAAGCAGATGCGATAAAACAATGTCTATCCATTGGATAAACCTCAAGGTTCACTAAGGTTCTCTTCCTTAGGAACTACACACATCTTTGTTTTATAAAACATTTATCCATCGGATAAATATCTCGTGATTCCTTTGGAATGATCCAGACTGCTTTCAGAATCGCCGACTGTCCCCACAAACCAACACAAGTCTTTTCAGCGTGTTTTGTCCTCACTCACACGCTTTCTAGGAAACTTCCCAGAAGGTCATCCATCCCATAATTACTCTAAGTCAAGCATGCTTAACTATAAAGTTCTTATGTTCTAAGTTCCCGAAAAGAAGATAAATCTTGTTGGTATGGGTAGTACCAATCAATTCTTATATGCCTTCCCTTAACTATACAGACCCATACCTGCATAGCCTCAGGATTCCTTCCACTGTACAGTCCCATACCTGCACAGCCTCAGGATCTCTCTCATTCCAGTTATCACAAGACAGAAACAATTGAACGATTAACCTGGATCCGAATCATCGGTCCGTTATCGAACTACTGTTTCGAAAACCAAAACGTTTCGTGTTTGTGTTTACGTCTTATGAATTATGTCTCAAGTCCTAAGCATTATGAATAAGGATTGAGAATCCTCTTAGATAAGTCTTTAAGCCTTTCTAAGATATTAATCCCTTGTCTTTCAATTAAGGAAACAAGTGTTGATTTCACTTAAGTCTTATGAACTCATTGATGTACTAAGTCATCAATGGTATAGCACATGGTCTTGTTCCACCACATACCATACTTAATTAACCCTTGTTTTCAACTCTAAGTTAATTACTTAACTTAGGTTTTTCACGTATAAAACTCTTACGATTGAGTTAGAAAACTCCTTTTGTAAACCAAACAACTTTTACAATTAAAAACTCATTTGATTTGAAACAATATTTGAACTACTTACTTCATTTCTAGCATTTTCTGAAACATGAAATTCGCTTAGCGAGAGTACATTCGCTTAGCTAAATTAAGGTAGTGATACCGCAATTGAAATTCCTTTCTCGCGGGGCGAACAGAAATTTCGCGTCGCGAGGCTGAGAGTTATATTTGCTCCTTATACAAATCCTCTGTATCGCGAGGCGAATATTGTCTCGCGTCGCGAGGCAGAGAACTGTATTTCAAACCGACCTTCTGCTTCGCGAGGTGATAATTGTCTCGCGTCGCGAGGCAGAGCTACAATTCTTCACTGCTTAGGCGGTTCGCGGGGCGAGAACTACTTCGCTACGTGAGGCAGAGAAGCTGCATCTTTGCTGCTCGGGCTAGTCCACTGTCTCGAGAGGCGAGGCAAGGTTAGCCTGGCGAATGCCTTATTTTCCCTCTGTCTCGCGAGGCGAGACGGGGTTCGCTGGGCGAGTGCCCTGTTTTTCATTTTCCCTAACTCCTTCATTATTTCTTCTTTTGAAACACTTAGTTTGATTAACAAACCTATGGCTAAAGAAAAGACATTTTCCACTTTGGTGATACACTTAAAGGGTTAAAACTTCATTTGATCTTTGGATCAAAAATCACTTTTGTTTCTCTTTGAAATCCTAGGTTATGAAATCATGTTTTGTTGCATCAAAACTTTGCCAAAACAAGAACAACATATGTTCTTATATTTTCATCTTACTAAGGCCACAAGCCTACTCCAATGAAAAATGGAGACTTTACTTCACCAACTAAGCAAATATAGCTCAAAAGCTCACACCAATTATGACAAACCACAATTACACCTTATTACATCATAACCAAAACATACAAGTCCATCACACATCATAGTCTCATGACCAAGCATAAAAGTCCATACTTGATCTAGTGATCAAAGTAGGTTTTCCAACATACATGAAAATGATTTTCATTCAATCATATCATCATCAACTTATGCTAAAGCACACTACAACATACTCAAGCATAAACTCATCAAAACAACCTTGTTCTTGAAGAGAACTTAACAAAACTTAACACATAAAAGTGAACCCAAACTAAAGGGTTTCACCCACACATAAACTTAAACAACCATTCTCACTACCACCATCTTGGTGTGATGAGGTTCTTCTCCCCATACCTGTTGAAGAGCAGATTCCCGGATCAAAGTCGGTTGATCGGTTTGTGAACCTCCTGATAGTTGTCACCAACTACAAACAACCAAACAATCAATAATTAAACAACAATCAAACCAAACTCAACAATTCTCACAAATAGGGTTTCGGCCACCCTAAAGAGAATAAAGCTAGGAATTGATCTTGGTTTTCCATTTCATGGATTCAAAAGCATTAGGAAAGCTAAGCATGAAATCAAGTGTTAAAAATCAAAACTTGATGAAAACACTATTCATCATCATCAAGAAGGGTTCGGCCCTAATGTGCTTTTTGAGCTATGATGAGAGTTGAATCATAAGCTCTTGGGTTTAGATAGAGATTAATGATGTGAGTTCAAAGAAATTGGTCTCACATCAAAATGATTTTTCTACAATTTCCTATGGATTTTCAAAGTTTTGGATCTAAGAAATTCTTTTCATGAAAATGGATCTTGATCTTGAAATAAAGAGATATTCAAGAAGCTAAGAGATCATAGAAGTGATCTTACCATAAAATGAAGGAAGATTGCTCAAGGAATCAAGTGAATCCAACAAGTGATTCAAGCTTTTCAAGAAGAAAAATGGAGTTTCTCTTCAAGAACAACAATGGTGTTCTTCTTTGGGCAGCAATTTCGTGAATGAGGGGCTGGAAGGGCTGAGTTCAGCCTTTAAAACAAGTCACTTAAGGGCAAAATGGTCATTTGCCAAAAGGGTAAAATGGTAAAAGTGCAAAAGATTAAGGTTAGGGGCATTTTGGTCATTTCGCGTCTAGATTTTCCCGATCGTCATGACGACTCTAGCATACTCTCCCAAGTGTCCTGGGATGTTGTGATATCAAGATTATCTGTTGGCGAGTCTCGGTAAGTCCATATGTGGCTCCGTTCGTCACCCGATTGAGAAATCCGCTCGAACGAAGGTCAGGAAATGATTTTTCTGAAATTTTTACGAAATTTAACCAAAACGTAGAGAATCAAATTCTAAGACTTATTGTCTCGTTCACGGGTCCATCTGAGGTCTTCTGAGCAGTAAAATCATACTGTCAGTGTAAAAACGCAGACCGGACTCCGTTTGAGTTTTTGACTCAAAACTTAATCGTAGCTTCCTACGATATCGTCGAGCATGACTATGGTCTCGGAATATTTTATTTCCATTCCTAAGACCTCGAATAAAATAAAGACATTAAAATACTGAAGAACTAGAAAACGTGAAAATCGGGGCGTTACATTCCTACCCCTCTTAAAAGAATTTCATCCTCGAAATTCCGTGACTTAAAACTAAACCCACTCGATCGCTGAAGATTAAGGAAAGAAATTCAACAAAGGAAATTTTTCCTGGTCTTGGTCTCAGAAGAAAGTAACAAAAGAATTTTACCAATCTGGAATGAATACAGGAATATCCAGTATGCAAAAAGACTCTTCGGTAGGTTCGTGAGTGTAAAAATGCATAGCTAATACATGTTTACATCCATGACTCTAATAAAGTTCCTTCTTTCATAAGAACCTTCCAATAACTTGGGAATCAAAAGATAAACAGTCTGGCAAAAATCAGACTGGATCACCTTCACGAAAAGTAAAAGTGATTAGACTAAGTTTCATCAAGAAACCTCCAGTATCAAGAAGTTGTTTATGTTATAACTCAAGAAATAGTAATAACAAAACTTTCAGTGAAATAATACGAAAATGTCCAGACCAAAGGACACCATATTACCAATTCACTCAATTGTCTAATACATTGAGGAATATGTAGAAGTGTGAACACAAATGTTCCCTTGAGATCAGGCAGCACTAACACAGGTGTAGTCAACCTTCTCTCTAATCCTTGTAAACTTTCCTCACAGGCTTTAGTCCATTCAAACGCTTCATCCTTCCTTTGAAATCACATGACCCAAAAACTCTACTTCGTCGAGCCAAAACTCACACTTGGACAACTTTGCATATAGCTGTTTCTCCTTCAGAACCTGAAGAATCACACTAAGGTATTCAGCGTGTACTTCTTGGTTTCGCGAATAGATGAGTATGTCGTCTATGAAACAACGACAAACTTATCTAGGTATGGACGAAAGATCCTATTCATGTAATCCATGAATATAGAGGAGTATTCATCATACCAAACGGCATCACAAGATACTCGTAGTGCCCATAGCGTGTTCGAAACGCTGTCTTCGGTATATCTTCTGCCTTCACACGAATCTGGTGATAAGCCAATCGCAAATCATTCTTGGAGAAAACTGCCGCTCTCCTCAACTGATCCATCAAGTCATCTATCCTCGGAAGATAATACTTGTTCTGAATGGTAACTTTGTTCAACTGGCGATAATCCACATACAAACGAGATGTTCCATCTTTCTTTCTCACCAACAGCACAGGCGTTCCCTACGGCGACACACTGGGTCTAACGAACTGTTTTTCCCAATAAGTCCACCAACTGTTCCTTCAAGGTTTCCAACTCAGCAGGTGCCATATGCTAAGGTGCCATAGACACTGGTCCTGTTCCTGGTACAAGACCGATCACAACTCGACGTCTCGAACTGGCGGTACACCTGGTACGTCTTCAAGAAAGACTTCCGGAAACTCGTTAGTAACATGTATTCGTTTTGCTCCTCCTCCTCTCAAAGAAACGTTTCCTTGGTTGGCAGTCCAAATCCAGAATTATCCGAATCAGGAAGAACTAAGGTTTTGTTTGCACCGTCTAATAGGATATAGTTACAAGATAAACAATCCATCCCTATGATCAAATCCATTTGCGAAAGAGGCAAACAGATTAAATCAATCAAAAACATTCTATCCACTACGGAAAATAGAACAGTTCAAACAGACTGTCGCAGTTATAACAGGCTTTGCAGAAAGTGCAAAAATCACCAAATCTAAGGGTAAGGAAAGATACAGGTAAGGTTTTACCTTCCACGACGATCTGACCGTGAATCAAATCTTCCCTTTGAGAAGTCTCAGCATCATCCCCAGTATAAGCTCTACTCATTGCCTTAGGCTTCGCTGCTTGCACATCGTTGACAGAATGTCTAGCTTTTGACTGCCCACAATCGCGTGAAGTATGCCCTGGCTTCCCACACTTGAAACACATGATTCCCTTGATCAAGCATCCTCTAGTCACATGATTGTTCTTGCCACACTTCATGCACTTCTTTGGGGCGCTTCCAGATTGACTAATATTCCCATTGCTTCCTCCTACAGAACGTTGTTGTTAGCCTTGCTGTTTTGAATATGGTTTCCATCGAGATCTATCATCACGACCATTGGTGCCTTTATGGAACCTAGTCGGTCCAGAGTGACGTTGCCTTCCTCCACGAGTCTTCATCAGATCTTCGATTACGAAGCATTCATCTACCAAAACCGAGAACTCTTTGACCTCAAGAGGTAGCACCTCTCCTCGAATCTCGTCCGTTAAACCTTCTTCGAACTTTGTGCACTTCCACTCCTCATCGGGATGAAGATGGAAATACCTCGAAGATTTCAGCAGGAACTCAAAACGATCAGCATATTCTTTGACAGACATTCCTCCTTGACGTAGCTGCAGGAACTCCATGTCTTTCAACTCGTCTTGCACCCGTCGGAAAACAGTCTTCTTCACAGAAACACAACACAGAAAACAAACAATACAAAAGGATAGACCGAAGTCATCATCCTCTCCAAAATTGTTTTCTCTCAGAAACAATAACACGGAAAACAATCAGATAAAACACAACACAAACAAGACAGACCATAACCTACAAACCCCAAAAGACTCGGCCAGCTCTGATACCAAATAATGCAACACCCTTTCCCGAGTGTCACATTCCCGAACGTTTATAAGGCCGAAAATATTTATTAATGCGGAAAATACGATTTTTCTTTTTCTTTTCTTTTCATAAAGATGTAATGGGATTAGTAAAGGTAATAAATATTACTAATAAGTGAACTTAGGTTCACCATGCATTACTAGGACATACATACAGTATTATAATACAGAAAACAGAAAACAGAAACAGAAATAACAACATTACTACATACAGACATAAGTCTAATGTATGACTGACATAAGAAAATACAATAAGTACTAGGAGTCATAGCTCCCAAAAGGTACTACAAAAGCTGACATAGTCTGGCCGACAACAAAACAAAAACAGCAAAAGAGTCCACCTCCGAACTCAAAGGGACTGCGGAGCGGAACCATCGCCCCGTCCATCTGTTCAAACAGCAACAGCAAGTACCAGCAGAAAACATACAAATATGGGTGAGATTCCCGTTCATCAACACAACAAAACAGCAGTAGCAAAAACGGGACGACTCACCGGGTAACAACGTACCCAACATGCTTACAAAGGTTCTCAGTATAAATCATGTTAAGCAGTTAACAACATAATAGCATGCTAAACATTTAACAGCATAATATAAGGCATTCTTAAACAATACAGCGATGTATAACAGTAAATGTAAACATCAATAGCCATAAACATCAATAGCCATGCAATGCAATGCAATGTATATGACTCAATGTCAATGTCACTGGGTACTACTCTGACCCCTACTCCATGGAGCTAACAAAACATTCGGAGAGAGTGAATGGGAGGACATGTTCCGGTTTCTGCCAGCCATGAGCAAGATGCTACAACATTCGTAACGTGCACGTATCTGGTTTTACGGTAACACTCTCGACCAAACATGAAAAGTACGGCATCTAGTAGAGGATATCAGTGTATTGCACGGATTCGCCACGACACAGAAGAATCACCAACTGGTCACATGTCAGCCCTTCCAACCCTGATACCTCCAAAAAGACCATTGAAGATCGTCACCGTAAGATTCGCACCCGCATCAAGGTGTAAGCTCAACTCCTAGGCTCAAGGCCTTACAACTATGCACATGAAATGCCAATGCTTACACAAAGCAGATGCGATAAAACAATGTCTATCCATTGGATAAACCTCAAGGTTCACTAAGGTTCTCTTCCTTAGGAACTACACACATCTTTGTTTTATAAAACATTTATCCATCGGATAAATATCTCGTGATTCCTTTGGAATGATCCAGACTGCTTTCAGAATCGCCGACTGTCCCCACAAACCAACACAAGTCTTTTCAGCGTGTTTTGTCCTCACTCACACGCTTTCTAGGAAACTTCCCAGAAGGTCACCCATCCCATAATTACTCTAAGTCAAGCACGCTTAACTATAAAGTTCTTATGTTCTAAGTTCCCGAAAAGAAGATAAATCTTGTTGGTATGGGTAGTACCAATCAATTCTTATATGCCTTCCCTTAACTATACAGACCCATACCTGCATAGCCTCAGGATTCCTTCCACTGTACAGTCCCATACCTGCACAGCCTCAGGATCTCTCTCATTCCAGTTATCACAAGACAGAAACAATTGAACGATTAACCTGGATCCGAATCATCGGTCCGTTATCGAACTACTGTTTCGAAAACCAAAACGTTTCGTGTTTGTGTTTACGTCTTATGAATTATGTCTCAAGTCCTAAGCATTATGAATAAGGATTGAGAATCCTCTTAGATAAGTCTTTAAGCCTTTCTAAGATATTAATCCCTTGTCTTTCAATTAAGGAAACAAGTGTTGATTTCACTTAAGTCTTATGAACTCATTGATGTACTAAGTCATCAATGGTATAGCACATGGTCTTGTTCCACCACATACCATACTTAATTAACCCTTGTTTTCAACTCTAAGTTAATTACTTAACTTAGGTTTTTCACGTATAAAACTCTTACGATTGAGTTAGAAAACTCCTTTTGTAAACCAAACAACTTTTACAATTAAAAACTCATTTGATTTGAAACAATATTTGAACTACTTACTTCATTTCTAGCATTTTCTGAAACATGAAATTCGCTTAGCGAGAGTACATTCGCTTAGCTAAATTAAGGTAGTGATACCGCAATTGAAATTCCTTTCTCGCGGGGCGAACAGAAATTTCGCGTCGCGAGGCTGAGAGTTATATTTGCTCCTTATACAAATCCTCTGTATCGCGAGGCGAATATTGTCTCGCGTCGCGAGGCAGAGAACTGTATTTCAAACCGACCTTCTGCTTCGCGAGGCGATAATTGTCTCGCGTCGCGAGGCAGAGCTACAATTCTTCACTGCTTAGGCGGTTCGCGGGGCGAGAACTACTTCGCTACGTGAGGCAGAGAAGCTGCATCTTTGCTGCTCGGGCTAGTCCACTGTCTCGCGAGGCGAGGCAAGGTTAGCCTGGCGAATGCCTTATTTTCCCTCTGTCTCGCGAGGCGAGACGGGGTTCGCTGGGCGAGTGCCCTGTTTTTCATTTTCCCTAACTCCTTCATTATTTCTTCTTTTGAAACACTTAGTTTGATTAACAACCTATGGCTAAAAAAAGACATTTTTCCACTTTGGTGATACACTTAAAGGGTTAAAACTTCATTTGATCTTTGGATCAAAAATCACTTTTGTTTCTCTTTGAAATCCTAGGTTATGAAATCATGTTTTGTTGCATCAAAACTTTGCCAAAACAAGAACAACATATGTTCTTATATTTTCATCTTACTAAGGCCACAAGCCTACTCCAATGAAAAATGGAGACTTTACTTCACCAACTAAGCAAATATAGCTCAAAAGCTCACACCAATTATGACAAACCACAATTACACCTTATTACATCATAACCAAAACATACAAGTCCATCACACATCATAGTCTCATGACCAAGCATAAAAGTCCATACTTGATCTAGTGATCAAAGTAGGTTTTCCAACATACATGAAAATGATTTTCATTCAATCATATCATCATCAACTTATGCTAAAGCACACTACAACATACTCAAGCATAAACTCATCAAAACAACCTTGTTCTTGAAGAGAACTTAACAAAACTTAACACATAAAAGTGAACCCAAACTAAAGGGTTTCACCCACACATAAACTTAAACAACCATTCTCACTACCACCATCTTGGTGTGATGAGGTTCTTCTCCCCATACCTGTTGAAGAGCAGATTCCCGGATCAAAGTCGGTTGATCGGTTTGTGAACCTCCTGATAGTTGTCACCAACTACAAACAACCAAACAATCAATAATTAAACAACAATCAAACCAAACTCAACAATTCTCACAAATAGGGTTTCGGCCACCCTAAAGAGAATAAAGCTAGGAATTGATCTTGGTTTTCCATTTCATGGATTCAAAAGCATTAGGAAAGCTAAGCATGAAATCAAGTGTTAAAAATCAAAACTTGATGAAAACACTATTCATCATCATCAAGAAGGGTTCGGCCCTAATGTGCTTTTTGAGCTATGATGAGAGTTGAATCATAAGCTCTTGGGTTTAGATAGAGATTAATGATGTGAGTTCAAAGAAATTGGTCTCACATCAAAATGATTTTTCTACAATTTCCTATGGATTTTCAAAGTTTTGGATCTAAGAAATTCTTTTCATGAAAATGGATCTTGATCTTGAAATAAAGAGATATTCAAGAAGCTAAGAGATCATAGAAGTGATCTTACCATAAAATGAAGGAAGATTGCTCAAGGAATCAAGTGAATCCAACAAGTGATTCAAGCTTTTCAAGAAGAAAAATGGAGTTTCTCTTCAAGAACAACAATGGTGTTCTTCTTTGGGCAGCAATTTCGTGAATGAGGGGCTGGAAGGGCTGAGTTTAGCCTTTAAAACAAGTCACTTAAGGGCAAAATGGTCATTTGCCAAAAGGGTAAAATGGTAAAAGTGCAAAAGACTAAGGTTAGGGGCATTTTGGTCATTTCGCGTCTAGATTTTCCCGATCGTCATGACGACTCTGGCATACTCTCCCAAGTGTCCTGGGATGTTGTGATATCAAGATTATCTGTTGGTGAGTCTCGGTAAGTCCATATGTGGCTCCGTTCGTCACCCGATTGAGAAATCCGCTCGAACGAAGGTCAGGAAATGATTTTTCTGAAATTTTTACGAAATTTAACCAAAACGTAGAGAATCAAATTCTAAGACTTATTGTCTCGTTCACGGGTCCATCTGAGGTCTTCTGAGCAGTAAAATCATACTGTCAGTGTAAAAATGCAGACCGGACTCCGTTTGAGTTTTTGACTCAAAACTTAATCGTAGCTTCCTACGATATCGTCGAGCATGACTATGGTCTCGGAATATTTTATTTCCATTCCTAAGACCTCGAATAAAATAAAGACATTAAAATACTGAAGAACTAGAAAACGTGAAAATCGGGGCGTTACAAATTTCACTCTTGGGGTCTTCATGAGAGTTGCAGTTGTTTCTAAGCATTCCAACGATGCTAGGATTGTTGCTTTTAAACTCCTAAAGCTTCATATATTTGTCAGCAGATGCTTGCATGTACAGATTGTCACGAACAGTACCACATCTCAAGCTTGAAGATGGTATTTCACTCAGATCGGGATTGGTTCAGATCTCGACTTCTCCAGGAAACATGTAGGTATTTCTCTTATCTTTCTTAAAAAACCAAGACCACTTCATTTCGACGAGCGTACCTCAAAATACGACGTTTCGGGCGCTTGATCATCGGCAGCAGGCGCTTGACTTCAATCTTCAGTGTTTTTGGTGTTGCAGCTTTTGTACTTTTGTCTTTATTCACGCCCGTCTTATCTTTCTTCTACTAGAATTGCTGAAGCTTTTTTCTTCTTCTAATACAGTACTTCTTGCTTCAGGACTTTATAGAAAATGTTACCTTATTTTCAGGTCAAGCGTGGAATTTGAATATCATAATACTTCATTCAAAATTACTTCTCCAGCCTACATAATGTGCGTATTCTGAATAGACGCTTGATTAGCTTCACCGAACGCTTCTCAAATTAGCTAAGGCGCTTGGTTATCCACTGGGCACATTCACAACGCTGTTTAACTATTAGCATTCTTAGCAGTTAGCGTATTATGCTTATTTGACCCTCTTAATGCATGAATTAGGATTCGATGTCTTCACGAAACTTATAGATATGGATATTAGCTTTAATGAGACACCGATTTCGTCCAATTCAGACACCTACAGCTCAATATATGGCATCAGACGCTACAAACTTATAACTGTTAGGAACAATATCACGTCAAGAACATAGCGATGCAATTTGACAAAAATAGAGACCGATTTCACTCTTGGCGTCTTCATGAGAGTTGCAGTTATTTCTAAGCATTCCAACGATACCAGGATTGATGCTTTTAGACACCTAAAGCTCCAGAAATTGTCAGCAGATGCTTGCATGTACAGATTGTCACGAACAGTACCACATCTCAAGCTTGAAGATGGTATTTCACTCAGATCGGGATTGGTTCAGATCTCGACTTCTGCAGGAAACATGTAGGTATTTCTCTTATCTTTCTTAAAAAACCAGACCACTTCATTTCGATGAGCGTACCTCAAAATACGACGTTTCGGGCGCTTGATCATCGGCAGCAGGAGCTTGACTTCAATCTTCAATGTTTTTGTTGTTGCAGCTTTTGTACTTTTGTCTTTATTCACGCCTGTCTTATCTTTCTTCTATTAGAATTGTTGAAGCTTTTTTCTTCTTCTATTACAGTACTTCATGCTTCAGGACTTTAGAGAAAATGGTACCTTATTTTCTGGTCAAGCTTGGACTTTGAATATCTTAATACTTCATTCATAATTACTTCTCCAGCCTTCATAATGTTTGTATTCTGAATAGATGCTTGATTAGCTTCACTGGACGCTTCTTAAATTAGCTAAGGCGCTTGGGTATCCACTGGGCACATTCACAAGGCTGTTTAACTCGTAGCATTCTTAGCAGGTAGCGTATTATGCCTATTTGACCCTCTTAATGCAAGAATTAGGATTCGATGTCTTCATGAAACTTGTAGATATCGATATTAGCTTTAATGAGACACTGGTTTAATCCAACTCGGACACATACAGCGCAATATTTGACGTCAGACGCTACAAAGGTATGACTGTTAGGAACAATATCACGTCAAAAATTTATGTATGCAATTTGATAGAGATAGAGATTGATTTCACTCTTGGTGTCTTCATGAGAGTTGCAGTTATTTCTAAGCCTTCCAACGATACCAAGATTGATGCTTTTAAACACCTAAAGCTCCAGAAATTGTCAGCAGACGTTTGCATGTTCTGATTGTCACGAACAGTATCAAATCTAGAGATTGAAGAAGCAATTTCACTACGATAGAGATTGGTTCAGATATCGACTTCTCCAGGAAACATGTAGGTATTTCTCTTATCTTTTTAAAAAATCATAGATCACTTCATTTCGACGAGCGTACCCCAAAATAAGACGTTTCGGACGCTTGATTACCGGCAGCAGGTGCTTGACCTGAATCTTCAGTGTTTTTTCTTTTCCTGCATTTGTACTTTTATTTTTATTCACGCTTGTCTTCTCTTTATTCTATTAGAACTTTTGAAGCTTTTGTTTTCTATTATAGTACTTCGTGCTTCTGGACTTTATAGAAAAGGGTACCTTATTTTCTGGTCAAGCTTAGACTTTCAATATCGTAATACTTCATTCAACATTACTTTTCTGGCCTTCATAATGTTTGTATTCTGAATATACGCTTGATTAGATTCACCGGACGCTTCTTAAATTAGCTAAGGCGCTTGATTATCCATTGGGCACATTCACAAGCCAGTTTAACTCGTAGCATTCTTAGCAGTTAGCGTATTATGCATATTTGACCTTCTTAATGCACGAATCTGGATTCGATATCATCATGAAACGTGTAGATATGGATATTAGCTTTAATGAGACACTGGTTTCATCCAATTCGGACACCTACAGCCCAATATATGGTCATCAGATGCTACAAATGTATGACAGTCAGGAACAACAGGACGTCAGAAACTTATGGATGCAATTTGACAAAGATAGAGATCGATTTCGCTTCTGACCTCTCCAGGAGAGTTGCGGATATTTCTCTAAGCCTTCCCAAGAGACTAAGATCGATGCTTTTGAACACCTAAAGCTCCAGAAATTGTCAGTAGACGCTTGCATGATCTGATTGTCACGAACAGTACCACAGCTCAAGCTTGAAGAAGGAATTCTACTCAGATCGAGATTGGTTCAGATCTTGATTTCTCCAGGAAACCTATAGGTATTTATCTTATCTGTCTAACAAAATCGAGACCACTTCATTTCGGCGAGCGTACCTCACAATACGACGTTTCGGGCGCTTGATCATCGGCAGCAGGCACTTGACTTCAATCTTCAGTGTTTTGGCTGTTGTAGCTTTTGTACTTTTGTCTTTATTCACGCCTGTCTTATCTTTCTTCTATTAGAATTGCTGAAGCTTTTTTCTTCCTCTATTACAGTACTTCATGCTTCAGGACTTTATAGAAAATGGTACCTTATTTTCTGGTCAAGCTAGGACTTTGAATATCATAATACTTCATTCAAAATTACTTCTCCAGCCTAAATACTGATTGTATTCTGAAGAGACGCTTCATTAGCTTCATCAGACGCTTCTCAAATTAGCTAAGACGCTTGGTTATCCACTAGGCACATTCAAAATGCTGTTTAACTATTAGCATTCTTAGCAGTTAGCGTATTATGCTGATTTGACCCTCTTAATGCACGAATCTGGATTCGATATCATCATGAGAGTTGCAGTTATTTCTAAGCCTTCCAACGATACCAAGATTGATGCTTTTTGAGACAACCCCTTCCTAGGAGGCCCAAATCGTCTAAAGCCCGCAGGCCCAAATCGTCTCATGGATACGACATATTCCCCCGCCCGCAGACCAGGTCGGAATATTCGCCCGTCAACAACACAACTTACGGTAACGACATGTTCCCCCGCCCGCAGGCTAGGTCGGAGCATTCGCCCGTTCGTTAACAACTCAACTTTCGGTAACGACATATCCCCCCGCCCGCAGGCTAGGTCGAGATATACGCCCGTCCGTCTACAATTCGACTAACGGGTACGACCACCTCCCCGCAGGTAAGATCGAATACGCCCCTATGTCAAACTAATCGGTACGACCACCTCCCCGCAGGTAAGATCGAAATCGCCCGTATGCCAACACAGTGATGAATAACAACGATGCAACATGAATCTCACTGACTCATCTCAGGATTTACACTTAGTGCCTCACCTACGACTTATATGCAACCACGACCAACTTTCATCCGGTTCAACCAGGTATCAACTCACATCACAACATTAACAGATCAACTACATCACTAGGTTGAGCACTATGACATATATATAACCTCGACTTTCTCACCACACATTCATCACCCGATTTATCAGAAATCAATGCCTAGTTCTACTCAGACATCAGCAGTCAGAATATATATATTCAACAATACAATCAACTTCCAAGTAAATAACATTTAATCAACTATAGCATATAATAGACATCATACATATATCACATATAATATACCAAATATCCAATCATAGTACAGACAACCTCAATATGCAGTAAAATCAACCTAACGGTCAAACGACCTCTAGTAGGGTTTGGGTCGCTCTACGTATATCAATATATATTATTTAAATCTTGCCTCCCTGACGATATTGCGGTTCTTTCCCCCACCATAGTGATTTTTCCGGGAGATTCCGAATGCGGCTCCGCAGCAGTCAATCAAGTGCGCGATCGAGCGTTCGAGTCCTGTCAGATTCTATACAGTAAAACACAACCAGAAATTAAAATAATGAAACCATAATCTACCTAATCTCTATGATTAGCTACTGCCCTTAATTAATTAAATAGGCTAGGGATATTGAAATTCTACCAACTCTTGGATCAATGATCCCTAAGCATACCTAATGCATAATCAATGATCAATTATCAAAGATTTGAACCAAAACCCCTTAAACCAACAAAGTAGGGTTTCGGCCATCACCTTGAAAAATAAGTGAGAGTTTGATTTGGCCTCCTAATCACTTGGATTACATGATTAAGGGATGAACCAAGTGAAATCAAAAACAAAGAACAAAAACCCATTTTTCCCCCAAAATCCATACATTCGGCCCCTCTTTGATAAATAGGCTAGGGATTTTATTTCATTACAAGCTCTTGGATTATGATAGTAGGGGATGATACTAGCTCATAGGAATTGGTTTGGTCTCAAAATGATTTTTCTACAATTTTCTAGAGATTTTTGAAGTTTAGATCTAGAAATTGACATTCATGAAAATAAATGGAGAAAATAAAGATTGAGAGCTCAAGGATGAAATCTATACCTTCTAGGTGATAGAGGAGGATGAGAGGAGCAACTTTGCTTGACAAACTTGGTTGAAAATCCTTGAGGAAGCTTGAGGAAAAAGAGGTTGAAAATGGAGGAAGAAAAGAGAAATGGAGGAAGAGGAAGAAGAAGAAGAAAGAAGGAAGAAGAAGAAGATGAAGGTGATAAGGAGAGAGAGAGAGCTCGAAATTATGGAGAGAGAAAGTGAGGGTGATCATGAAAATGTAGATATTTTCTTAAGTTTGCTTAAGAGTTAAGAAAGGTAAAAAGGGTAAAAAGGTAATTAGTAAAAATAACCAAGGCAATTGGTCATTTCACGTCCCGACATTTTGAAAATCCTCACGACACTTGTAGGAGTCCCCAAATGATTTATCATGGCTCTGGTATGAAAATCATTGGCTCAAGGTTCTCGAAAAACCCTAAGATAGCTCGAATCGTCTCCTAGAACGATTATCGGCCTGAATATAATAATATTATTTTCATTTTCGAACGTCAGGACGAACTTTTTCGAAAATATGGGAAACGTGATTCTAAGACTAACCGTCTCGTTCACGGGTCCAAATTAGGTCTCGATAGCAGTAAAGCACTACTGTCAAGCAAAAACGCAGACCGGGCTCCATTTGAGTTTTCGACCCAAAACTTAACCATAGCCTCCTACGATAGCGTAGAGCGTGACTATGGCCTCGGAATAATTTATTTAATTTTTTAGACCCTCTAATAAAATAAAATTACTTAAATACTAATTAAACAAAAGATAAAAGAAAAATCGGGGTGTTACACTTTTAAACACCAAAAGCTCCAGAAATTGTCTGCAGACGCTTGCATGTTCTGATTGTCACGAACAGTATCACATCTAGAGCTTGAAGATGGAATTTCACTCCGATAGAGATTGGTTCAGATCTCGACTTCTCCAGGAAACATGTAGGAATTTTCCTTATCTTTCTTAAAAAAACAAAAATCACTTCATTTCGACGAGCGTACCTCAAAATACGACGTTTCGGAAGCTTGATTATCGGCTGCAGGCGCTTGACTTGAATCTTCAGTGTTTTTTCTTTTCTAGCATTTGTACTTTTATTTTTATTCAAGCTTATCTTCTCTTTATTCTATTAGAATTGCTGAAGCTTTTGTCTTCTTCTATTACAGTACTTCATGCTTCAGGACTTTATAGAAATGTGTACCTTATTTTCTGGTCAAGCATCGACTTTCAATTTCTTAATACTTCATTTAATATTACTTCTCCAGCCTTCATAATGTTTGTATTTCGAATAGACGCTTGATCAGATTCACCGGACGCTTCTTAAATTAGCTAAGGCGCTTGATTATCCACTGGGCACATTCACAGGGCCGTTTAACTCGTAGCATTCTTAGAAGTTAGCGTATTATGCTTCTTTGACCCTCTTAAAGCATGAATTAGGATTCGATGTCTGCATGAAACGTGTAGATATGGATGTTAGCTTTAAGGAGACACTAGTTTCATCCAATTCGGACACCTACAGCTCAATATATAGTCATCAGACGCTACAAAGGTATGACTGTCAGGAGCAACATCACGTCACCAACTTACGGATGCAATTTGACAAGGATAGAGGTCGTTTTTGCACTTGAATTCTTCATGAGAGTTGCGGATATTCTCTAAGACTTCCAAAGATACCAAGATCGATGCTTTTGAACACCTAAAGCACTAGAAATTGTCAGCAAACACTTGCATTTTCTGATTGTCACGAACAGTACCACATGTCAAGTTTGAAGAAGGAATTCTACTCAGATCGGGATTGGTTCAGATCTCGATTTCTCCAGGAAACCTGTAGGTATTTATATTATCTTTCCAACAAAACCAAGACCACTTCATTTCGACGAGCGTACCTCAAAATACGACGTTTCGGGCGCTTGATCATCGGCAGCAGGCGCTTGACTTCAATCTTCAGTGTTTTTGCTGTTGCAGCTTTTGTACTTTTGTCTTTATTCACGCCTGTCTTATATTTCTTCTATTAGAATTGTTGAAGCTTTTTTCTTCTTCTATTACAGTACTTCATGCTTCAGGACTTTATAGAAAATGGTACCTTATTTTATGGTCAAGCTTGGACTTTGAATTTCTTAATACTTCACTCAAAATTACTTCTCCAGCCTTCATAATGTTTGTATTCTGAATAGATGCTTGATTAACTTCACCGGACGCTTCTTAAATTGGCTAAGGCGCTTGGGCATCCACTGGGCACATTCACAAGGCTGTTTAACTCGTAGCATTCTTAGTAGTAAGCGTATTATGCTTATTTGACCCTCTTAATGCAATAATTAGGATTCGATGTCTGCATGAAACTTGTAGACATGGATATTAGCTTTAATGAGACAATGGTTTCATCCAATTCGGACACCTACATCTCAATATATCGTCATCAGACGATACAAAGGTATGACTGTCAGGAACAACAGCATGTCACCAACTTACGGATGCAATTTGACAAAGATAGAGATCGATTTCGCTTTTGACCTCTTCAGAAGAGTTGCGAAAATTTCTCTAAGCCTTCCAACGATACTAAGATCGATGCTTTTGAATACCTAAAGCTCCTGAAATTGTCAGCAGACGCTTGCATGTTCTGATTGTCACGAACAGTACCACATCTCAAGCTTGAAGAAGGAATTCTACTCAGATCGGGATTGGTTCAGATCTCGATTTCTCCAGGAAACCTTTAGGTATTTATCTTATCTTTCTAACAAAACCAAGACCACTTCATTTCGACGAGCGTACCTCAAAATACGACGTTTCGGGCGCTTGATCATCGGCAGCAGGCGCTTGACTTCAATCTTTAGTGTTTTTGTTGTTGTAGCTTTTTTACTTTTGTCTTTATTCACGCCTGTCTTATCTTTCTTCTATTAGAATTGCTGAAGCTTTTTTCTTCTTCTATTACAGTACTTCATGCTTCAGGACTTTATAGAAAATGGTACCTTATTTTCTGGTCAAGCTAGGACTTTGAATATCATAATACTTCATTCAAAATTACTTCTCCAGCCTACATAATGTTTGTATTCTGAAGAGACGCTTCATTAGCTTCATCCGACGCTTCTCAAATTAGCTAAGGCGCTTGGTTATCCACTAGGCACATTCAAAATGCTGTTTAACTATTAGCATTCTTAGCAGTTAGCGTATTATGCTGATTTGACCCTCTTAATGCACGAATCTGGATTCGATATCATCATGAGAGTTGCAGTTATTTCTAAGCCTTCCAACGATGCCAAGATTGATGCTTTTAAACACCTAAAGCTCCAGAAATTGTCAGCAGACGCTTGCATGTTCTGATTGTCACGAACAGTATCACATCTAGAGCTTGAAGATGGAATTTCACTCCGATAGAGATTGGTTCAGATCTCGACTTCTTCAGGAAACATGTAGGTATTTTCCTTATCTTTCTTAAAAAAACAAAGATCACTTCATTTCGACGAGCGTACCTCAAAATACGACGTTTCGGAAGCTTGATTATCGGCTGCTGGCGCTAGACTTGAATCTTCAGTGTTTTTTCTTTTCCAGCATTTGTACTTTTATTTTTATTCACGCTTGTCTTCTCTTTATTCTATTAGAATTGCTGAAGCTTTTGTCTTCTTCTATTACAGTACTTCATGCTTCAGGACTTTATAGAAATGTGTACCTTATTTTCTGGTCAAGCTTGGACTTTCAATATCTTAATACTTCATTCAAAATTACTTCTCCAGCGTTCATAATGTTTGTATTTCGAATAGACGCTTGATCAGATTCACCGGACGCTTCTTAAATTAGCTAAGGTGCTTGATTATCCATTGGGCACATTCACAAGGCCGTTTAACTCGTAGCATTCTTAGCAGTTAGAGTATTACGCTTCTTTGACCCTCTTAATGCACGAATTAGGATTCGATGTCTTCATGAAACGTGTAGATATGGATGTAAGCTTTAATGAGACGCAAGTTTCATCCAATTCGGACACCTACAGCTCAATATATAGTCAACAGACGCTACAAAGGTATGACTGTTAGGAGCAACATCACGTCACCAACTTACGGATGCAATTTGACAAGGATAGAGGTCGTTTTTGCACTTGAACTCTTCATGAGAGTTGCGGATATTCTCTAAGACTTCCAACGATACCAAGATCGATGCTTTTGAACACCTAAAGCACCAGAAATTGTCAGCAAACGCTTGCATTTTCTGATTGTCACGAACAGTACCACATCTCAAGCTTGAAGAAGGAATTCTACTCAGATCGGGATTGGTTCAGATCTCGATTTCTACAGGAAACCTGTAGGTATTTATCTTATCTTTCTAACAAAACCAAGACCACTTCATTTCGACGAGCGTACCTCAAAATACGACGTTTCGGGCGCTTGATCATCGGCAGCAGGCGCTTGACTTCAATCTTCAGTGTTTTTGCTATTGCAGCTTTTGTACTTTTGTCTTTATTCACGCCTGTCTTATCTTTATTCTATTAGAATTGCTGAAGCTTTTTTCTTCTTCTATTACAGTACTTCATGCTTCAGGACTTTATAGAAAATGGTACCTTATTTTCTGGTCAAGCTTGGACTTTGAATATCTTAATACTTCATTCAAAATTACTTCTCCAGCCTTCATAATGTTTGTATTCAGAATAGAGGCTTGATTAGCTTCACCAGACGCTTCTTAAATTAGCTAAGGCGCTTGGGTATCCACTGGGCACATTCACAAGGCTGTTTAACTCGTAGCATTCTTAGAAGTTAGCGTATTATGCTTATTTGACCCTCTTAATGCAAGAATTAGGATTCGATGTCTGCATGAAACTTGTAGACATGGATATTAGCTTTAATGAGACAATGGTTTCATCCAATTCGGACACCTACATCTCAATATATCGTCATCAGACGCTACAAAGGTATGACTGTCAGGAACAACAGCATGTCACCAACTTACGGATGCAATTTGACAAAGATAGAGATCGATTTCGCTTTTGACCTCTTCAGAAGAGTTGCAAAAATTTCTCTAAGCCTTCCAACGATACTAAGATCGATGCTTTTGAACACCTAAAGCTCCTGAAATTGTCAGCAGACGCTTGCATGTTCTGATTGTCACGAACAGTACCACATCTCAAGCTTGAAGTAGGAATTCTACTCAGATCGGGATTGGTTCAGATCTCGATTTCTCCAGGAAACATTTAGGTATTTATCTTATCTTTCTAAAAAAACCAAGACCACTTCATTTCGACGAGCGTACCTCAAAATACGACGTTTCGGGCGCTTGATCATCGGCAGCAGGCGCTTGACTTCAATCTTTAGTGTTTTTGTTGTTGTAGCTTTTGTACTTTTGTCTTTATTCACGCCTGTCTTATCTTTCTTCTATTAGAATTGCTGAAGCTTTTTTCTTCTTTTATTACAGTACTTCATGCTTCAGGACTTTATAGAAAATGGTACCTTATTTTCTGGTCAAGCTAGGACTTTGAATATCATAATGCTTCATTCAAAATTACTTCTCCAGCCTACATAATGTTTGTATTCTGAATAGACGCTTCATTAGCTTCATCAGACGCTTCTCAAATTAGCTAAGGCACTTGGTTATCCACTAGGCACATTCAAAATGCTATTTAACTATTAGCATTCTTAGCAGTTAGCGTATTATGCTGATTTGACCCTCTTAATGCACGAATCTGGATTCGATATCATCATGAGAGTTGCAGTTATTTCTAAGCCTTCCAACGATGCCAAGATTGATGCTTTTAAACACCTAAAGCTCCAGAAATTGTCAGCAGACGCTTGCATGTTCTGATTGTCACGAACAGTATCACATCTAGTGCTTGAAGATGGAATTTCACTCCGATAGAGATTGGTTCAGATCTCGACTTCTCCAGGAAACATGTAGGTATTTTCCTTATCTTTCTTAAAAAAACAAAGATCACTTCATTTCGACGAGCGTACCTCAAAATACGACGTTTCGGAAGCTTGATTATCGGCTACAGGCGCTAGACTTGAATCTTCAGTGTTTTTTCTTTTCCAGCATTTGTACTTTTATTTTTATTCACGCTTGTCTTCTCTTTATTCTATTAGAATTGCTGAAGCTTTTGTCTTCTTCTATTACAGTACTTCATGCTTCAGGACTTTATAGAAATGTGTACCTTATTTTCTGGTCAAGCTTGGACTTTCAATATCTTAATACTTCATTCAAAATTACTTCTCCAGCGTTCATAATGTTTCTATTTCGAATAGACGCTTGATCAGATTCACCGGACGCTTCTTAAATTAGCTAAGGCGCTTGATTATCCATTGGGCACATTCACAAGGCCGTTTAACTCGTAGCATTCTTAGCAGCTAGCGATTATGCTTCTTTGACCCTCTTAATGCACGAATTAGGATTCGATGTCTTCATGAAACGTGTAGATATGGATGTTAGCTTTAACGAGACACTAGTTTCATCCAATTCGGACACCTACAGCTCAATATATAGTCATCAGACGCTACAAAGGTATGACTGTCAAGAGCAACATCAAGTCACCAACTTACGGATGCAATTTGACAAGGATAGAGGTCGTTTTTGCACCTGAACTCTTCATGAGAGTTGCGGATATTCTCTAAGACTTCCAACGACACCAAGATCGATGCTTTTGAACACCTAAAGCACCAGAAATTGTCAGCAAACGCTTGCATTTTCTGATTGTCACGAACAGTACCACATCTCAAGTTTGAAGAAGGAATTCTACTCAGATCGGGATTGGTTCAGATCTCGATTTCTCCAGGAAACCTGTAGGTATTTATCTTATCTTTCTAACAAAACCAAGACCACTTCATTTCGACGAGCGTACCTCAAAATACGATGTTTCGGGCGCTTGACCATCGGCAGCAGGCGCTTGACTTCAATCTTTAGTGTTTTTGCTGTTGCAGCTTTTGTACTTTTGTCTTTATTCACGCTTGTCTTATCTTTCTTCTATTAGAATTGCTGAAGCTTTTTTCTTCTTCTATTACAGTACTTCATGCTTCAGGACTTTATAGAAAATGGTACCTTATTTTCTGGTCAAGCTTGGACTTTAAATATCTTAACACTTCATTCAAAATTACTTCTCCAGCCTTCATAATGTTTGTATTCTGAATAGACGCTTGATTAGCTTCACCAGACGCTTCTTAAATTAGCTAAGGCGATTGGGTATCCACTGGGCACATTCACAAGGCTGTTTAACTCGCAGCATTCTTAGCAGTTAGCGTATTATGCTTATTTGACCCTCTTAATGCAAGAATTAGGATTCGATGTCTTCATGAAACTTGTAGATATGGATATTAGCTTTAATGAGACAATGGTTTCATCCAATTCGGACGGCTACAGCTTAATATATCGTCATCAGACGCTACAAAGGTATGACTATCAGGAACAACAGCATGTCACCAACTTACGGATGCAATTTGACAAAGATAGAGATCGATTTCGCTTTTGACCTCTTCAGAAGAGTTGCGGACATTTCTCTAAGCTTTCCAACGATACTAAGATCGATGCTTTTGAACACCTAAAGCTCCTGAAATTGTCAGCAGACGCTTGCATGTTCTGATTGTCACGAACAATACCACATCTCAAGCTTGAAGAAGGAATTCTACTCAGATCGGGATTGGTTCAGATCTCGATTTCTCGAGGAAACCTTTACGTATTTATCTTATCTTTCTAACAAAACCAAGACCACTTCATTTCGACGAGCGTACCTCAAAATACGACGTTTCGGGCGCTTGATCATCGGCAGCAGGCGCTTGACTTCAATCTTTAGTGTTTTTGTTGTTGTAGCTTTTGTACTTTTGTCTTTATTCACGCCTGTCTTATCTTTCTTCTATTAGAATTGCTGAAGCTTTTTTCTTCTTCTATTACAGCACTTCATGCTTCAGGACTTTATAGAAAATGGTACCTTATTTTCTGGTCAAGCTAGGACTTTGAATATCATAATACTTCATTCAAAATTACTTCTCCAGCCTACATAATGTTTGTATTCTGAAGAGACGCTTCATTAGCTTCATCCGACGCTTCTCAAATTAGCTAAGGCGCTTGGTTATCCACTAGGCACATTCAAAATGCGGTTTAACTATTAGCATTCTTAGCAGTTAGCGTATTATGCTGATTTGACCCTCTTAATGCACGAATCTGGATTCGATATCATCATGAGAGTTGCAGTTATTTCTAAGCCTTCCAACGATGCCAAGATTGATGCTTTTAAACACCTAAAGCTCCAGAAATTGTCAGCAGACGCTTGCATGTTCTGATTGTCACGAACAGTATCACATCTAGAGCTTGAAGATGGAATTTCACTCCGATAGAGATTGGTTCAGATCTCGACTTCTCCAGGAAACATGTAGGTATTTTCCTTATCTTTCTTAAAAAAACAAAGATCACTTCATTTCGACGAGCGTACCTCAAAATACGACGTTTCGGAAGCTTGATTATCGGCTACAGGCGCTAGACTTGAATCTTCAGTGTTTTTTCTTTTCCAGCATTTGTACTTTTATTTTTATTCATGCTTGTCTTCTCTTTATTCTATTAGAATTGCTGAAGCTTTTGTCTTCTTCTATTACAGTACTTCATGCTTCAGGACTTTATAGAAATGTGTACCTTATTTTCTGGTCAAGCTTGGACTTTCAATATCTTAATACTTCATTCAAAATTACTTCTCCAGCGTTCATAATGTTTCTATTTCGAATAGACGCTTCATCAGATTCACCGGACGCTTCTTAAATTAGCTAAGGCGCTTGATTATCCATTGGGCACATTCACAAGGCCGTTTAACTCGTGGCATTCTTAGCAGTTAGCGATTATGCTTCTTTGACCCTCTTAATGCACGAATTAGGATTCGATGTCTTCATGAAACATGTAGATATGGATGTTAGCTTTAACGAGACACTAGTTTCATCCAATTCGGACACCTACAGCTCAATATATAGTCATCAGACGCTACAAAGGTATGACTGTCAAGAGCAACATCAAGACACCAACTTACGGATGCAATTTGACAAGGATAGAGGTCGTTTTTGCACCTGAACTCTTCATGAGAGTTGCGGATATTCTCTAAGACTTCCAACGACACCAAGATCGATGCTTTTGAACACCTAAAGCACCAGAAATTGTCAGCAAACGCTTGCATTTTCTGATTGTCACGAACAGTACCACATCTCAAGTTTGAAGAAGGAATTCTACACAGATCGGGATTGGTTCAGATCTCGATTTCTCCAGGAAACCTGTAGGTATTTATCTTATCTTTCTAACAAAACCAAGACCACTTCATTTCGACGAGCGTACCTCAAAATACGATGTTTCGGGCGCTTGACCATCGGCAGCAGGCGCTTGACTTCAATCTTCAGTGTTTTTGCTGTTGCAGCTTTTGTACTTTTGTCTTTATTCACGCTTGTCTTATCTTTCTTCTATTAGAATTGCTGAAGCTTTTTTCTTCTTCTATTACAGTACTTCATGCTTCAGGACTTTATAGAAAATGGTACCTTATTTTCTGGTCAAGCTTGGACTTTAAATATCTTAACACTTCATTCAAAATTACTTCTCCAGCCTTCATAATGTTTGTCTTCTGAATAGACGCTTGATTAGCTTCACCAGACGCTTCTTAAATTAGCTAAGGCGCTTGGGTATCCACTGGGCACATTCACAAGGCTGTTTAACTCGTAGCATTCTTAGCAGTTAGCGTATTATGCTTATTTGACCCTCTTAATGCAAGAATTAGGATTCGATGTCTTCATGAAACTTGTAGATATGGATATTAGATTTAATGAGACAATGGTTTCATCCAATTCGGACAGCTACAGCTTAATATATCGTCATCAGACGCTACAAAGGTATGACTATCAGGAACAACAGCATGTCACCAACTTACGGATGCAATTTGACAAAGATAGAGATCGATTTCGCTTTTGACCTCTTCAGAAGAGTTGCGGACATTTCTCTAAGCTTTCCAACGATACTAAGATCGATGCTTTTGAACACCTAAAGCTCCTGAAATTGTCAGCAGACGCTTGCATGTTCTGATTGTCACGAACAATACCACATCTCAAGCTTGAAGAAGGAATTCTACTCAGATCGGGATTGGTTCAGATCTCGATTTCTCCAGGAAACCTTTACGTATTTATCTTATCTTTCTAACAAAACCAAGACCACTTCATTTCGACGAGCGTACCTCAAAATACGACGTTTCGGGCGCTTGATCATCGGCAGCAGGCGCTTGACTTCAATCTTTAGTGTTTTTGTTGTTGTAGCTTTTGTACTTTTGTCTTTATTCACGCCTGTCTTATCTTTCTTCTATTAGAATTGCTGAAGCTTTTTTCTTCTTCTATTACAGCACTTCATGCTTCAGGACTTTATAGAAAATGGTACCTTATTTTCTGGTCAAGCTAGGACTTTGAATATCATAATACTTCATTCAAAATTACTTCTCCAGCCTACATAATGTTTGTATTCTGAAGAGACGCTTCATTAGCTTCATCCGACGCTTCTCAAATTAGCTAAGGCGCTTGGTTATCCACTAGGCACATTCAAAATGCTGTTTAACTATTAGCATTCTTAGCAGTTAGCGTATTATGCTGATTTGACCCTCTTAATGCACGAATCTGGATTCGATATCATCATGAGAGTTGCAGTTATTTCTAAGCCTTCCAACGATGCCAAGATTGATGCTTTTAAACACCTAAAGCTCCAGAAATTGTCAGCAGACGCTTGCATGTTCTGATTGTCACGAACAGTATCACATCTAGAGCTTGAAGATGGAATTTCACTCCGATAGAGATTGGTTCAGATCTCGACTTCTCCAGGAAACATGTAGGTATTTTCCTTATCTTTCTTAAAAAAACAAAGATCACTTCATTTCGACGAGCGTACCTCAAAATACGACGTTTCGGAAGCTTGATTATCGGCTACAGGCGCTAGACTTGAATCTTCAGTGTTTTTTCTTTTCCAGCATTTGTACTTTTATTTTTATTCACGCTTGTCTTCTCTTTATTCTATTAGAATTGCTGAAGCTTTTGTCTTCTTCTATTACAGTACTTCATGCTTCAGGACTTTATAGAAATGTGTACCTTATTTTCTGGTCAAGCTTGGACTTTCAATATCTTAATACTTCATTCAAAATTACTTCTCCAGCGTTCATAATGTTTGTATTTCGAATAGACGCTTGATCAGATTCACCGGACGCTTCTTAAATTAGCTAAGGCGCTTGATTATCCATTGGGCACATTCACAAGGCCGTTTAAGTCGTAGCATACTTAGCAGTTAGCGTATTATGCTTCTTTAACCCTCTTAATGCACGAATTAGGATTCGATGTCTTCATGAAACGTGTAGATATGGTTGTTAGCTTTAACGAGACACTAGTTTCATCCAATTCGGACACCTACAGCTCAATATATAGTCATCAGACGCTACAAAGGTATGACTGTCAAGAGCAACATCAAGTCACCAACTTACGGATGCAATTTGACAAGGATAGAGGTCGTTTTTGCACCTGAACTCTTCATGAGAGTTGCGGATATTCTCTAAGACTTCCAACGACACCAAGATCGATGCTTATGAACACCTAAAGCACCAGAAATTGTCAGCAAACGCTTGCATTTTCTGATTGTCACGAACAGTACCACATCTCAAGTTTGAAGAAGGAATTCTACTCAGATCGGGATTGGTTCAGATCTCGATTTCTCCAGGAAACCTGTAGGTATTTATCTTATCTTTCTAACAAAACCAAGACCACTTCATTTCGACGAGCGTACCTCAAAATACGATGTTTCGGGCGCTTGACCATCGGCAGCAGGCGCTTGACTTCAATCTTCAGTGTTTTTGCTGTTGCAGCTTTTGTACTTTTGTCTTTATTCACGCTTGTCTTATCTTTCTTCTATTAGAATTGCTGAAGCTTTTTTCTTCTTCTATTACAGTACTTCATGCTTCAGGACTTTATAGAAAATGGTACCTTATTTTCTGGTCAAGCTTGGACATTAAATATCTTAACACTTCATTCAAAATTACTTCTCCAGCCTTCATAATGTTTGTATTCTGAATAGACGCTTGATTAGCTTCACCAGACGCTTCTTAAATTAGCTAAGGCGCTTGGGTATCCACTGGGCACATTCACAAGGCTGTTTAACTCGTAGCATTCTTAGCAGTTAGCGTATTATGCTTATTTGACCCTCTTAATGCAAGAATTAGGATTCGATGTCTTCATGAAACTTGTAGATATGGATATTAGCTTTAATGAGACAATGGTTTCATCCAATTCGGACAGCTACAGCTTAATATATCGTCATCAGACGCTACAAAGGTATGACTATCAGGAACAACAGCATGTCACCAACTTACGGATGCAATTTGACAAAGATAGAGATCGATTTCGCTTTTGACCTCTTCAGAAGAGTTGCGGACATTTCTCTAAGCTTTCCAACGATACTAAGATCGATGCTTTTGAACACCTAAAGCTCCTGAAATTGTCAGCAGACGCTTGCATGTTTTGATTGTCACGAACAATACCACATCTCAAGCTTGAAGAAGGAATTCTACTCAGATCGGGATTGGTTCAGATCTCGATTTCTCCAGGAAACCTTTACGTATTTATCTTATCTTTCTAACAAAACCAAGACCACTTCATTTCGACGAGCGTACCTCAAAATACGACGTTTCGGGCGCTTGATCATCGGCAGTAGGCGCTTGACTTCAATCTTTAGTGTTTTTGTTGTTGTAGCTTTTGTACTTTTGTCTTTATTCACGCCTGTCTTATCTTTCTTCTATTAGAATTGCTGAAGCTTTTTTCTTCTTCTATTACAGCACTTCATGCTTCAGGACTTTATAGAAAATGGTACCTTATTTTCTGGTCAAGCTAGGACTTTGAATATCATAATACTTCATTCAAAATTACTTCTCCAGCCTACATAATATTTGTATTCTGAAGAGACGCTTCATTAGCTTCATCCGACGCTTCTCAAATTAGCTAAGGCGCTTGGTTATCCACTAGGCACATTCAAAATGCTGTTTAACTATTAGCATTCTTAGCAGTTAGCGTATTATGCTGATTTGACCCTCTTAATGCACGAATCTGGATTCGATATCATCATGAGAGTTGCAGTTATTTCTAAGCCTTCCAACGATGCCAAGATTGATGCTTTTAAAAACCTAAAGCTCCAGAAATTGTCAGCAGACGCTTGCATGTTCTGATTGTCACGAACAGTATCACATCTAGAGCTTGAAGATGGAATTTCACTCCGATAGAGATTGGTTCAGATCTCGACTTCTTCAAGAAACATGTAGGTATTTTCCTTATCTTTCTTAAAAAAACAAAGATCACTTCATTTCGACGAGCGTACCTCAAAATACGACGTTTCGGAAGCTTGATTATCGGCTGCAGGCGCTAGACTTGAATCTTCAGTGTTTTTTCTTTTCCAGCATTTGTACTTTTATTTTTATTCACGCTTGTCTTCTCTTTATTCTATTAGAATTGCTGAAGCTTTTGTCTTCTTCTATTACAGTACTTCATGCTTCAGGACTTTATAGAAATGTGTACCTTATTTTCTGGTCAAGCTTGGACTTTCAATATCTTAATACTTCATTCAAAATTACTTCTCCAGCGTTCATAATGTTTGTATTTCGAATAGACGCTTGATCAGATTCACCGGACGCTTCTTAAATTAGCTAAGGCGCTTGATTATCCATTGGGCACATTCATAAGGCCGTTTAACTCGTAGCATTCTTAGCAGTTAGCGTATTACGCTTCTTTGACCCTCTTAATGCATGAATTAGGATTCGATATCTTCATGAAACGTGTAGATATGGATGTAAGCTTTAATGAGACGCTAGTTTCATCCAATTCGGACACCTACAGCTCAATATATAGTCATCAGACGCTACAAAGGTATGACTGTCAGGAGCAACATCACGTCACCAACTTACGGATGCAATTTGACAAGGATAGAGGTCGTTTTTGCACTTGAACTCTTCATGAGAGTTGCGGATATTCTCTAAGACTTCCAACGATACCAAGATCGATGCTTTTGAACACCTAAAGCACCAGAAATTGTCAGCAAACGCTTGCATTTTCTGATTGTCACGAACAGTACCACATCTCAAGCTTGAAGAAGGAATTCTACTCAGATCGGGATTGGTTCAGATCTCGATTTCTACAGGAAACCTGTAGGTATTTACCTTATCTTTCTAACAAAACCAAGACCACTTCATTTCGACGAGCGTACCTCAAAATACGACGTTTCGGGCGCTTGATCATCGGCAGCAGGCGCTTGACTTCAATCTTCAGTGTTTTTGCTGTTGCAGCTTTTGTACTTTTGTCTTTATTCACGCCTGTCTTATCTTTCTTCTATTAGAATTGCTGAAGCTTTTTTCTTCTTCTATTACAGTACTTCATGCTTCAGGACTTTATAGAAAATGGTACCTTATTTTCTGGTCAAGCTTGGACTTTGAATATCTTAATACATCATTCAAAATTACTTCTCCAGCCTTCATAATGTTTGTATTCAGAATAGAGGCTTGATTAGCTTCACCAGACGCTTCTTAAATTAGCTAAGGCGCTTGGGTATCCACTGGGCACATTCACAAGGCTGTTTAACTCGTAGCATTCTTAGCAGTTAGCGTATTATGCTTATTTGACCCTCTTAATGCAAGAATTAGGATTCGATGTCTTCATGAAACTTGTAGATATGGATATTAGCTTTAATGAGACAATGGTTTCATCCAATTCGGACAGCTACAGCTTAATATATCGTCATCAGATGCTACAAAGGTATGACTATCAGGAACAACAGCATGTCACCAACTTACGGATGCAATTTAACAAAGATAGAGATCGATTTCGCTTTTGACCTCTTCAGAAGAGTTGCGGACATTTCTCTAAGCTTTCCAACGATACTAAGATCGATGCTTTTGAACACCTAAAGCTCCTGAAATTGTCAGCAGACGCTTGCATGTTCTGATTGTCACGAACAATACCACATCTCAAGCTTGAAGAAGGAATTCTACTCAGATCGGGATTGGTTCAGATCTCGATTTCTCCAGGAAACCTTTACGAATTTATCTTATCTTTCTAACAAAACCAAGACCACTTCATTTCGACGAGCGTACCTCAAAATACGACGTTTCGGGCGCTTGATCATCGGCAGCAGGCGCTTGACTTCAATCTTTAGTGTTTTTGGTGTTGTAGCTTTTGTACTTTTGTCTTTATTCACGCCTGTCTTATCTTTCTTCTATTAGAATTGCTGAAGCTTTTTTCTTCTTCTATTACAGCACTTCATGCTTCAGGACTTTATAGAAAATGGTACCTTGTTTTCTGGTCAAGCTAGGACTTTGAATATCATAATACTTCATTCAAAATTACTTCTCCAGCCTACATAATGTTTGTATTCTGAAGAGACGCTTCATTAGCTTCATCCGACGCTTCTCAAATTAGCTAAGGCGCTTGGTTATCCACTAGGCACATTCAAAATGTTGTTTAACTATTAGCATTCTTAGCAGTTAGCGTATTATGCTGATTTGACCCTCTTAATGCACGAATCTGGATTCGATATCATCATGAGAGTTGCAGTTATTTCTAAGCCTTCCAACGATGCCAAGATTGATGCTTTTAAACACCTAAAGCTCCAGAAATTGTCAGCAGACGCTTGCATGTTCTGATTGTCACGAACAGTATCACATCTAGAGCTTGAAGATGGAATTTCACTCCGATAGAGATTGGTCCAGATCTCGACTTCTTCAGGAAACATGTAGGTATTTTCCTTATCTTTCTTAAAAAAACAAAGATCACTTCATTTCGACGAGCGTACCTCAAAATACGACGTTTCGGAAGCTTGATTATCGGCTGCAGGCGCTAGACTTGAATCTTCAGTGTTTTTTCTTTTCCAGCATTTGTAGTTTTATTTTTATTCACGCTTGTCTTCTCTTTATTCTATTAGAATTGCTGAAGCTTTTGTCTTCTTCTATTACAGTACTTCATGCTTCAGGACTTTATAGAAATGTGTACCTTATTTTCTGGTCAAGCTTGGACTTTCAATATCTTAATACTTCATTCAAAATTACTTCTCCAGCGTTCATAATGTTTGTATTTCGAATAGACGCTTGATCAGATTCACCGGACGCTTCTTAAATTAGCTAAGGTGCTTGATTATCCATTGGGCACATTCACAAGGCCGTTTAACTCGTAGCATTCTTAGCAGTTAGAGTATTACGCTTCTTTGACCCTCTTAATGCACGAATTAGGATTCGATGTCTTCATGAAACGTGTAGATATGGATGTAAGCTTTAATGAGACGCTAGTTTCATCCAATTCGGACACCTACAGCTCAATATATAGTCATCAGACGCTACAAAGGTATGACTGTTAGGAGCAACATCACGTCACCAACTTACGGATGCAATTTGACAAGGATAGAGGTCGTTTTTGCACTTGAACTCTTCATGAGAGTTGCGGATATTCTCTAAGACTTCCAACGATACCAAGATCGATGCTTTTGAACACCTAAAGCACCAGAAATTGTCAGCAAACGCTTGCATTTTCTGATTGTCACGAACAGTACCACATCTCAAGCTTGAAGAAGGAATTCTACTCAGATCGGGATTGGTTCAGATCTCGATTTCTACAGGAAACCTGTAGGTATTTATCTTATCTTTCTAACAAAACCAAGACCACTTCATTTCGACGAGCGTACCTCAAAATACGATGTTTCGGGCGCTTGATCATCGGCAGCAGGCGCTTGACTTCAATCTTCAGTGTTTTTGCTATTGCAGCTTTTGTACTTTTGTCTTTATTCACGCCTGTCTTATCTTTATTCTATTAGAATTGCTGAAGCTTTTTTCTTCTTCTATTACAGTACTTCATGCTTCAGGACTTTATAGAAAATGGTACCTTATTTTCTGGTCAAGCTTGGACTTTGAATATCTTAATACTTCATTCAAAATTACTTCTCCAGCCTTCATAATGTTTGTATTCAGAATAGAGGCTTGATTAGCTTCACCAGACGCTTCTTAAATTAGCTAAGGCGCTTGGGTATCCACTGGGCACATTCACAAGGCTGTTTAACTCGTAGCATTCTTAGCAGTTAGCGTATTATGCTTATTTGACCCTCTTAATGCAAGAATTAGGATTCGATGTCTTCATGAAACTTGTAGATATGGATATTAGCTTTAATGAGACAATGGTTTCATCCAATTCGGACAGCTACAGCTTAATATATCGTCATCAGACGCTACAAAGGTATGACTATCAGGAACAACAGCATGTCACCAACTTACGGATGCAATTTGACAAAGATAGAGATCGATTTCGCTTTTGACCTCTTCAGAAGAGTTGCGGACATTTCTCTAAGCTTTCCAACGATACTAAGATCGATGCTTTTGAACACCTAAAGCTCCTGAAATTGTCAGCAGACGCTTGCATGTTCTGATTGTCACGAACAATACCACATCTCAAGCTTGAAGAAGGAATTCTACTCAGATCGGGATTGGTTCAGATCTCGATTTCTCCAGGAAACCTTTACGTATTTATCTTATCTTTCTAACAAAACCAAGACCACTTCATTTCGACGAGCGTACCTCAAAATACGACGTTTCGGGCGCTTGATCATCGGCAGTAGGCGATTGACTTCAATCTTTAGTGTTTTTGTTGTTGTAGCTTTTGTACTTTTGTCTTTATTCACGCCTGTCTTATCTTTCTTCTATTAGAATTGCTGAAGCTTTTTTCTTCTTCTATTACAGCACTTCATGCTTCAGGACTTTATAGAAAATGGTACCTTATTTTCTGGTCAAGCTAGGACTTTGAATATCATAATACTTCATTCAAAATTACTTCTCCAGCCTACATAATGTTTGTATTCTGAAGAGACGCTTCATTAGCTTCATCCGACGCTTCTCAAATTAGCTAAGGCGCTTGGTTATCCACTAGGCACATTCAAAATGCTGTTTAACTATTAGCATTCTTAGCAGTTAGCGTATTATGCTGATTTGACCCTCTTAATGCACGAATCTGGATTCGATATCATCATGAGAGTTGCAGTTATTTCTAAGCCTTCCAACGATGCCAAGATTGATGCTTTTAAACACCTAAAGCTCCAGAAATTGTCAGCAGACGCTTGCATGTTCTGATTGTCACGAACAGTATCACATCTAGAGCTTGAAGATGGAATTTCACTCCGATAGAGATTGGTTCAGATCTCGACTTCTTCAGGAAACATGTAGGTATTTTCCTTATCTTTCTTAAAAAAACAAAGATCACTTCATTTCGACGAGCGTACCTCAAAATACGACGTTTCGGAAGCTTGATTATCGGCTGCAGGCGCTAGACTTGAATCTTCAGTGTTTTTTCTTTTCCAGCATTTGTACTTTTATTTTTATTCACGCTTGTCTTCTCTTTATTCTATTAGAATTGCTGAAGCTTTTGTCTTCTTCTATTACAGTACTTCATGCTTCAGGACTTTATAGAAATGTGTACCTTATTTTCTGGTCAAGCTTGGACTTTCAATATCTTAATACTTCATTCAAAATTACTTCTCCAGCGTTCATAATGTTTGTATTTCGAATAGACGCTTGATCAGATTCACCGGACGCTTCTTAAATTAGCTAAGGCGCTTGATTATCCATTGGGCACATTCACAAGGCCGTTTAACTCGTAGCATTCTTAGCAGTTAGCGTATTACGCTTCTTTGACCCTCTTAATGCACGAATTAGGATTCGATGTCTTCATGAAACGTGTAGATATGGATGTAAGCTTTAATGAGACGCTAGTTTCATCCAATTCGGACACCTACAGCTCAATATATAGTCATCAGACGCTACAAAGGTATGACTGTCAGGAGCAACATCACGTCACCAACTTACGGATGCAATTTGACAAGGATAGAGGTCGTTTTTGCACTTGAACTCTTCATGAGAGTTGCGGATATTCTCTAAGACTTCCAACGATACCAAGATCGATGCTTTTGAACACCTAAAGCACCAGAAATTGTCAGCAAACGCTTGCATTTTCTGATTGTCACGAACAGTACCACATCTCAAGCTTGAAGAAGGAATTCTACTCAGATCGGGATTGGTTCAGATCTCGATTTCTCCAGGAAACCTGTAGGTATTTATCTTATCTTTCTAACAAAACCAAGACCACTTCATTTCGACGAGCGTACCTCAAAATACGACGTTTCGGGCGCTTGATCATCGGCAGCAGGCACTTGACTTCAATCTTTAGTGTTTTTGCTGTTGCAGCTTTTGTACTTTTGTCTTTATTCACGCCTGTCTTATCTTTCTTCTATTAGAATTGCTGAAGCTTTTTTCTTCTTCTATTACAGTACTTCATGCTTCAGGACTTTATAGAAAATCGTACCTTATTTTCTGGTCAAGCTTGGACTTTGAATATCTTAATACTTCATTCAAAATTACTTCTCCAGCCTTCATAATGTTTGTATTCAGAATAGATGCTTGATTAGCTTCACCAGACGCTTCTTAAATTAGCTAAGGCGCTTGGGTATCCACTGGGCACATTCACAAGGCTGTTTAACTCGTAGCATTCTTAGCAGTTAGCGTATTATGCTTATTTGACCCTCTTAATGCAAGAATTAGGATTCGATGTCTTCATGAAACTTGTAGATATGGATATTAGCTTTAATGAGACAATGGTTTCATCCAATTCGGACAGCTACAACTCAATATATCGTCATCAGACGCTACAAAGGTATGACTGTCAGGAACAACGGCATGTCACCCACTTACGGATGCAATTTGACAAAGATAGAGATCGATTTCGCTTTTGACCTCTTCAGAAGAGTAGCGGACATTTCTCTAAGCTTTCCAACGATACTAAGATTGATGCTTTTGAACACCTAAAGCAACTGAAATTGTCAGCAGACGCTTGCATGTTCTGATTATCACGAACAGTACCACACCTCAAGCTTGAAGAAGGAATTCTACTCAGATCGGGATTGGTTCAGATCTCGATTTCTCCAGGAAACCTGTAGGTATTTATCTTATCTTTCTAACAAAACCAAGACCACTTCATTTCGACGAGCGTACCTCAAAATACGACGTTTCGGGCGCTTGATCATCGGCAGCAGGCACTTGACTTCAATCTTTAGTGTTTTTGCTGTTGCAGCTTTTGTACTTTTGTCTTTATTCACGCCTGTCTTATCTTTCTTCTATTAGAATTGCTGAAGCTTTTTTCTTCTTCTATTACAGTACTTCATGCTTCAGGACTTTATAGAAAATC
Organism: Ammopiptanthus mongolicus; assembly: GCA_039655645.1. Taxonomy (NCBI): domain Eukaryota; kingdom Viridiplantae; phylum Streptophyta; class Magnoliopsida; order Fabales; family Fabaceae; genus Ammopiptanthus; species Ammopiptanthus mongolicus. Next base: position 44,044,105 of record CM077345.1, read on the forward strand.
GTACCTTATTTTCTGGTCAAGCTTGGACTTTGAATATCTTAATACTTCATTCAAAATTACTTCTCCAGCCTTCATAATGTTTGTATTCAGAATAGATGCTTGATTAGCTTCACCAGACGCTTCTTAAATTAGCTAAGGCGCTTGGGTATCCACTGGGCACATTCACAATGCTGTTTAACTATTAGCATTCTTAGCAGTTAGCGTATTTTGCTGATTTGACCCTCTTAATGCACGAATCTGGATTCGATATCATCATGAGAGTTGCAGTTATTTCTAAGCCTTCCAACGATGCCAAGATTGATGCTTTTAAACACCTAAAGCTCCAGAAATTGTTAGCAGACGCTTGCATGTTCTGATTGTCACGAACAGTATCACATCTAGAGCTTGAAGATGGAATTTCACTCCGATAGAGATTGGTTCAGATCTCGACTTCTTCAGGAAACATGTAGGTATTTTCCTTATCTTTCTTAAAAAAACAAAGATCACTTCATTTCGACGAGCGTACCTCAAAATACGACGTTTCGGAAGCTTGATTATCGGCTGCAGGCGCTAGACTTGAATCTTCAGTGTTTTTTCTTTTCCAGCATTTGTACTTTTATTTTTATTCACGCTTCTCTTCTCTTTATTCTATTAGAATTGCTGAATCTTTTGTCTTCTTCTATTACAGTACTTCATGCTTCAGGACTTTATAGAAATGTGTACCTTATTTTCTGGTCAAGCTTGGACTTTCAATATCTTAATACTTCATTCAAAATTACTTCTCCAGCATTCATAATGTTTGTATTTCGAATAGACGCTTGATCAGATTCACCGGACGCTTCTTAAATTAGCTAAGGCGCTTGATTATCCATTGGGCACATTCACAAGGCCGTTTAACTCGTAGCATTCTTAGCAGTTAGCGTATTATGCTTCTTTGACCCTCTTAATGCACGAATTAGGATTCGATGTCTTCATGAAACGTGTAGATATGGATGTTAGCTTTAACGAGACACTAGTTTCATGCTATTCGGACACCTACAGCTCAATATATAGTCATCAGACGCTACAAAGGTATGACTGTCAGGAGCAACATCACGTCACCAACTTACGGATGCAATTTGACAAGGATAGAGGTCGTTTTTGCACCTGAACTCTTCATGAGAGTTGCGGATATTCTCTAAGACTTCCAACGATACCAAGATCGATGCTTTTGAACACCTAAAGCACCAAAAATTGTCAGCAAACGCTTGCATTTTCTGATTGTCACGAAAAGTACCACATCTCAAGTTTGAAGAAGGAATTCTACTCAGATCGGGATTGGTTCAGATCTCGATTTCCCCAGGAAACCTGTAGGTATTTATCTTATCTTTCTAACAAAACCAAGACCACTTCATTTCGACGAGCGTACCTCAAAATACGATGTTTCGGGCGCTTGATCATCGGCAGCAGGCGCTTGACTTCAATCTTCAGTGTTTTTGCTGTTGCAACTTTTGTACTTTTGTCTTTATTCACGCCTGTCTTATCTTTCTTCTATTAGAATTGCTGAAGCTTTTTTCTTCTTCTATTACAGCACTTCATGCTTCAGGACTTTGTAGAAAATGGTACCTTATTTTCTGGTCAAGCTTGGACTTTAAATATCTTAATACTTCATTCAAAATTACTTCTCCAGCCTTCATAATGTTTGTATTCTGAATAGACGCTTGATTAGCTTCACTAGACGCTTCTTAAATTAGCTAAGGCACTTGGGTATCCACTGGGAACATTCACAAGGCTGTTTGACTCGTAGCATTCTTAGCAGTTAGCGTTTTATGCTTATTTGACCCTCTTAATGCAAGAATTAGGATTCGATGTCTTCATGAAACTTGTAGATATGGATATTAGCTTTAATGAGACAATGGTTTCATCCAATTCGGACAGCTACAGCTTAATATATCGTCATCAGACGCTACAAGGGTATGACTATCAGGAACAACAGCATGTCACCAACTTACGGATGCAATTTGACAAAGATAGAGATCGATTTTGCTTCTGATCTCTTCAGAAGAGTTGCGGACATTTCTCTAAGCTTTCCAACGATACTAAGATCGATGCTTTTGAACACCTAAAGCTCCTGAAATTGTCAGCAGACGCTTGCATGTTCTGATTGTCACGAACAATACCACATCTCAAGCTTGAAGAAGGAATTCTACTCAGATCGGGATTGGTTCAGATCTCGATTCTCCAGGAAACCTTTACGTCTTTATCTTATCTTTCTAACAAAACCAAGACCACTTCATTTCGACGAGCGTACCTCAAAATACGACGTTTCGGGCGCTTGATCATCGGCAGCAGGCGCTTGACTTCAATCTTTAGTGTTTTTGTTGTTGTAGCTTTTGTACTTTTGTCTTTATTCACGCCTGTATTATCTTTCTTCTATTAGAATTGCTGAAGCTTTTTTCTTCTTCTATTACAGCACTTCATGCTTCAGGACTTTATAGAAAATGGTACCTTAATTTCTAGTCAAGCTAGGACTTTGAATATCATAATACTTCACTCAAAATTACTTCTCCAGCCTACATAATGTTCGTATTCTGAAGACACGCTTCATTAGCTTCATCCGACGCTTCTCAAATTAGCTAAGGCGCTTGGTTATCCACTAGGCACATTCAAAATGCTGTTTAACTATTAGCATTCTTATCAGTTAGCGTATTATGCTGATTTGACCCTCTTAATGCACGAATCTGGATATGATATCATCATGAGAGTTGCAGTTATTTCTAAGCCTTCCAACGATACCATGATTGATGCTTTTAAACACCTAAAGCTCCAGAAATTGTCAGCAGACGCTTGCATGTTCTGATTGTCACGAACAGTATCACATCTAGAGCTTGAAGATGGAATTTCACTCCGATAGAGATTTGTTCAGATCTCGAATTCTCCGGGAAACATGTAGGTATTTTCCTTATCTTTCTTAAAAAAACAAAGATCACTTCATTTCGACGAGCGTACCTCAAAATACGACGTTTCGGAAGCTTGATTATCGGCTGCAGGCGCTTGACTTGAATCTTCAGTGTTTTTTCTTTTCCAGCATTTGTACTTTTATTTTTATTCACGCTTGTCTTCTCTTTATTTAATTAGAATTGCTGAAGCTTTTGTCTTCTTCTATTACAGTACTTCATGCTTCAGGACTTTATAGAAATGTGTACTTTATTTTCTGGTCAAGCTTGGACTTTCAATATCTTAATACATCATTCAAAATTACTTCTCCAGACTTCATAATATTTCTATTTCGAATAGACGCTTGATCAGATTCACCGGACGCTTCTTAAATTAGCTAAGGCGCTTGATTATCCATTGGGCACATTCAAAAGGCCGTTTAACTCGTAGCATTCTTAGCAGTTAGCGTATTACGCTGCTTTGACCCTCTTAATGCACGAATTAGGATTCGATGTCTTCATGAAACGTGTAGATATGGATGTTAGCTTTAATGAGACACTAGTTTCAGCCAATTCGGACACCTACAGCTCAATATATAGTCATCAGACGCTACAAAGGTATGACTGTCAGGAGCAACATCACGTCACCAACTTATGGATGCAATTTGACAAGGATAGAGGTCGTTTTAGCACTTGAACTCCTCATGAGAGTTGCGGATATTCTCTAAGACTGCCAACGATACCAAGATCGATGCTTTTGAACACCTAAGGCACCAGAAATTGTCAGCAAACGCTTGCATTTTCTGATTGTCACGAACAGTACCACATCTCAAGCTTAAAGAAGGAATTCTACTCAGATCGGGATTGGTTCAGATCTCGATTTCTACAGGAAACCTGTAGGTATTTATCTTATCTTTCTAACAGAGCCAAGTCCACTTCATTTCGACGAGCGTACCTCAAAATACGACGTTTCGGGCGCTTAATCATCGACAGCAGGCGCTTGACTTTAATCTTTAGTGTTTTTGTTGTTGTAGCTTTTGTACTTTTGTCTTTATTCACGCCTGTCTTATCTTTCTTCTATTAGAATTGCTGAAGCTTTTTTCTTCTTCTATTACAGCACTTCATGCTTCAGGACTTTATAGAAATTGGTACCTTATTTTCTGGTCAAGCTAGGACTTTGAATATCATAATACTTCATTCAAAATTACTTCTCCAGCCTACATAATGTTTGTATTCTGAAGAGACGCTTCATTAGCTTCATCCGACGCTTCTCAAATTAGCTAAGGCGCTTGGTTATCCACTAGGCACATTCAAAATGCTGTTTAACTATTAGCATTCTTAGCAGTTAGCGTATTATGCTGATTTGACCCTTTTAATGCACGAATCTGGATTCGATATCATCATGAGAGTTGCAGTTATTTCTAAGCCATCCAACGATACCATGATTGATGCTTTTAAACACCTAAAGCTCCAGAAATTGTCAGCAGACGCTTGCATGTTCTGATTGTCACGAACAGTATCACATGTAGAGCTTGAAGATGGAATTTCACACCGATAGAGATTGGTTCAGATCTCGACTTCTCCAGGAAACATGTAGGTATTTTCCTTATCTTTCTTAAAAAAACAAAGATCACTTCATTTCGACGAGCGTACCTCAAAATACGACGTTTCGGAAGCTTGATTATCTACTGCAGGCGCTTGACTTGAATCTTCAGTGTTTTTTCTTTTCCAGCATTTGTACTTTTATTTTTATTCACGCTTGTCTTCTCTTTATTCTATTAGAATTGCTGAAGCTTTTGTCTTCTTCTATTACAGTACTTCATGCTTCAGGACTTTATAGAAATGTGTACCTTATTTTCTGGCCAAGCTTGGACTTTCAATATCTTAATACTTCATTCAAAATTACTTCTCCAGCCTTCATAATGTTTGTATTTCGAATAGACGCTTGATCAGATTCACCGGACACTTCTTAAATTAGCTAAGGCGCTTGATTATCCATTGGGCACATTCACAAGGCCGTTTAACTCGTAGCATTCTTAGCAGTTAGCGTATTGTGCTTCTTTGACCCTCTTAATGCACGAATTAGGACTCGATGTCTTCATGAAACGTGTAGATATGGATGTTAGCTTTAATGAGACACTAGTTTTATCCAATTCGGACACCTACAGCTCAATATATAGTCATCAGACGCTACAAAGGTATGACTGTCAGGAGCAACATCACGTCACCAACTTACGGATGCAATTTGACAAGGATAGAGGTCGTTTTTGCACTTGAACTCTTCATGAGAGTTGCGGATATTCTCTAAGACTTCCAATGATACCAAGATCGATGCTTTTGAACACCTAAAGCACCAGAAATTGTAAACAAACGCTTGCATTTTCTGATTGTCACGAACAGTACCACATCTCAAGCTTGAAGAAGGAATTCTACTCAGATCGGGATTGGTTCAGATCTCGATTTCTCTAGGAAACCTGTAGGTATTTATCTTATCTTTCAAACAAAACCAAGACCACTTCATTTCGACGTGCGTACCTCAAAATACGACATTTCGGGCGCTTGATCTTCGGCAGCAGGCGCTTGACATCAATCTTCAGTGTTTTTGCTGTTGCAGCTTTTGTACTTTTGTCTTTATTCACGCCTGTCTTATCTTTCTTCTATTAGAATTGCTGAAGCTTTTTTCTTCTTCTATTACAGTACTTCATGCTCCAGGACTTTATAGAAAATGGTACCTTATTTTCTGGTCAAGCTTGGACTTTGAATATCATAATACTTAATCCAAAATTAGTTCTCCAGCCAACATAATGTGTGTATTCTGAATAGACGCTTGATTAGCTTCACCGGACGCTTCTCAAATTTGCTAAGGCGCTGGGCACATTCACAACGCTGTTTAACTATTAGCATTCTTAGCAGTTAGCGTATTATGCTTATTTGACCCTCTTAATGCATGAATTAGGATTCGATCTCTTCATGAAACTTATAGATATTTGACATTAGCTTTAATGAGACACCGGTTTCGTCCAATTCAGACACCTACAGCTCAATATATGGCATCAGACGCTACAAACTTATAACTGTTAGGAACAATATCACGTCAAGAACTTAGCGATGCAATTTGACAAAAATAGAGACCGATTTCACTCTTGGCGTCTTCATGAGAGTTGCAGTTATTTCTAAGCATTCCAACGATGCCAGGATTATTGCTTTTAAACACCTACAGCTCCATAAATTGTCAGCAGATGCTTGCAGGTACTGATTGTCACGAACAGTACCACATCTCAAGCTTGAAGATCGTATTTCACTCAGATCGGGATTGGTTCAGATCTCGACTTCTCCAGGAAACATGTAGGTATTTCTCTTATCTTTCTTAAAAAACCAAGACCACTTCATTTCGACGAGCGTACCTCAAAATAAGACGTTTCGGGCGCTTGATCATCGGCAGCAGGCGCTTGACTTCAATCTTCAGTGTTTTTGCTGTTGCAGCTTTTGTACTTTTGTCTTTATTCACGCCTGTCTTATCTTTCTTCTATTAGAATTGCTGAAGCTTTTTTCTTCTTCTATTACAGCACTTCATGCTTCAGGACTTTATAGAAAATGGTACCTTAATTTCTAGTCAAGCTAGGACTTTGAATATCATAATACTTCACTCAAAATTACTTCTCCAGCCTACATAATGTTCGTATTCTGAAGACACGCTTCATTAGCTTCATCCGACGCTTCTCAAATTAGCTAAGGCGCTTGGTTATCCACTAGGCACATTCAAAATGCTGTTTAACTATTAGCATTCTTATCAGTTAGCGTATTATGCTGATTTGACCCTCTTAATGCACGAATCTGGATATGATATCATCATGAGAGTTGCAGTTATTTCTAAGCCTTCCAACGATACCATGATTGATGCTTTTAAACACCTAAAGCTCCAGAAATTGTCAGCAGACGCTTGCATGTTCTGATTGTCACGAACAGTATCACATCTAGAGCTTGAAGATGGAATTTCACTCCGATAGAGATTTGTTCAGATCTCGAATTCTCCGGGAAACATGTAGGTATTTTCCTTATCTTTCTTAAAAAAACAAAGATCACTTCATTTCGACGAGCGTACCTCAAAATACGACGTTTCGGAAGCTTGATTATCGGCTGCAGGCGCTTGACTTGAATCTTCAGTGTTTTTTCTTTTCCAGCATTTGTACTTTTATTTTTATTCACGCTTGTCTTCTCTTTATTTAATTAGAATTGCTGAAGCTTTTGTCTTCTTCTATTACAGTACTTCATGCTTCAGGACTTTATAGAAATGTGTACTTTATTTTCTGGTCAAGCTTGGACTTTCAATATCTTAATACATCATTCAAAATTACTTCTCCAGACTTCATAATATTTCTATTTCGAATAGACGCTTGATCAGATTCACCGGACGCTTCTTAAATTAGCTAAGGCGCTTGATTATCCATTGGGCACATTCAAAAGGCCGTTTAACTCGTAGCATTCTTAGCAGTTAGCGTATTACGCTGCTTTGACCCTCTTAATGCACGAATTAGGATTCGATGTCTTCATGAAACGTGTAGATATGGATGTTAGCTTTAATGAGACACTAGTTTCAGCCAATTCGGACACCTACAGCTCAATATATAGTCATCAGACGCTACAAAGGTATGACTGTCAGGAGCAACATCACGTCACCAACTTATGGATGCAATTTGACAAGGATAGAGGTCGTTTTAGCACTTGAACTCTTCATGAGAGTTGCGGATATTCTCTAAGACTTCCAACGATACCAAGATCGATGCTTTTGAACACCTAAGGCACCAGAAATTGTCAGCAAACGCTTGCATTTTCTGATTGTCACGAACAGTACCACATCTCAAGCTTAAAGAAGGAATTCTACTCAGATCGGGATTGGTTCAGATCTCGATTTCTACAGGAAACCTGTAGGTATTTATCTTATCTTTCTAACAGAGCCAAGTCCACTTCATTTCGACGAGCGTACCTCAAAATACGACGTTTCGGGCGCTTAATCATCGACAGCAGGCGCTTGACTTTAATCTTTAGTGTTTTTGTTGTTGTAGCTTTTGTACTTTTGTCTTTATTCACGCCTGTCTTATCTTTCTTCTATTAGAATTGCTGAAGCTTTTTTCTTCTTCTATTACAGCACTTCATGCTTCAGGACTTTATAGAAATTGGTACCTTATTTTCTGGTCAAGCTAGGACTTTGAATATCATAATACTTCATTCAAAATTACTTCTCCAGCCTATATAATGTTTGTATTCTGAAGAGACGCTTCATTAGCTTCATCCGACGCTTCTCAAATTAGCTAAGGCGCTTGGTTATCCACTAGGCACATTCAAAATGCTGTTTAACTATTAGCATTCTTAGCAGTTAGCGTATTATGCTGATTTGACCCTCTTAATGCACGAATCTGGATTCGATATCATCATGAGAGTTGCAGTTATTTCTAAGCCATCCAACGATACCATGATTGATGCTTTTAAACACCTAAAGCTCCAGAAATTGTCAGCAGACGCTTGCATGTTCTGATTGTCACGAACAGTATCACATGTAGAGCTTGAAGATGGAATTTCACACCGATAGAGATTGGTTCAGATCTCGACTTCTCCAGGAAACATGTAGGTATTTTCCTTATCTTTCTTAAAAAAACAAAGATCACTTCATTTCGACGAGCGTACCTCAAAATACGACGTTTCGGAAGCTTGATTATCTACTGCAGGCGCTTGACTTGAATCTTCAGTGTTTTTTCTTTTCCAGCATTTGTACTTTTATTTTTATTCACGCTTGTCTTCTCTTTATTCTATTAGAATTGCTGAAGCTTTTGTCTTCTTCTATTACAGTACTTCATGCTTCAGGACTTTATAGAAATGTGTACCTTATTTTCTGGCCAAGCTTGGACTTTCAATATCTTAATACTTCATTCAAAATTACTTCTCCAGCCTTCATAATGTTTGTATTTCGAATAGACGCTTGATCAGATTCACTGGACACTTCTTAAATTAGCTAAGGCGCTTGATTATCCATTGGGCACATTCACAAGGCCGTTTAACTCGTAGCATTCTTAGCAGTTAGCGTATTGTGCTTCTTTGACCCTCTTAATGCACGAATTAGGACTCGATGTCTTCATGAAACGTGTAGATATGGATGTTAGCTTTAATGAGACACTAGTTTTATCCAATTCGGACACCTACAGCTCAATATATAGTCATCAGACGCTACAAAGGTATGACTGTCAGGAGCAACATCACGTCACCAAGTTACGGATGCAATTTGACAAGGATAGAGGTCGTTTTTGCACTTGAACTCTTCATGAGAGTTGCGGATATTCTCTAAGACTTCCAATGATACCAAGATCGATGCTTTTGAACACCTAAAGCACCAGAAATTGTAAACAAACGCTTGCATTTTCTGATTGTCACGAACAGTACCACATCTCAAGCTTGAAGAAGGAATTCTACTCAGATCGGGATTGGTTCAGATCTCGATTTCTCTAGGAAACCTGTAGGTATTTATCTTATCTTTCAAACAAAACCAAGACCACTTCATTTCGACGTGCGTACCTCAAAATACGACATTTCGGGCGCTTGATCTTCGGCAGCAGGCGCTTGACATCAATCTTCAGTGTTTTTGCTGTTGCAGCTTTTGTACTTTTGTCTTTATTCACGCCTGTCTTATCTTTCTTCTATTAGAATTGCTGAAGCTTTTTTCTTCTTCTATTACAGTACTTCATGCTCCAGGACTTTATAGAAAATGGTACCTTATTTTCTGGTCAAGCTTGGACTTTGAATATCATAATACTTAATTCAAAATTAGTTCTCCAGCCAACATAATGTGTGTATTCTGAATAGACGCTTGATTAGCTTCACCGGACGCTTCTCAAATTTGCTAAGGCGCTGGGCACATTCACAACGCTGTTTAACTATTAGCATTCTTACCAGTTAGCGTATTATGCTTATTTGACCCTCTTAATGCATGAATTAGGATTCGATCTCTTCATGAAACTTATAGATATTTGACATTAGCTTTAATGAGACACCGGTTTCGTCCAATTCAGACACCTACAGCTCAATATATGGCATCAGACGCTACAAACTTATAACTGTTAGGAACAATATCACGTCAAGAACTTAGCGATGCAATTTGACAAAAATAGAGACCGATTTCACTCTTGGCGTCTTCATGAGAGTTGCAGTTATTTCTAAGCATTCCAACGATGCCAGGATTATTGCTTTTAAACACCTACAGCTCCATAAATTGTCAGCAGATGCTTGCAGGTACTGATTGTCACGAACAGTACCACATCTCAAGCTTGAAGATCGTATTTCACTCAGATCGGGATTGGTTCAGATCTCGACTTCTCCAGGAAACATGTAGGTATTTCTCTTATCTTTCTTAAAAAAACCAAGACCACTTCATTTCGACGAGCGTACCTCAAAATAAGACGTTTCGGGCGCTTGATCATCGGCAGCAGGCGCTTGACTTCAATCTTCAGTGTTTTTGTTGTTGCAGCTTTTGTACTTTTGTCTTTATTCACGCCTGTCTTATCTTTCTTCTATTAGAATTCCTGAAGCTTTTTTCTTCTTCTATTACAGTACTTCTTGCTTCAGGACTTTATAGAAAATGTTACCTTATTTTCAGGTCAAGCTTGGAATTTGAATATCATAATACTTCATTCAAAATTACTTCTCCAGCCTACATAATGTGTGTATTCTGAATAGACGCTTGATTAGCTTCACCGGACGCTTCTCAAATTAGCTAAGGCGCTTGGTTATCAACTGGGCACATTCACAACGATGTTTAACTATTAGCATTTTTAGCAGTTAGTGTATTATGCTTATTTGACCCTCTTAATGCATGAATTAGGATTCGATGTCTTCATGAAACTTATAGATACGGATAATAACTTTAATGAGACACCGGTTTTGTGCAATTCAGACAACTACAGCTCAATATATGGCATCAGACGCTACAAACTTATAACTGTTAGGAACAATATCACGTCAAGAGCATAGCGATGCAATTTGACAAAAATAGAGACCGATTTCACTCTTGGCGTCTTCATGAGAGTTGCAGTTATTTCTAAGCATTCCAACGATACCAGGATTAATGCTTTCAAACACCTAAAGCTCCAGAAATTGTCAGCAGATGCTTGCATGTACAGATTGTCACGAACAGTACCACATCTCAAGCTTGAAGATGGTATTTCACTCAGATCGGGATTGGTTCAGATCTCGACTTCTCTTGGAAACATGTAGTTATTTCTCTTATCTTTCTTAAAAAACCAAGACCACTTCATTTCGACGAGCGTACCTCAAAATACGACGTTTCGGGCGCTTGATCATCGGCAGCAGGCGCTTGACTTCAATCTTTAGTGTCTTTGTTGTTGTAGCTTTTGTACTTTTGTCTTTATTCACGGCTGTGTTATCTTTCTTCTATTAGAATTGCTGAAGCTTTTTTCTTCTTCTATTACAGCACTTCATGCTTCAGGACTTTATAGAAAATGGTACCTTATTTTCTGGTCAAGCTAGGACTTTGAATATCATAATACTTCATTCAAAATTACTTCTCCAGCCTACATAATGTTTGTATTCAGAAGAGACGCTTCATTAGCTTCATCCGACGCTTCTCAAATTAGCTAAGGTGCTTGGTTATCCACTAGGCACATTCAAAACGCTGTTTAACTATTAGCATTCTTAGCAGTTAGCGTATTATGCTGATTTGACCCTCTTAATGCACGAATCTGGATTTGATATCATCATGAGAGTTGCAGTTATTTCTAAGCCTTCCAACGATACCATGATTGATGCTTTTAAACACCTAAAGCTCCAGAAATTGTCAGCAGACGCTTTCATGTTCTGATTGTCACGAACAGTATCACATCTAGACCTTGAAGATGGAATTTCACTCCGATAGAGATTGGTTCAGATCTCGACTTCTCCAGGAAACATGTAGGTATTTTCCTTATCTTTCTTAAAAAAAAAAAGATCACTTCATTTCGATGAGCGTACCTCAAAATACGACGTTTCGGAAGCTTGATTATCGGCTGCAGGCGCTTGACTTGAATCTTCAGTGTTTTTTCTTTTCCAGCATTTGTACTTTTATTTTTATTCACGCTTGTCTTCTCTTTATTCTATTAGAATTGCTGAAGCTTTTGTCTTCTTCTATTACAGTACTTCATGCTTCAGGACTTTATAGAAATGTGTACCTTATTTTCTGGTCAAGCTTGGACTTTCAATATCTTAATACTTCATTCAAAATTACTTCTCCAGCCTTCATAATGTTTGTATTTCGAATAGACGCTTGATCAGATTCACCGGACGCTTCTTAAATTAGCTAAGGCGCTTGATTATCCATTGGGCACATTCACAAGGCCGTTTAACTCGTAGCATTCTTAGCAGTTAGAGTATTATGCTTCTTTGACCCTCTTAATGCATGAATTAGGATTCGATGTCTTCATGAAACGTGTAGATATGGATGTTAGCTTTAATGAGACACTAGTTTTATCCAATTCGGACACCTACAGCTCAATATATAGTCATCAGACGCTATAAAGGTATGACTGTCAGGAGCAACATCACGTCACCAACTTACGGATGCAATTTGACAAGGATAGAGGTCATTTTTGCACTTGAACTCTTCATGAGAGTTGCGGATATTCTCTAAGACTTCCAACGATACCAAGATCGATGCTTTTGAACACCTAAAGCACCAGAAATTGTCAGCAAACGCTTGCATTTTCTGATTGTCACGAACAGTACCACATCTCAAGCTTGAAGATTGTATTTCACTCAGATCGGGATTGGTTCAGATCTCGACTTCTCCAGGAAACATGTAGGTATTTCTCTTATTTTTCTTAAAAAACTAAGACCACTTCATTTCGACGAGCGTACCTCAAAATACGACATTTCGGGCGCTTGATCATCAGCAGCAGGCGCTTGACTTCAATCTTCAGTGTTTTTGCTGTTGCAGCTTTTGTACTTTTGTCTTTATTCACGCCTGTCTTATCTTTCTTCTATTAGAATTGCTGAAGCTTTTTTCTTCTTCTATTACAGTACTTCTTGCTTCAGGACTTTATAGAAAATGTTACCTTATTTTCAGGTCAAGCTTGGAATTTGAATATCATAATACTTCATTCAAAATTAGTTCTCCAACCAACATAATGTGTGTATTCTGAATAGACGGTTGATTAGCTTCACCGGACGCTTCTCAAATTAGCTAAGGCGCTTGGTTATCCGCTGGGCACATTCACAACGCTGTTTAACTATTAGCATTCTTAGCAGTTAGCGTATTAAGCTTATTTGACCCTCTTAATGCATGAATTAGGATTCGATGTCTTCATGAAACTTATAGATATTGATATTAGCTTTAATGAGACACCGGTTTCATCCAATTCAGACACCTACAGCTCAATATATGACATCAGACGCTACAAACTTATAACTGTTAGGAACAATATCACGTCAAGAACTTAGCGATGCAATTTGACAAAAATAGAGACCGATTTCACTCTTGGCGTCTTCATGAGAGTTGCAGTTATTTCTAAGCATTCCAACGATGCCAGGATTATTGCTTTTAAACACCTATAGCTCCATAAATTGTCAGCAGATGCTTGCAGGTACTGATTGTCACGAACAGTACCACATCTCAAGCTTGAAGATCGTATTTCACTCAGATCGGGATTGGTTCAGATCTCGACTTCTCCAGGAAACATGTAGGTATTTCTCTTATCTTTCTTAAAAAACCAAGACCACTTCATTTCGACGAGCGTACCTCAAAATACGACGTTTCGGGCGCTTGATCATCGGCAGCAGGCGCTTGACTTCAATCTTCAGTGTTTTTGCTGTTGCAGCTTTTGTACTTTTGTCTTTATTAACGCCTGTCTTATCTTTCTTCTATTAGAATTCCTGAAGCTTTTTTCTTCTTCTATTACAGTACTTCTTGCTTCAGGACTTTATAGAAAATGTTACCTTATTTTCAGGTCAAGCTTGGAATTTGAATATCATAATACTTCATACAAAATTACTTCTCCAGCCTACATAATGTGTGTATTCTGAATAGACGCTTGATTAGCTTCACCGGACGCTTCTCAAATTAGCTAAGGCGCTTGGTTATCAACTGGGCATATTCACAACGCTGTTTAACTATTAGCATTTTTAGCAGTTAGCGTATTATGCTTATTTGACCCTCTTAATGCATGGATTAGGATTCGATGTCTTCATGAAACTTATAGATACGGATAATAACTTTAATGAGACACCGGTTTTGTTCAATTCAGACAACTACAGCTCAATATATGGCATCAGACGCTACAAACTTATAACTGTTAGGAACAATATCACGTCAAGAACATAGCGATGCAATTTGACAAAAATAGAGACCGATTTCACTCTTGGCGTCTTCATGAGAGTTGCAGTTATTTCTAAGCATTCCAACGATACCAGGATTGATGCTTTCAAACACCTAAAGCTCCAGAAATTGTCAGCAGATGCTTGCATGTACAGATTGTCACGAACAGTACCACATCTCAAGCTTGAAGATGGTATTTCACTCAGATCGGGATTGGTTCAGATCTCGACTTCTCTTGGAAACATGTAGTTATTTCTCTTATCTTTCTTAAAAAACCAAGACCACTTCATTTCGACGAGCGTACCTCAAAATACGACGTTTCGGGCGCTTGATCATCGGCAGCAGGCGCTTGACTTCAATCTTTAGTGTCTTTGTTGTTGTAGCTTTTGTACTTTTGTCTTTATTCACGGCTGTGTTATCTTTCTTCTATTAGAATTGCTGAAGCTTTTTTCTTCTTCTATTACAGCACTTCATGCTTCAGGACTTTATAGAAAATGGTACCTTATTTTCTGATCAAGCTAGGACTTTGAATATCATAATACTTCATTCAAAATTACTTCTCCAGCCTACATAATGTTTGTATTCTGAAGAGACGCTTCATTAGCTTCATCCGACGCTTCTCAAATTAGCTAAGGTGCTTGGTTATCCACTAGGCACATTCAAAATGCTGTTTAACTATTAGCATTCTTAGCAGTTAGCGTATTATGCTGATTTGACCCTCTTAATGCACGAATCTGGATTTGATATCATCATGAGAGTTGCAGTTATTTCTAAGCCTTCCAATGATACCATGATTGATGCTTTTAAACACCTAAAGCTCCAGAAATTGTCAGCAGACGCTTTCATGTTCTGATTGTCACGAACAGTATCACATCTAGACCTTGAAGATGGAATTTCACTCCGATAGAGATTGGTTCAGATCTCGACTTCTACAGGAAACATGTAGGTATTTTCCTTATCTTTCTTAAAAAAAAAAAGATCACTTCATTTCGATGAGCGTACCTCAAAATACGACGTTTCGGAAGCTTGATTATCGGCTGCAGGCGCTTGACTTGAATCTTCAGTGTTTTTTCTTTTCCAGCATTTGTACTTTTATTTTTATTCACGCTTGTCTTCTCTTTATTCTATTAGAATTGCTGAAGCTTTTGTCTTCTTCTATTACAGTACTTCATGCTTCAGGACTTTATAGAAATGTGTACCTTATTTTCTGGTCAAGCTTGGACTTTCAATATCTTAATACTTCATTCAAAATTACTTCTCCAGCCTTCATAATGTTTGTATTTCGAATAGACGCTTGATCAGATTCACCGGACGCTTCTTAAATTAGCTAAGGCGCTTGATTATCCATTGGGCACATTCACAAGGCCGTTTAACTCGTAGCATTCTTAGCAGTTAGAGTATTATGCTTCTTTGACCCTCTTAATGCATGAATTAGGATTCGATGTCTTCATGAAACGTGTAGATATGGATGTTAGCTTTAATGAGACACTAGTTTTATCCAATTCGGACACCTACAGCTCAATATATAGTCATCAGACGCTATAAAGGTATGACTGTCAGGAGCAACATCACGTCACCAACTTACGGATGCAATTTGACAAGGATAGAGGTCGTTTTTGCACTTGAACTCTTCATGAGAGTTGCGGATATTCTCTAAGACTTCCAACGATACCAAGATCGATGCTTTTGAACACCTAAAGCACCAGAAATTGTCAGCAAACGCTTGCATTTTCTGATTGTCACGAACAGTACCACATCTCAAGCTTGAAGATCGTATTTCACTCAGATCGGGATTGGTTCAGATCTCGACTTCTCCAGGAAACATGTAGGTATTTCTCTTATCTTTCTTAAAAAACTAAGACCACTTCATTTCGACGAGCGTACCTCAAAATACGACATTTCGGGCGCTTGATCATCAGCAGCAGGCGCTTGACTTCAATCTTCAGTGTTTTTGCTGTTGCAGCTTTTGTACTTTTGTCTTTATTCACGCCTGTCTTATCTTTCTTCTATTAGAATTGCTGAAGCTTTTTTCTTCTTCTATTACAGTACTTCTTGCTTCAAAACTTTATAGAAAATGTTACCTTATTTTCAGGTCAAGCTTGGAATTTGAATATCATAATACTTCATTCAAAATTAGTTCTCCAACCAACATAATGTGTGTATTCTGAATAGACGCTTGATTAGCTTCACCGGACGCTTCTCAAATTAGCTAAGGCGCTTGGTTATCCGCTGGGCACATTCACAACGCTGTTTAACTATTAGCATTCTTAGCAGTTAGCGTATTAAGCTTATTTGACCCTCTTAATGCATGAATTAGGATTCGATGTCTTCATTAAACTTATAGATATTGATATTAGCTTTAATGAGACACCGGTTTTGTCCCATTCAGACACCTACAGCTCAATATATGACATCAGACGCTACAAACTTATAACTGTTAGGAACAATATCACGTCAAGAACTTAGTGATGCAATTTGACAAAAATAGAGACCGATTTCACTCTTGGCGTCTTCATGAGAGTTGCAGTTATTTCTAAGCATTCCAACGATGCCAGGATTATTGCTTTTAAACACCTATAGCTCCATAAATTGTCAGCAGATGCTTGCAGGTACAGATTGTCACGAACAGTACCACATCTCAAGCTTGAAGATCGTATTTCACTCAGATCGGGATTGGTTCAGATCTCGACTTCTCCAGGAAACATGTAGGTATTTCTCTTATCTTTCTTAAAAAACCAAGACCACTTCATTTCGAAGAGCGTACCTCAAAATACGACGTTCCGGGCGCTTGATCATCGGCAGCAGGCGCTTGATGCAACACCCTTTCCCGAGTGTCACATTCCCGAACGTTTATAAGGCCGAAAATATTTATTAATGCGGAAAAATACGATTTTTCTTTTTCTTTTCTTTTCATAAAGATGTAATGGGATTAGTAAAGGTAATAAATAATACTAATAAGTGAACTTAGGTTCACCATGCATTACTAGGACATACATACAGTATTATAAATACAAAAACAGAAAACAAAAACAGAAACATCAACATTACTATATACAGACATAAGTCTAATGTATGACTAACATAAGAAATACAATAAGTACTAGGAGTCGTAGCTCCCAAAAGGGACTACAAAAACTAACATAGTCTGGCCGACAACAAAACTAAAACAGCAAAAGAGTCCACTCCGAACTCAAAGGGTCTGCGGAACCGAACCACCGTCGCGTCCATCTGTTTAAGCATCAACAGCAAGTACCAGCAGAAAACATACAGATATGGGTGAGATTCCCGTTCATCAACACAACAAAACAGCAGTAGTAAAAACGGGACGACTCACCGGGTAACAGCGTACCCAACATGCTTACAAGGTTCTCAATATAAATCATATTAAGCAGTTAACGACATAACAGCATGCTAAACATTTAATAGCATAATATAAGGCATCCTTAAACAGTACAGCGATGTATAACAGTAAATATAACATCAATAGCCATAAACATCAATAGCCATGCAATGCAATGCAATGTATATGACTCAATGTCAATGTCACTGGGTACTACTCTGACCCCTACTCCATGGAGCTAACAAAACATTCGGAGAGAGTGAATGGGAGGACATGTTCCGGTTTCTGCCAGCCATGAGCAAGATGCTACAACATTCGTAACGTGCACGTATCTGGCTTTACGGTAACACTCTCGACCAAACATGAAAAGTACGGCATCTAGTAGAGGATATCAGTGTATTGCACGGATTCGCCACGACACAGAAGAATCACCAACTGGTCACATGTCAGCCCTTCCAACCCTGATACCTCCAAAAAGACCATTGAAGATCGTCACCGTAAGATTCGCACCCGCATCAAGGTGTAAGCTCAACTCCTAGGCTCAAGGCCTTACAACTATGCACATGAAATGCCAATGCTTACACAAAGCAGATGCGATAAAACAATGTCTATCCATTGGATAAACCTCAAGGTTCACTAAGGTTCTCTTCCTTAGAAACCACACGCGTCTTTGTTTTATAAAACATTTATCCATAGGATAAAACAATTATCCATCGGATAAATATCTCGTGATTCCTTTGGAATGATCCAGACTGCTTTCAGAATCGTCGACTGTCCCCACAAACCAACACAAGTCTTTTCAGCGTGTTTTGTCCTCACTCACACGCTTTCTAGGAAACTTCCCAGAAGGTCACCCATCCCATAATTACTCTAAGTCAAGCACGCTTAACTATAAAGTACTTATGTTCTAAGTTCCCGAAAAGAAGATAAATCTTGTTGGTATGGGTAGTACCAATCAATTCTTATATGCCTTCCCTTAACTATACAGTCCCATACCTGCATAGCCTCAGGATTCCTTCCACTGTACAGTCCCATACCTGCACAGCCTCAGGATCTCTCTCATTCCAGTTATCACAAGACAGAAACAATTGAACGATTAACCTGGATCCGAATCATCGGTCCGTCATCGAACTATTGTTTCAAAAATCAAAACGTTTCGTGTTTGTGTTTACATCTTATGAATTAAGTCTCAAGTCCTAAGCGTTATGAATAAGGATTGAGAATCCTCTTAGATAAGTCTTTAAGCCTTTCTAAGATATTAATCCCTTGTTTTTCAATTAAGGAAACAAGTGTTGATTTCACTTAAGTCTTATGAACTCATTGATGTACTAAGTCATCAATGGTATAGCACATGGTCTTGTTCCACCACATACCATACTTAATTAACCCTTGTCTTCAGCTCTAAGTTAATTACTTAACTTAGGTTTTTCACCCGTAAAACTTTACGATTGAGTTAGAAAACTCCTTTTGTAAACCAAACAACTTTTACAATTGAAAACTCATTTGATTTGAAACAACATTTGAACTACTTACTTCATTACTAGCATTTTCTGAAACATGAAATTCGCTTAGCGGAATTTCATTCGCTTAGCGAAAATAAGGCAGTAATGCCTCCTTTGGAACTCCTCTGGTTCGCTCGGCGAGACACAAATCGCGTAGCGAAATATATTGGATTCGCTTAGCGAATATGAATTCGCTTAGCGCAAGTTCAGACGGTTGCACCTCTTTAGAAACACCTCTGGATCGCTCGGCGAGACAGAATTCGCGTAGCGAAACTTCACTTTATTCGCTTAGCGAGAATGATTTCGCTTAGCGAAAGTTCAGACGGTTACACCTCTATTGGAGACTTCTCTGGATTGCTCAGCGAGATGTAATTCGCGTAGCGAAATTCGCTGGGTTGGCTTAGCGAATATGAATTCGCTTAGCGAAAGTGAGGCAGTGATGCCCAACTAAGACTTTCCCTGTTTTCGCGTAGCGAAAGTAATTTCGCTTAGCGAAATGTTGCCTTAAAACAAGACATCAACCTTATGGAACCATTTTGATTCTCTTCATGAAAACACTTCTTTTCTCATTTTGAGTCACTTGATTAGCTAGATGAACTAAGGATAAGGTATAAAACATATTTCACTTTGGTGAAAACACTTTGAGATTTAATTCCATTTAAAGTCACTTAGGGTTTTTCTTTGAAAAACACAAGTTATTGAAAACACTTTCTTTACAATAAAACTTGACTTGTCCAAGAACTATTCATATCCTTCCTTTCCTCAAGGTCATGGCTAATAGCCAACTAGGAATCAATGTGAGGTTTTACTTCATCAACCAATCAAAGTATGGCTCACAACACTTACACAATCATGATAACCATAATACACATTACTACATCATAATCAAACATCCAAGTCCATCACACATTATGGTCTCATAATCAACAATAAAAGTCCATACTTGATCTAGTGATCAAAGTAGGTTTTCCCAACATACATGAAAATGGTTTTTCATTCAATCATCTCATCATCAACATATGCTAAAACACAACACAACATACTAAAGGATAAACTCATCATGACATTCTTGTTCTCCATGAGAACTTAACAAAACATAACAACTAAAAGTGAACCCAAACTAAAGGGTTTCACCCACACATAAAGTAAACAACCATCTTCACCACCACCATCTTGGTGTGATGAGGTTCTTCTCCCCATACCTGTTGAAGAGCAGATTCCCAGATCAAAGTCGGTTGATCGGTTTGTGAACCTCCTGATAATTGTCACCAACTACAAACAACCAAACAATCAAACATTAAATAACAATCAAACCAAACTCAACAATTCTCACAAATAGGGTTTCGGCCACCCTAAAGAGAATAAAGCTAGGAATTGATCTTAGTTTTCCATTTCATGGATTCAAAAGCATTAGGAAAGCTAAGGATGAAATCAAGTGTTAAAAATGAAAACTTGATGAAAACACTATTCATCATCATCAAGAAGGGTTCGGCCCTAATGTGCTTTTTGAGCTATGATGAGAGTTGAATCATAAGCTCTTGGGTTTAGATAGAGAATGATGAGGTGAGTTCAAAGAACTTGGTCTTACCTCAAAAGGATTTTTCTACAATTTCCTATGGATTTTCAAAGTTTTGGATCTAAGAAATAATTTTCATGAAAATGGATCTTGATCTTGAAATAAAGAGATATTCCAGAAGCTAAGAGATCATAGAAGTGATCTTACCTTGAAATGATGGAAGATTGCTCAAGGAATCAAGTGATTCCATCAAGAACTCAAGCTTTTCTCAAGAACAACAATGGTGTTCTCTCTCTAAAGTTGAAGATGGTGTTCTTGACTCTTCAAGAGGGGCTGGGCTGCGTGAATGAGAGGGTGTGAGGGCTGAGTTCAGCCTTAAAACAAGTCACTTAAGGGCAAAATGGTCATTTGCCAAAAGGGTAAAATGGTAAAAGTGCAAAAGACTAAGGTTAGGGGCATTTTGGTCATTTCACGTCTAGATTTTCCCGATCGTCATGATGACTCTGGCATACTCTCCCAAATGTCCTGGGATGTTGTGATATCAAGATTATCTGTTGGCGAGTCTCGGTAAGTCCATATGTGGCTCCGTTCGTCACCCGATTGAGAAATCCGCCCGAACGAAGGTCAGGAAGTGATTTTTCTGAAATTTTTACGAAATTTAACCAAAACGTAGATAATCGAATTCTAAGACTTACTGTCTCGTTCACGGGTCCATCTGAGGTCTTCTGAGCAGTAAAATCATACTGTCAGTGTAAAAACGCAGACCGGACTTCGTTTGAGTTTTTGACTCAAAACTTAATCGTAGCTTCCTACGATATCGTCGAGCATGACTATGGTCTCGGAATATTTTATTTCCATTCCTAAGACCTCGAATAAAATAAAGACATTAAAATACTGAAGAATTAGAAAACGTGAAAATCGGGGCGTTACATTCCTACCCCTCTTAAAAGAATTTCGTCCTCGAAATTCCGTGACTTAAAACTAAACCTACTCGGTCGTTGAAGATTAAGGAAAGAAATTTTCAACAAAGGAAATTTTTTCTTGGTCTTGGTCTCAAAAGAAAGTAAGAACGTATACAAAAGAATTTTACCAATCTGGAATGAATATAGGAATATCCAGTATGCAAAAAGACTCTTCAGTAGGTTCGTGAGTGTAAAAATGCATAGCTAATACATGTTTACATCCATGACTCTAATAAAGTTCCTTCTTTCATAAGAACCTTCCAATAACTTTGGAATCAAAAGATAAACAGTCTGGCAAAAATCAGACTGGATCACCTTCACCAAAAGTAAAAGTGATTAGACGAAGTTTCATCAAGAAACTTCCAGTATCGGGAAGTTGTTTATGTTATAACTCAAGAAATAGTAATAACAAAACTTTCAGTGAAGTAATACGAAAATGTCCAGACCAATGGACACCATATTACCAATTCACTCAATTGTCTAATACATTGAGGAATATGTAGAAGTGTGAACACAAATGTTCCCTTGAGATCAGGCAGCACTAACACAGGTGAAGTAGTCAACCTTCTCTCTAATCCTTGCAAACTTTCCTCACAAGCTTCAGTCCATTCAAACGCTTTATCTGTCCTTTGAAATCACGTGACCCAAAAGCTTTACTTCGTCGAGCCAAAACTCACAGTTGGACAACTTTGTATACAGCTGTTTCTCCTTCAGAACTTGAAGAATCACACTAAGATATTCAGCGTGTACTTCCTGGTTTCGCGAATAGATGAGTATGTCGTCTATGAAACAACAACAAACTTATCTAGATATGAACGAAAGATCCTATTCATGTAATCCATGAATATAGCTGGAGCATTCGTCACACCAAACGGCATCACAAGATACTCGTAGTGCCCATAGCGTGTTTGAAACGCTGTTCTTGGTACATCTTCTACCTTTACATGAATCTGGTGATAACCCGATCGCAAATCAATCTCGGAGAAAACTGCCGCTCTCCTCAACTGATCCATCAAGTCATTTATCCTCGGAAGATAATACTTGTTCTTAATGGTAACTTTGTTCAACTGGCGCTAATCCACACATAAGCAAGATGTTTCGTCTTTCTTTCTCACCAACAGCACAGGCGTTCCCTAAAACGACACACTGGGTCTAACGAACTGTTTTCCCAATAAGTCCACCAATTGTTCCTTCAAGGTTTCCAACTCAGCAGGTGCCATATGATAAAGTGCCATAGACGCTAGTCCTGTTCCTGGCACAAGATCGATCGCAAACTCGATGTCCCGAACTGGCGGCAAACCTGGTACGTCTTCAAGAAAGACTTCCGGAAACTCGTTAGTAACATGTATTCGTTGAGCTCCTCCTCTCTCAAAGAAACGTTTTCTTGGTTGGCAATCCAAATCCAGAATTATCCGAATCAGGGAAAACTAAGGTTTTGTTTGCACCGTCTAATAGGATATAGTTACAAGATAACCAATCCATCCCTATGATCAAATCCATTTGCGAAAGAGACAAACAGATTAAATCAATCAAAAACGTTCTATCCACTACGGAAAATAGAACAGTTCAAACAGACTTTCGCAGTTATAACAGGCTTTGCAGAAAGTGCAAAAATCACCAAATCTAAGGGTAAGGAAAGATACAGATAACGTTTTACCTTCCACAACGATCTGACCGTGAATCAAATCTTCCTTTTGAGAAGTCTCAGCATCATCCCCAGTATAAACTCCACTCATTGCCTTAGGCTTCACTGTTTGCACATCGTTGACAGAACGTCTAGCTTTTGATTGCACACAATCGCGTGAAGTATGTCCTGGCTTCCCACACTTGAAGCATATGATTCCCTTGATTAAGCATTCTTTGGTGACATGATTGTTCTTGCCACAATTCATGCACTTCTTTGGGGCGCTTCCAGATTGACTAATACTCCCACTACTTCCCCCTACAGAACGTTGTTGTTGACCTTGTTGTTTTGCATATGGTTTCCATCGAGATCTATCATCACGACCATTGGTGCCTTTATGGAACCTAGTCGGTCCAGAGTTACGTTGCCTTCCTCCACAAGTCTTCATCAGATCTTCGATTACAAAGCATTCATCTACCAAAACCGAGAACTCTTTGACCTCAAGAGGTAGCACCTCTCCCCGAATCTCGTCCCTTAAACCTTCTTCGAACTTTGTGCACTTCCACTCCTCATCGGGATGAAGATGGAAATACCTCGAAGATTTCAGCAGGGACTCAAAACGATCAGCATATTCTTTGACAGACATTCCTCCTTGACGTAGCTGCAGGAACTCCATGTCTTTCAACTCGTCTTGCACCCGTCGGAAAACACTCGTTCTGAAGAACTCTGCTAGCGACAACTTACAAGAAAGCAAAAACATTACTACCCTGTCCAATATCATTCCCCTTCAGAAACAATAATGCAGAGAGTAACAAACAATCGTTGTCTTCTTCACAGAAACACAACACAGAGAACAAACAATACAAAAGGATAGACCAAAGTCATCATCCTCTCCAACATTGTTTTCTCTCAGAAACAATAGCACAGAAAGACAATCAGAGAAAACACAACACAAACAAGACAGACCATAACCTACAAACCCCAAAAAGACTCGGCCAGCTCTGATACCAAATAATGCAACACCCTTTCCCGAGTGTCACATTCCCGAACGTTTATAAGGCCGAAAATATTTATTAATGCGGAAAAATACGATTTTTCTTTTTCTTTTCTTTTCATAAAGATGTAATGGGATTAGTAAAGGTAATAAATAATACTAATAAGTGAACTTAGGTTCACCATGCATTACTAGGACATACATACAGTATTATAAATACAAAAACAGAAAACAAAAACAGAAACATCAACATTACTATATACAGACATAAGTCTAATGTATGACTGACATAAGAAATACAATAAGTACTAGGAGTCGTAGCTCCCAAAAGGGACTACAAAAACTAACATAGTCTGGCCGACAACAAAACTAAAACAGCAAAAGAGTCCACTCCGAACTCAAAGGGTCTGCGGAACCGAACCACCGTCGTGTCCATCTGTTTAAGCATCAACAGCAAGTACCAGCAGAAAACATACAGATATGGGTGAGATTCCCGTTCATCAACACAACAAAACAGCAGTAGTAAAAACGGGACGACTCACCGGGTAACAGCGTACCCAACATGCTTACAAGGTTCTCAATATAAATCATATTAAGCAGTTAACGACATAATAGCATGCTAAACATTTAATAGCATAATATAAGGCATCCTTAAACAGTACAGCGATGTATAACAGTAAATATAACATCAATAGCCATAAACATCAATAGCCATGCAATGCAATGCAATGTATATGACTCAATGTCAATGTCACTGGGTACTACTCTGACCCCTACTCCATGGAGCTAACAAAACATTCGGAGAGAGTGAATGGGAGGACATGTTCCGGTTTCTGCCAGCCATGAGCAAGATGCTACAACATTCGTAACGTGCACGTATCTGGCTTTACGGTAACACTCTCGACCAAACATGAAAAGTACGGCATCTAGTAGAGGATATCAGTGTATTGCACGGATTCGCCACGACACAGAAGAATCACCAACTGGTCACATGTCAGCCCTTCCAACCCTGATACCTCCAAAAAGACCATTGAAGATCGTCACCGTAAGATTCGCACCCGCATCAAGGTGTAAGCTCAACTCCTAGGCTCAAGGCCTTACAACTATGCACATGAAATGCCAATGCTTACACAAAGCAGATGCGATAAAACAATGTCTATCCATTGGATAAACCTCAAGGTTCACTAAGGTTCTCTTCCTTAGAAACCACACGCGTCTTTGTTTTATAAAACATTTATCCATCGGATAAAACAATTATCCATCGGATAAATATCTCGTGATTCCTTTGGAATGATCCAGACTGCTTTCAGAATCGTCGACTGTCCCCACAAACCAACACAAGTCTTTTCAGCGTGTTTTGTCCTCACTCACACGCTTTCTAGGAAACTTCCCAGAAGGTCACCCATCCCATAATTACTCTAAGTCAAGCACGCTTAACTATAAAGTACTTATGTTCTAAGTTCCCGAAAAGAAGATAAATCTTGTTGGTATGGGTAGTACCAATCAATTCTTATATGCCTTCCCTTAACTATACAGTCCCATACCTGCATAGCCTCAGGATTCCTTCCACTGTACAGTCCCATACCTGCACAGCCTCAGGATCTCTCTCATTCCAGTTATCACAAGACAGAAACAATTGAACGATTAACCTGGATCCGAATCATCGGTCCGTCATCGAACTATTGTTTCAAAAATCAAAACGTTTCGTGTTTGTGTTTACATCTTATGAATTAAGTCTCAAGTCCTAAGCGTTATGAATAAGGATTGAGAATCCTCTTAGATAAGTCTTTAAGCCTTTCTAAGATATTAATCCCTTGTTTTTCAATTAAGGAAACAAGTGTTGATTTCACTTAAGTCTTATGAACTCATTGATGTACTAAGTCATCAATGGTATAGCACATGGTCTTGTTCCACCACATACCATACTTAATTAACCCTTGTCTTCAGCTCTAAGTTAATTACTTAACTTAGGTTTTTCACCCGTAAAACTTTACGATTGAGTTAGAAAACTCCTTTTGTAAACCAAACAACTTTTACAATTGAAAACTCATTTGATTTGAAACAACATTTGAACTACTTACTTCATTACTAGCATTTTCTGAAACATGAAATTCGCTTAGCGGAATTTCATTCGCTTAGCGAAAATAAGGCAGTAATGCCTCCTTTGGAACTCCTCTGGTTCGCTCGGCGAGACACAAATCGCGTAGCGAAATATATTGGATTCGCTTAGCGAATATGAATTCGCTTAGCGCAAGTTCAGACGGTTGCACCTCTTTAGAAACACCTCTGGATCGCTCGGCGAGACAGAATTCGCGTAGCGAAACTTCACTTTATTCGCTTAGCGAGAATGATTTCGCTTAGCGAAAGTTCAGACGGTTACACCTCTATTGGAGACTTCTCTGGATTGCTCAGCGAGATGTAATTCGCGTAGCGAAATTCGCTGGGTTGGCTTAGCGAATATGAATTCGCTTAGCGAAAGTGAGGCAGTGATGCCCAACTAAGACTTTCCCTGTTTTCGCGTAGCGAAAGTAATTTCGCTTAGCGAAATGTTGCCTTAAAACAAGACATCAACCTTATGGAACCATTTTGATTCTCTTCATGAAAACACTTCTTTTCTCATTTTGAGTCACTTGATTAGCTAGATGAACTAAGGATAAGGTATAAAACATATTTCACTTTGGTGAAAACACTTTGAGATTTAATTCCATTTAAAGTCACTTAGGGTTTTTCTTTGAAAAACACAAGTTATTGAAAACACTTTCTTTACAATAAAACTTGACTTGTCCAAGAACTATTCATATCCTTCCTTTCCTCAAGGTCATGGCTAATAGCCAACTAGGAATCAATGTGAGGTTTTACTTCATCAACCAATCAAAGTATGGCTCACAACACTTACACAATCATGATAACCATAATACACATTACTACATCATAATCAAACATCCAAGTCCATCACACATTATGGTCTCATAATCAACAATAAAAGTCCATACTTGATCTAGTGATCAAAGTAGGTTTTCCCAACATACATGAAAATGGTTTTTCATTCAATCATCTCATCATCAACATATGCTAAAACACAACACAACATACTAAAGGATAAACTCATCATGACATTCTTGTTCTCCATGAGAACTTAACAAAACATAACAACTAAAAGTGAACCCAAACTAAAGGGTTTCACCCACACATAAAGTAAACAACCATCTTCACCACCACCTTCTTGGTGTGATGAGGTTCTTCTCCCCATACCTGTTGAAGAGCAGATTCCCAGATCAAAGTCGGTTGATCGGTTTGTGAACCTCCTGATAATTGTCACCAACTACAAACAACCAAACAATCAAACATTAAATAACAATCAAACCAAACTCAACAATTCTCACAAATAGGGTTTCGGCCACCCTAAAGAGAATAAAGCTAGGAATTGATCTTAGTTTTCCATTTCATGGATTCAAAAGCATTAGGAAAGCTAAGGATGAAATCAAGTGTTAAAAATCAAAACTTGATGAAAACACTATTCATCATCATCAAGAAGGGTTCGGCCCTAATGTGCTTTTTGAGCTATGATGAGAGTTGAATCATAAGCTCTTGGGTTTAGATAGAGAATGATGAGGTGAGTTCAAAGAACTTGGTCTTACCTCAAAAGGATTTTTCTACAATTTCCTATGGATTTTCAAAGTTTTGGATCTAAGAAATAATTTTCATGAAAATGGATCTTGATCTTGAAATAAAGAGATATTCAAGAAGCTAAGAGATCATAGAAGTGATCTTACCTTGAAATGATGGAAGATTGCTCAAGGAATCAAGTGATTCCAACAAGAACTCAAGCTTTTCTCAAGAACAACAATGGTGTTCTCTCTCTAAAGTTGAAGATGGTGTTCTTGACTCTTCAAGAGGGGCTGGGCTGCGTGAATGAGAGGGTGTGAGGGCTGAGTTCAGCCTTAAAACATGTCACTTAAGGGCAAAATGGTCATTTGCCAAAAGGGTAAAATGGTAAAAGTGCAAAAGACTAAGGTTAGGGGCATTTTGGTCATTTCACGTCTAGATTTTCCCGATCATCATGATGACTCTGGCATACTCTCCCAAATGTCCTGGGATGTTGTGATATCAAGATTATCTGTTGGCGAGTCTCGGTAAGTCCATATGTGGCTCCGTTCGTCACCCGATTGAGAAATCCGCCCGAACGAAGGTCAGGAAGTGATTTTTCTGAAATTTTTACGAAATTTAACCAAAACGTAGATAATCGAATTCTAAGACTTACTGTCTCGTTCACGGGTCCATCTGAGGTCTTCTGAGCAGTAAAATCATACTGTCAGTGTAAAAACGCAGACCGGACTTCGTTTGAGTTTTTGACTCAAAACTTAATCGTAGCTTCCTACGATATCGTCGAGCATGACTATGGTCTCGGAATATTTTATTTCCATTCCTAAGACCTCGAATAAAATAAAGACATTAAAATACTGAAGAATTAGAAAACGTGAAAATCGGGGCGTTACACTTGACTTCAATCTTCAGTGTTTTTGCTGTTGCAGCTTTTGTACTTTTGTCTTTATTCACGCCTGTCTTATCTTTCTTCTATTAGAATTCCTGAAGCTTTTTTCTTCTTCTATTACAGTACTTCTTGCTTCAGGACTTTATAGAAAATGTTACCTTATTTTCAGGTCAAGCTTGGAATTTGAATATCATAATACTTCATTCAAAATTACTTCTCCAGCCTACATAATGTGTGTATTCTGAATAGACGCTTGATTAGCTTCACCGGACGCTTCTCAAATTAGCTAAGGCGCTTGGTTATCAACTGGGCACATTCACAACGTTGTTTAACTATTAGCATTTTTAGCAGTTAGTGTATTATGCTTATTTGACCCTCTTAATGCATGAATTAGGATTCGATGTCTTCATGAAACTTATAGATACGGATAATAACTTTAATGAGACACCGGTTTTGTGCAATTCAGACAACTACAGCTCAATATATGGCATCAGACGCTACAAACTTATAACTGTTAGGAACAATATCACGTCAAGAACATAGCGATGCAATTTGACAAAAATAGAGACCGATTTCACTCTTGGCGTCTTCATGAGAGTTGCAGTTATTTCTAAGCATTCCAACGATACCAGGATTGATGCTTTCAAACACCTAAAGCTCCAGAAATTGTCAGCAGATGCTTGCATGTACAGATTGTCACGAACAGTACCACATCTGAAGCTTGAAGATGGTATTTCACTCAGATCGGGATTGGTTCAGATCTCGACTTCTCTTGGAAACATGTAGTTATTTCTCTTATCTTTCTTAAAAAACGAAGACCACTTCATTTCGACGAGCGTACCTCAAAATACGACGTTTCGGGCGCTTGATCATCGGCAGCAGGCGCTTGACTTCAATCTTTAGTGTCTTTGTTGTTGTAGCTTTTGTACTTTTGTCTTTATTCACGGCTGTGTTATCTTTCTCCTATTAGAATTGCTGAAGCTTTTTTCTTCTTCTATTACAGCAGTTCATGCTTCAGGACTTTATAGAAAATGGTACCTTATTTTCTGGTCAAGCTAGGACTTTGAATATCATAATACTTCATTCAAAATTACTTCTCCAGCCTACATAATGTTTGTATTCTGAAGAGACGCTTCATTAGCTTCATCCGACGCTTCTCAAATTAGCTAAGGTGCTTGGTTATCCACTAGGCACATTCAAAATGCTGTTTAACTATTAACATTCTTAGCAGTTAGCGTATTATGCTGATTTGACCCTCTTAATGCACGAATCTGGATTTGATATCATCATGAGAGTTGCAGTTATTTCTAAGCCTTCCAACGATACCATGATTGATGCTTTTAAACTCCTAAAGCTCCAGAAATTGTCAGCAGACGCTTTCATGTTCTGATTGTCACGAACAGTATCACATCTAGAGCTTGAAGATGGAATTTCACTCCGATAGAGATTGGTTCAGATCTCGACTTCTCCAGGAAACATGTAGGTATTTTCCTTATCTTTCTTAAAAAAAAAAGATCACTTCATTTCGATGAGCGTACATCAAAATACGACGTTTCGGAAGCTTGATTATCGGCTGCAGGCGCTTGACTTGAATCTTCAGTGTTTTTTCTTTTCCAGCATTTGTACTTTTATTTTTATTCACGCTTGTCTTCTCTTTATTCTATTAGAATTGTTGAAGCTTTTGTCTTCTTCTATTACAGTACTTCATGCTTCAGGACTTTATAGAAATGTGTACCTTATTTTCTGGTCAAGCTTGGACTTTCAATATCTTAATACTTCATTCAAAATTACTTCTCCAGCCTTCATAATGTTTGTATTTCGAATAGATGCTTGATCAGATTCACCGGACGCTTCTTAAATTAGCTAAGGCGCTTGATTATCCATTGGGCACATTCACAAGGCCGTTTAACTCGTAGCATTCTTAGCAGTTAGAGTATTATGCTTCTTTGACCCTCTTAATGCATGAATTAGGATTCGATGTCTTCATGAAACGTGTAGATATGGATGTTAGCTTTAATGAGACACTAGTTTTATCCAATTCGGACACCTACAGCTCAATATATAGTCATCAGACGCTATAAAGGTATGACTGTCAGGAGCAACATCACGTCACCAACTTACGGATGCAATTTGACAAGGATAGAGGTCGTTTTTGCACTTGAACTCTTCATGAGAGTTGCGGATATTCTCTAAGACTTCCAACGATACCAAGATCGATGCTTTTGAACACCTAAAGCACCAGAAATTGTCAGCAAACGCTTGCATTTTCTGATTGTCACGAACAGTACCACATCTCAAGCTTGAAGATCGTATTTCACTCAGATCAGGATTGGTTCAGATCTCGACTTCTCCAGGAAACATGTAGGTATTTCGCTTATCTTTCTTAAAAAACTAAGACCACTTCATTTCGACGAGCGTACCTCAAAATACGACATTTCGGGCGCTTGATCATCAGCAGCAGGCGCTTGACTTCAATCTTCAGTGTTTTTGCTGTTGCAGCTTTTGTACTTTTGTCTTTATTCACGCCTGTCTTATCTTTCTTCTATTAGAATTGCTGAAGCTTTTTTCTTCTTCTATTACAGTACTTCTTGCTTCAGGACTTTATAGAAAATGTTACCTTATTTTCAGGTCAAGCTTGGAATTTGAATATCATAATACTTCATTCAAAATTAGTTCTCCAACCAACATAATGTGTGTATTCTGAATAGACGCTTGATTAGCTTCACCGGACGCTTCTCAAATTAGCTAAGGCGCTTGGTTATCCGCTGGGCACATTCACAACGCTGTTTAACTATTAGCATTCTTAGCAGTTAGCGTATTAAGCTTATTTGACCCTCTTAATGCATGAATTAGGATTCGATGTCTTCATGAAACTTATAGATATTGATATCAGCTTTAATGAGACACCGGTTTCATCCAATTCAGACACCTACAGCTCAATATATGACATCAGACGCTACAAACTTATAACTGTTAGGAACAATATCACGTCAAGAACTTTGCGATGCAATTTGACAAAAATAGAGACCGATTTCACTCTTGGCGTCTTCATGAGAGTTGCAGTTATTTCTAAGCATTCCAACGATGCCAGGATTATTGCTTTTAAACACCTATAGCTCCATAAATTGTCAGCAGATGCTTGCAGGTACTGATTGTCACGAACAGTACCACATCTCAAGCTTGAAGATCGTATTTCACTCAGATCGGGATTGGTTCAGATCTCGACTTCCCCAGGAAACATGTAGGTATTTCTCTTATCTTTCTTAAAAAACCAAGACCACTTCATTTCGACGAGCGTACCTCAAAATACGACGTTTCGGGCGCTTGATCATCGGCAGCAGGCGCTTGACTTCAATCTTCAGTGTTTTTGCTGTTGCAACTTTTGTACTTTTGTCTTTATTCACGCCTGTCTTATCTTTCTTCTATTAGAATTCCTGAAGCTTTTTTCTTCTTCTATTACAGTACTTCTTGCTTCAGGACTTTATAGAAAATGTTACCTTATTTTCAGGTCAAGCTTGGAATTTGAATATCATAATACTTCATACAAAATTACTTCTCCAGCCTACATAATGTGTGTATTCTGAATAGATGCTGGATTAGCTTCACCGGACGCTTCTCAAATCAGCTAAGGCGCTTGGTTATCAACTGGGCATATTCACAACGCTGTTTAACTATTAGCATTTTTAGCAGTTAGTGTATTATGCTTATTTGACCCTCTTAATGCATGAATTAGGATTCGATGTCTTCATGAAACTTATAGATACGGATAATAACTTTAATGAGACACCGGTTTTGTGCAATTCAGACAACTACAGCTCAATATATGGCATCAGACGCTACAAACTTATAACTGTTAGGAACAATATCACGTCAAGAACATAGCGATGCAATTTGACAAAAATAGAGACCGATATCACTCTTGGCGTCTTCATGAGAGTTGCAGTTATTTCTAAGCATTCCTACGATACGAGGATTGATGCTTTCAAACACCTAAAGCTCCAGAAATTGTCAGCAGATGCTTGCATGTACAGATTGTCACGAACAGTACCACATCTCAAGCTTGAAGATGGTATTTCACTCAGATCGGGATTGGTTCAGATCTCGACTTCTCTTGGAAACATGTAGTTATTTCTCATATCTTTCTTAAAAAACCAAGACCACTTCATTTCGACGAGCGTACCTCAAAATACGACGTTTCGGGTGCTTGATCATCGGCAGCAGGCGCTTGACTTCAATCTTCAGTGCTTTTGTTGTTGTAGCTTTTGTACTTTTGTCTTTATTCACGCCTGTCTTATCTTTCTTCTATTAGAATTGTTGAAGCTTTTTTCTTCTTCTATTACAGTACTTCATGCTTCAGGACTTTATAGAAAATGGTACCTTATTTTCTGGTCAAGCTTGGACTTTGAATATCTTAATACTTCATTCAAAATTACTTCTCCAGCCTTCATAATGTTTGTATTCTGAATAGACGCTTGATTAGCTTCACAGGACGCTTCTTAAATTTGCTAAGGCGCTTGGGTATCCACTGGGCAGATTCACAAGGCTGTTTAACTCGTAGCATTCTTAGCAGTTTGCGTATTATGCCTATTTGACCCTCTTAATGCAAGAATTAGGATTCGATGTCTTCATGAAACTTGTAGATATGGATATTAGCTTTAATGAGACACTGGTTTAATCCAACTCGGACACATACAGCGCAATATATGGCCATCGGACGCTACAAAGGTATGACTGTTTGGAACAATATCACGTCAAAAACTTACGGATGCAATTTGATAGAGATAGAGATCGATTTCACTCTTGGCGTCTTCATGAGAGTTGCAGTTATTTCTAAGCCTTCCAACGATACCAAGATTGATGCTTTTAAACACCTAAAGCTCCAGAAATTGTCAGCAGACGTTTGCATGTTCTGATTGTCACGAACAGTATCAAATCTAGAGCTTGAAGAAGCAATTTCACTCCGATAGAGATTGGTTCAGATATCGACTTCTCCAGGAAACATGTAGGTATTTCTCTTATCTTTCTTAAAAAATCAAAGATCACTTCATTTCGACGAGCGTACCTCAAAATACGATGTTTCGGACGCTTGATTACCGGCAGCAGGTGCTTGACTTGAATCTTCAGTGTTTTTTCTTTTCCTGCATTTGTACTTTTATTTTTATTCACGCTTGTCTTCTCTTTATTCTATTAGAATTTTTGAAGCTTTTGTCTTCTTCTGTTATAGTACTTCATGCTTCAGGACTTTATAGAAAAGGGTACCTTATTTTCTGGTCAAGCTTAGACTTTCAATATCGTAATACTTCATTCAACATTAATTCTCTGGCCTTCATAATGTTTGTATTCTGAATAGACGCTTGATTAGATTCACCGGACGCTTCTTAAATTAGCTAAGGCGCTTGATTATCCTTTGGGCACATTCACAAGCCTGTTTAACTCGTAGCATTCTTAGCAGTTAGCGTATTATGCATATTTGACCTTCTTAATGCACGAATCTGGATTCGATATCATCATGAAACGTGTAGATATGAGTATTAGCTTTAATGAGACACTGGTTTCATCCAATTCGGACACCTACAGCCCAATATATGGTCATCAGACGCTACAAATGTATGACTGTCAGGAACAACAGCACGTCACCAACTTACGGATGCAATTTGACAAAGAGAGAGATCGATTTCGCTTTTGACCTCTCCAGGAGAGTTGCGGATATTTCTCTAAGCCTTCCCAAGAGACTAAGATCGATGCTTTTGAACACCTAAAGCTCCAAAAATTGTCAGGAGACGCTTGCATGATCTGATTGTCACAAACAGTACCACATCTCAAGATTGAAGAAGGAATTCTACTCAGATCGAGATTGGTTCAGATCTTGATTTCTCCAGGAAACCTATAGGTATTTATCTTATCTGTCTAACAAAATCAAGACCACTTCATTTCGACGAGCGTACCTCACAATACGACGTTTCAGGCGCTTGATCATCGGCAGCAAGCGCTTGACTTCAATCTTCAATATTTTTGCTGTTGTAGCTTTTGTACTTTTGTCTTTATTCACGCCTGTGTTATCTTTCTTCTATTAGAATTGCTGAAGCATTTTTCTTCTTCTATTACAGTACTTCATGCTTCAGGACTTTATAGAAAAGGGTATCTTATTTTCTGGTCAAACTTGGACTTTCAATAAAATAATACTTCATTCAAAATTACTTCTCCAACCTTCATAATGTTTGTATTCTTAATAGAAGATTTATTAGATTCACCGAACGCTTCTTAAATTGTCTAAGGCTCTTGGTTATCCACTGGACACATTCACAACGCTCTTTAACTTGTAGCATTCTTAGCAGTTAGCGTATTATGCTTCTTTGACCCTTATAAAGCACGAATTAGGATTCGATGTCTTCATGAAACGTGTAGATATGGATGTTAGATTTAATGAGACACTAGTTTCATCCAATTCGGACACATACAGCTCAATATATCGTCATCAGACGCTACAAAGGTATGACTATCAGGAACAACGTTACGTCACCAACTTACGGATGCAATTTGACAAGGATAGAGGTCGATTTCGCAGTTGAACTCTTCATGAGAGTTGCAGATATTCTCTAAGCCTTCCAACGATACCAAGATCGATGCTTTTGAACACCTAAAGCACCAGAAATTGTCAGCAGACGCTTGCATGTTCTGATTGTCACGAACAGTATCGCATCTAGAGCTTGAAGAAGGAATTTCACTCCGATAGAGATTGGTTCAGATCTCGACTTCTCCGGGAAACATGTAGGTATTTCTCTTATCTTTCTTAAAAAAACAAAGATCACTTCATTTCGACGAGCGTACCTCAAAATACGACGTTTCGGACGCTTCATTATCAGCAGCAGGCGCTTGACTTGAATCTTCAGTGTTTTTTCTTTTCCAGCATTTGTACTCTTATTTTTATTCACGCTTGTCTTCTCTTTATTATATTAGAATTGCTGAAGCTTTTGTCTTCTTCTATTACAGTACTTCATGCTTCAGGACTTTATAGAAAATGGTACCTTATTTTCTGGTCAAGCTTGGACTTTGAATATCATAATACTTCATTCAAAATTACTTCTCCAGTTGACATAATGTGTGTATTCTGAATAGACGCTTGATTAGCTTCACCGGACGCTTCTCAAATTAGCTAAGGCGCTTGGCTATCCACTGGGCACATTCACAACGCTGTTTAACTATTAGCATTCTTAGCAGTTAGCGTATTATGCTTATTTGACCCTCTTAATGCATCAAGTAGGATTCGATGTCTTCATGAAACTTCTAGATATGGATATTAGCTTCAGTGAGACACCGATTTCGTCCAATTCAGACACCTACAGCTCAATATATGGCATCAGACGCTACAAACTTATAACTATTAGGAACAATATCACGTCAAGAACTTAGCGATGCAATTTGACAAAAATAGAGACCGATTTCACTCTTGGAGTCTTCATGAGTGTTGCATTTATTTCTAAGCATTCCAACGATACCAGGATTGATGCTTTTAAACACCTAAAGCTCCAGAAATTGTCAGCAGATGCTTTCATGTATAGATTGTCACAAACAGTACCACATCTCAAGCTTGAAGATGGTATTTCACTCAGATCGGGATTGGTTCGGATCTCGACTTCTCCAGGAAACATGTAGGTATTTCTCTTATCTTTCTTAAAAAACCAAGACCACTTCATTTCGACGAACATACGTCAAAATACAACGTTTCGAGCGCTTGATCATTGGCAGCAGGCGCTTGACTTCAATCTTCAGTGTTTTTGCTGTTGCAGCTTTTTTACTTTTGTCTTTGTTCACGCTTGTCTTATCTTTCTTCTATTAGAATTGCTGAAGCTTTTTTCTTCTTCTATTACATTACTTCATGCTTCAGGACTTTATAGAAAATGGTACCTTATTTTCTGGTCAAGCTTGGACTTCGAATATCATAATACTTCATTCAAAATTACTTCTCCAGCCTGCATAATGTGTGTATTCTGAATAGACGCTTGATTACCTTCACTGGACGCTTCTCAAATTAGCTAAGGCGCTTGGTTATCCACTGGGCACATTCACAACGCTGTTTAACTATTAGCATTCTTAGCAGTTAGCGTATTATGCTTATTTGACCCTCTTAATGCATGAATTAGGATTCGATGTCTTCATGAAACTTCAAGATATGGATATTAGCTTTAATGAGACACCGGTTTTGTCCAATTCAGACACCTACAACTCAATATATGGCATCAGACACTACAAACTTATAGCTGTTAGGAACAATATCAGGTCAAGAACTTAGCGATGCAATTTGACAAAAATAGAGACCGATTTCACTCTTGGCGTCTTCATGAGAGTTGCAGTTATTTCTAAGCATTCCAACGATACCAGGATTAATGCTTTTAAACACCTAAAGCTCCAGAAATTGTCAGCAGATGCTTGCATGTACAGATTGTCACGAACAGTACCACATGTCAAGCTTGAAGATGGTATTTCACTCAGATCGGGATTGGTTCAGATCTCGATTTCTCCAGGAAATATGTAGGTATTTCTCTTATCTTTCTTAAAAAACCAAGACCACTTTATTTCAACGAGCGTACCTCAAAATACGATGTTTCGGGCGCTTGATCATCGGCTGCAGGCGCTTGACTTCAATCTTCAGTGTTTTTGCTGTTGCAGCTTTTGTACTTTTGTCTTTATTCACGCCTGCCTTATCTTTCTTCTATTAGAATTGTTGAAGCTTTTTTCTTCTTCTATTACCGTACTTCATGCTTCAGGACTTTATAGAAAATGGTACCTTATTTTCTGGTCAAGCTTGGACTTTCAATATCTTAATACTTCATTCAAAATTACTTCTCCAGCCTTCATAATGTTTGTATTCTGAATAGACGCTTGATTAGCATCATGGGACGCTTCTTAAATTAGCTAAGGCGCTTGGGTATCCACTGGGCACATTCACAACGCTGTTTAACTCGTAGCATTCTTAGCAGTTAGCGTATTATGCCTATTTGACCCTCTTAATGCAAAAATTAGGATTCGATGTCTTCATGAAACTTGTAGATATGGATATTAGCTTTAATGAGACATTGGTTTCATCCAACATGGACACATACAACGCAATATATGGCCATCAGACGCTACAAAGGTATGACTGTTAGGAACAATATCACGTCAAAAATTTACGGATGCAATTTGATAGAGATAGAGATCGATTTCACTCTTGGCGTCTTCATGAGAGTTGCAGTTATTTCTAAGCCTTCCAACGATATCAAGATTGATGCTTTTAAACACCTAAAGCTCCAGAAATTGTCAGCAGACGTTTGCATGTTCTGATTGTCACGAACAGTGTCACATCTAGATCTTGAAGAAGCAATTTCACTCCGATAGAGATTGGTTCAGATATCGACTTCTCCAAGAAACATGTAGGTATTTCTCTTATCTTTCTTAAAAAATCAAAGATCACTTCATTTCGACGAGCGTACCTCAAAATACGACGTTTCGGACGCTTGATTACCGGCAGCAGGTGCTTGACTTTAATCTTCAGTGTTTTTTCTTTTCCTGAGCACTCAGGCTCTTTTTCGGGATCAGAGGCCCATTGCATTTTTATGTTTCTGTCATTTGTTGTTCTTTGTATAGTCGTATGCATTCCCGGACAAAATGTGTGTTCTTTTTCTTTACTCGTTCCGCATTTGTACTTTTATTTTTATTCACGCTTGTATTCTCTTTATTCTATTAGAATTGTTGAAGCATTTGTCTTCTTCTATTACAGTACTTCATGCTTCAGGACTTTATAGAAAAGGGTACCTTATTTTCTGGTCAAGCTTAGACTTTCAATATCGTAATACTTCATTCAACATTACTTCTCCGGCCTTCATAATGTTTGTATTCTGAATAGACGCTTGATTAGATTCACCGGACGCTTCTTAAATTAGCTAAGGCGCTTGATTATCCATTGGGCACATTCACAAGCCAGTTTAACTCGTAGCATTCTTAGCAGTTAGCGTATTATGCATATTTGACCTTCTTAATGCACGAATCAGGATTTGATATCATCATGAAACGTGTAGATATGGATATTAGCTTTAATGAGACACTGGTTTCATCCAATTCGGACACCTATAGCCCAATATATGGTCATCAGACGCTACAAATGTATGACTGTCAGGAACAACAGCACGTCACCAACTTACGGATTCAATTTGACAAAGATAGAGATCGATTTCTCTTTTGACCTCTCCAGGAGAGTTGCGGATATTTCTCTAAGCCTTCCAACGAGACTAACATCGATGCTTTTGAACACCTAAAGCGCTAGAAATTGTCAGCAGACGCTTGCATGTTCTGATTGTCACGAACAGTACCACATCTCAAGCTGGAAGAAGGAATTCTACTCAGATCGGGATTGGTTCAGATCTCGATTTCTCCAGGAAACCTGTAGGTATTTATCTTATCTGTCTAACAAAATCGAGACCACTTCATTTCGACGAGCGTACCTCAAAATACGACGTTTCGGGGGCTTGATCAACGGCAGCAGGCGCTTGTCTTCAATCTTCAATGTTTTTGCTGTGTGTAGCTTTTGTACTTTTGTCTTTATTCACGCCTGTCTTATCTTTCTTCTATTAGAATTGCTGAAGCTTTTTTCTTCTTCTATTACAGTACTTCATGCTTCAGGACTTTATTGAAAAGGGTACCTTATTTTCTGGTCAAACTTGGACTTTCAATATCTTAATACTTCATTCAAAATTACTTCTCTAGCCTTCATAATGTTTGTATTCTGAATAGAATTTTATTAGAATCACCGGACGCTTCTTAAATTGGCTAAGGCCCTTGGTTATCCACTGGACACATTCACAACGCTGTTTAACTTGTAGCATTCTTAGCAGTTAGCGTATTATGCTTCTTTGACCCTCTTTATGCACGAATTAGGATTCGATGTCTTCATGAAACGTGTAGATGTGGATGTTAGCTTTAATGAGACACTGGTTTCATCCAATTCGGACACCTACAACTCAATATATAGTCATCAGACGCTACAAAGGTATGACTCTCAGGAGCAACATCACGTCACCAACTTACGGATGCAATTTGACAAGGATAGAGGTCGTTTTCGCACTTGAACTCTTCATGAGAGTTGCGGATATTCTCTAAGCCTTCCAACGATACCAAGATGGATGCTTTTGAACACCTAAAGAACCAGAAATTGTCAGCAAACGCTTGCATGTTCTGATTGTCACGAACAGTACCACATCTCAAGCTTAAAGATGGTATTTCACTCAGATCGGGATTGGTTCAGATCTCGATTTCAGCATGAAACCTATAGGTATTTATCTTATCTTTCTAACAAAACAAAGACCACTTCATTTCGACGAGCGTACCTCAAAATACGACGTTTCAGGCGCTTGATCATCGGCAGCAGGCGCTTGACTTCAATCGTCAGTGTTTTTACTGTTCTAGCTTTTGTACTTTTGTCTTTATTCACGCCTGTCCTATCTTTCTTCTATTAGAATTGCTGAAGCTTTTTTCTTCTTCTATTACAGTACTTCATGGTTCAGGACCTTATAGAAAAGGGTACCTTATTTTCTGGTCAACCTTGGACTTTGAATATCGTAATACTTCAATCAAAATTAATTCTCCATCCTTCATAATGTTTGTATTCTGAATAGAGGATTGATTAAATTCACCGGACGCTTCTTAAATTGGCTAAGGCGCTTGGTTATCCACTGGATACATTCACAACGCTGTTTAACTTGTAGCATTCTCAGCAGTTAGCGTATTATGCTTCTTTGACCCTCTTAAAGCACGAATTAGGATTCGATGTCTTCATGAAACGTGGAGATATGGATGTTAGCTTTAACGAGACACTAGTTTCATCCAATTCAGACACATACAGCTCAATATATCATCATCAGACGCTACAAAGGTTTGACTGTCAGGAACAACATCACGTCACCAACTTACGGATGCAATTTGAGAAGGATAGAGGTCGATTTGTCACTTGAACTCTTCATGAGAGTTGTGGATATTCTCTAAGCCTTCCAACGATACCAAGATCGATGCTTTTGAACAGCAAAAGCACCCGAAATTGTCAGCAGACGCTTGCATGTTCTGATTGTCACGAACAGTACCACATCTCAAGCTTGATGAAGGAATTCTACTCAGATAGGGGTTGGTTCAGACCTCGATTTCTCCAGGAAACCTTTAGGTATTTATCTTATTTTTCTAACAAAACCCAGACCACTTCATTTCGACGAGCGTACCTCAAAATACGACGTTTCGGGCGCTTGATCATCGGCAGCAGGCGCTTGACTTCAATCTTCAGTGTTTTTGCTGTTGTAGCTTTTGTAGTTTTCTCTTTATTCACGCCTGTCTTATCTTTCTTCTATTAGAATTGCTGAAGCTTTTTTCTTCTTCTATTACATTACTTCATGCTTCAAGACTTTATAGA
Source organism: Ammopiptanthus mongolicus (assembly GCA_039655645.1). Taxonomy (NCBI): domain Eukaryota; kingdom Viridiplantae; phylum Streptophyta; class Magnoliopsida; order Fabales; family Fabaceae; genus Ammopiptanthus; species Ammopiptanthus mongolicus. The sequence continues at coordinate 44,085,209 of CM077345.1, forward strand.
AAATGGAACCTTATTTTCTCGTCAAGCTTGGACTTTGAAAATCATAATACTTCATTCAAACATACTTCTCCAGCCTACATAATGTGTGTATTCTGAATAGACGCTTGATTAGCTTCACCGGACGCTTCTCAAATTAGCTAAGGCGCTTGGCTATCCCCTGGGCACATTCACAACGCTGTTTAACTATTAGCATTCTTAGTAGTTAGCGTATTATGCTTATTTGACCCTCTTATTGCATGAATTAGGATTCGATGTCTTCATGAAACTTCAAGATATGGATATTAGCTTTAATGAGACAGCGGTTTTGTCCAATTCAGACACCTACAGCTCAATATATGGCATCAGACGCTAGAAACTTATAACTATTAGGAACAATATCACGTCAAGAACTTAGCGATGCAATTTGACAAAAATAGAGACCAATTTCACTCTTGGCGTCTTCATGAGAGTTGCAGTTATTTCTAAGCATTCCAACGACACCAGGATTGATGCTTTTAAACACCTAAAGCTCCAGAAATTGTCAGCAGATGCTTGCATGTACAGATTGTCACGAACAGTACCACATCTCAAGCTTGAAGATGGTATTTCACTCAGATGGGGATTGGTTCAGATCTCGACTTCTCCAGGAAACATGTAGGTATTTCTCTTATCTTTCTTAAAGAACCAAGACCACTTCATTTCGATGAGCGTACCTCAAAATACGACGTTTCGGGCGCTTGATCATCGGCAGCAGGCGCTTGACTTCAATCTTCAGTGTTTTTGCTGTTGCAGCTTTTGTACTTTTGTCTTTATTCACGCTTGTCTTATCTTTCTTCTATTAGAAATGCTGAAGGTTTTTTCTTCTTCTATTACATTACTTCATGCTTCAGGACTTTATAGAAAATGGTACCTTATTTTCTGGTCAAGCTTGGACTTTGAATATCATAATACTTCATTCAAAATTACTTCTCCAGCCTACATAATGTGTGTATTCTGAATAGACGCTTGATTAGCTTCACCAGACGCTTCTCAAATTAGCTAAGGCGCTTGGTTATCCACTGGGCACATTCACAACGCAGTTTAACTCGTAGCATTCTTAGCAGTTAGCGTATTACGCATATTTGACCTTCTTAATGCACGAATCTGGATTCGATATCATCATGAAACGTGTAGATATGGATATTAGCTTTAATGAGACATTGGTTTCATTCAATTCGGACACCTACAGCCCAAAATATGGTCATCAGATGCTACAAATCTATGACTGTCAGGAACAACAGCACGTCACCAACTTACGGATGCAATTTGACAAAGATAGAGATCGATTTCGCTTTTGACCTCTCCAGGAGAGTTTTGGATATTTCTCTAAGCCTTCCAACGAGACTAAGATCGATGCTTTTGAACACCTAAAGCGCTAGAAATTGTCAGCAGACGCTTGCATGTTCTGATTGTCACGAACAGTACCACATCTCAAGCTTGAAGAAGGAATTCTACTCAGATCGGGATCAATTCAGATCTCGATTTCTGCAGGAAACCTTTAGGTATTTATCTTATCTTTCTAACAAAACCAAGACCACTTTATTTCGACGAGCGTACCTCAAAATACGACGTTTCGAGCGCTTGATCATCGGCAGCAGGCGCTTGACTTCAACCTTCAGTGTTTTTGCTGTTGTAGCTTTTGTACTTCTGTCTTTATTCATGCCTGTCTTATCTTTCTTCTGTTAGAATTGCTGAAGCTTCTTTCTTCTTCTATTACAGTACTTCATGCTTCAGGACTTTATAGAAAAGGGTACCTTATTTTCTGGTCAAACTTGGACTTTCAATATCTTAATACTTCATTCAAAATTACTTCTCCAGCCTTCAAAATGTTTGTATTCTGAATAGAAGGTTGATTAGATTCACCGGACGCTTCTCAAATTGGATAAGGCTCTTGGTTATCCACTGGACACATTCACAACGCTGTTTAACTTGTAGCATTCTTAGCAGTTAGCGTATTATGCTTATTTGACCCTCTTATTGCATGAATTAGGATTCGATGTCTTCATGAAACTTCAAGATATGGATATTAGCTTTAATGAGACACCGGTTTCGTCCAATTCAGACACCTACAGCTCAATATATGGCATCAGACGCTACAAACTTATAACTATTAGGAACAATATCACGTTAAGAACTTAGCGATGCAATTTGACAAAAATAGAGACCAATTTCACTCTTGGCGTCTTCATGAGAGTTGCAGTTATTTCTAAGCATTCCAACGATACCAGGATTGATGCTTTTAAACACCTAAAGCTCCAGAAATTGTCAGCAGACGCTTGCATGTTCTGATTGTCACGAACAGTACCACATCTCAAGCTTGCAGAAGGAATTCTACTCAGATCGGGATTGGTTCAGATCACGATTTCTCCAGGAAACCTGTAGGTATTTATCTTATCTTTCTAACAAAATCGAGTCCACTTCATTTCGATGAGCGTACCTCCAAATACGACGTTTCGGGCGCTTGATCATCGGCAGCAGGCGCTTGACTTCAATCTTCAGTGTTTTTGCTGTTGTAGCTTTTGTACTTCTGTCTTTATTCATGCCTGTCTTATCTTTCTTCTGTTAGAATTGCTGAAGCTTCTTTCTTCTTCTATTACAGTACTTCATGCTTCAGGACTTTATAGAAAAGGGTACCTTATTTTCTGGTCAAACTTGGACTTTCAATATCTTAATACTTCATTCAAAATTACTGTCAGGATAGCTTTTGTACTTTTGTCTTTATTCACGCCTGTCTTATCTTTCTTCTATTAGAATTGCTGAAGCTTTTTTCTTCTTCTATTACAGTACTTCATGCTTCTGGACTTTATAGAAAATGGTACCTTATTTTCGGGTCAAGCTAGGACTTTGAATATCATAATACTTCATTCAAAATTACTTCTCCAGCATACAAAATGTTTGTATTCTGAATAGACGCTTCATTAGCTTCACCGGACGCTTCTCAAATTAGCTAAGGCGTTTGGTTATCCACTGGGCACATTCACAATGTTGTTTAACTATTAGCATTCTGAGCAGTTAGCGTATTATGCTTATTTGACCCTCTTAATGCACGAATCTGGATTCGATATCTTCATGAGAGTTGAGGATATTCTCTAAGCCTTCCAACGATACCAAGATCGATGCTTTTGAACACCTAAAGCACCAGAAATTGTCAGCAAACGCTTCCATGTTCTGATTGTCACGAACAGTACCACATCTCAAGCTTGAAGAAGGAATTCTACTCAGATCGGGATTGGTTCAGATATCGATTTCTCCAGGAAACCGGTAGGTATTTATCTTATCTTTCTAACAAAACCAAGACCACTTCATTTCGACGAGCGTACCTCAAAATACGACGTTTCGGGCGCTTGATCATCGGCAGCAGGCGCTTGACTTCAATCTTCAGTGTTTTTGCTGTTGCAGCTTTTGTACTTTTGTCTTTATTCACGCCTGTCTTATCTTTCTTCTATTAGAATTGCTGAAGCTTTATTTTTCTTCTATTACTGTACTTCACGCTTCAGGTCTTTATAGAAAATGGTACCTTATTTTCTGGTCATGCTTGGACTTTGAATATCATAATACTTCATTCAAAATTACTTCTCCAGCCTACATAATGTTTGTATTCTGAATAGGCGCTTGATTAGCTTCACCACACGCTTCTCAAATTAGCTAAGGCGCTTGGCTATCCCCTGGGCACATTCACAACGCTGTTTAACTACTAGCATTCTTAGTAGTTAGCGTATTATGCTTATTTGACCCTCTTATTGCATGAATTAGGATTCGATGTCTTCATGAAACTTCAAGATATGGATATTAGCTTTAATGAGACACCGGTTTCGTCCAATTCAGACACCTACAGCTCAATATATGGCATCAGACGCTACAAACTTATAACTATTAGGAACAATATCACGTCAAGAACTTAGCGATGCAATTTGACAAAAATAGAGACCAATTTCACTCTTGGCGTCTTCATGAGAGTTGCAGTTATTTCTAAGCATTCCAACGATACCAGGATTGATGCTTTTAAACACCTAAAGCTCCAGAAATTGTCAGCAGACGCTTGCATGTTCTGATTGTCACGAACAGTACCACATCTCAAGCTTGCAGAAGGAATTCTACTCAGATCGGGATTGGTTCAGATCACGATTTCTCCAGGAAACCTGTAGGTATTTATCTTATCTTTCTAACAAAATCGAGTCCACTTCATTTCGATGAGCGTACCTCCAAATACGACGTTTCGGGCGCTTGATCATCGGCAGCAGGCGCTTGACTTCAATCTTCAGTGTTTTGTTGTAGCTTTTGTACTTCTGTCTTTATTCATGCCTGTCTTATCTTTCTTCTGTTAGAATTGCTGAAGCTTCTTTCTTCTTCTATTACAGTACTTCATGCTTCAGGACTTTATAGAAAAGGGTACCTTATTTTCTGGTCAAACTTGGACTTTCAATATCTTAATACTTCATTCAAAATTACTTCTCCAGCCTTCAAAATGTTTGTATTCTGAATAGAAGGTTGATTAGATTCACCGGACGCTTCTCAAATTGGATAAGGCTCTTGGTTATCCACTGGACACATTCACAACGCTGTTTAACTTGTAGCATTCTTAGCAGTTAGCGTATTATGCTTCTTTGACCCTCTTAATGCACGAATTAGGATTCGACGTCTTCATGGAACGTGTAGTTATGGATGTTAGCTTTAATGAGACACTGGTTTCATCCAATTCGGACACCTACAGCTCAATATATAGTCATCAGACGCTACAAAGGTATGACTGTCAGGAGCAACATCACCTCACCAACTTACGGATGCAATTTGACAAGGATAGAGGTCGATTTCGCACTTGAAATCTTCATGAGAGTTGAGGATACTCTCTATGCCTTCCAACGATACCAAGATCGATGCTTTTGAACACCTAAAGCACCAGAAATTATCAGCAAATGCTTCCATGTTCTGATTGTCACGAACAGTACCACATCTCAAGCTTGAAGAAGGAATTCTACTCAGATCGGGATTGGTTCAGATATCGATTTCTCCAGGAAACCGGTAGGTATTTATCTTATCTTTCTAACAAAACCAAGACCACTTTATGTCGACGAGCGTACCTCAAAATACGACGTTTCGGGCGCTTGATCATCGGCAGCAGGCGCTTGACTTCAATCTTCAGTGTTTTTGCTGTTGCAGCTTTTGTACTTTTGTCTTTATTCACGCCTGTCTTATCTTTCTTCTAATAGAATTGCTGAAGCTTTTTTTTTCTTCTATTACTGTACTTCACGCTTCAGGTCTTTATAGAAAATGGTATCTTATTTTCTGGTCATGCTTGGACTTTGAATATCATAATACTTCATTCAAAATTACTTCTCCAGCCTACATAATGTTTGTATTCTGAATAGGCGCTTGATTAGCTTCACCACACGCTTCTCAAATTAGCTAAGGCGCTTGGCTATCCCCTGGGCACATTCACAACGCTGTTTAACTACTAGCATTCTTAGTAGTTAGCGTATTATGCTTATTTGACCCTCTTATTGCATGAATTAGGATTCGATGTCTTCATGAAACTTCAAGATATGGATATTAGCTTTAATGAGACACCGGTTTCGTCCAATTCAGACACCTACAGCTCAATATATGGCATCAGACGCTACAAACTTATAACTATTAGGAACAATATCACGTCAAGAACTTAGCGATGCAATTTGACAAAAATAGAGACCAATTTCACTCTTGGCGTCTTCATGAGAGTTGCAGTTATTTCTAAGCATTCCAACGATACCAGGATTGATGCTTTTAAACACCTAAAGCTCCAGAAATTGTCAGCAGACGCTTGCATGTTCTGATTGTCACGAACAGTACCACATCTCAAGCTTGCAGAAGGAATTCTACTCAGATCGGGATTGGTTCAGATCACGATTTCTCCAGGAAACCTGTAGGTATTTATCTTATCTTTCTAACAAAATCGAGTCCACTTCATTTCGATGAGCGTACCTCCAAATACGACGTTTCGGGCGCTTGATCATCGGCAGCAGGCGCTTGACTTCAATCTTCAGTGTTTTTGCTGTTGTAGCTTTTGTACTTCTGTCTTTATTCATGCCTGTCTTATCTTTCTTCTGTTAGAATTGCTGAAGCTTCTTTCTTCTTCTATTACAGTACTTCATGCTTCAGGACTTTATAGAAAAGGGTACCTTATTTTCTGGTCAAACTTGGACTTTCAATATCTTAATACTTCATTCAAAATTACTTCTCCAGCCTTTAAAATGTTTGTATTCTGAATAAAAGGTTGATTAGATTCACCGGACGCTTCTCAAATTGGATAAGGCTCTTGGTTATCCACTGGACACATTCACAACGCTGTTTAACTTGTAGCATTCTTAGCAGTTAGCGTATTATGCTTCTTTGACCCTCTTAATGCACGAATTAGGATTCGATGTCTTCATGGAACGTGTAGTTATGGATGTTAGCTTTAATGAGACATTGGTTTCATCCAATTCGGATACCTACAGCTCAATATATAGTCATCAGATGCTACAAAGGTATGACTGTCAGGAGCAACATCACGTCACCAACTTACGGATGCAATTTGACAAGGATAGAGGTCGATTTCGCACTTGAAATCTTCATGAGAGTTGAGGATACTCTCTAAGCCTTCCAACGATACCAAGATCGATGCTTTTGAACACCTAAAGCACCTGAAATTATCAGCAAATGCTTCCATGTTCTGATTGTCACGAACAGTACCACATCTCAAGTTTGAAGAAGGAATTCTACTCAGATCGGGATTGGTTCAGATATCGATTTCTCCAGGAAACCGGTAGGTATTTATCTTATCTTTCTAACAAAACCAAGACCACTTCATTTCGACGAGCGTGCCTCAAAATACGATGTTTCGGGCGCTTGATCATCGGCAGCAGGCGCTTGACTTCAATCTTCAGTGTTTTTGCTATTGTAGCTTTTGTACTTCTGTCTTTATTCACGCCTGTCTTATCTTTCTTCTATTAGAATTGCTGAAGCTTCTTTCTTCTTCTATTACAGTACTTCATGCTTCAGGACTTTATAGAAAAGGGTACCTTATTTTCTGGTCAAACTTGGACTTTCAATATCTTAATACTTCATTCAAAATTACTTCTCCAGCCTTTAAAATGTTTGTCTTCTGAATAGAAGATTGATTAGATTCACCGGACGCTTCTCAAATTGGCTAAGGCTCTTGGTTATCCACTGGACACATTCACAACGCTGTTTCACTTGTAGCATTCTTAGCAGTTAGCGTATTATGCTTCTTTGACCCCCTTAATGCACGAATTAGGATTCGATGTCTTCATGAAACGTGTAGTTATGGATGTTAGCTTTAATCTGACACTGGTTTCATCCAATTCGGACACCTACAGCTCAATATATAGTCTTCAGACGCTACAAAGGTATGACTGTCAGGAGCAACTTCACGTCACCAACTTACGGATGCAATTTGACAAGGATAGAGGTCGATTTCGCACTTGAAATCTTCATGAGAGGTGAGGATATTCTCTAAGCCTTCCAACGATACCAAGATCGATGCTTTTGAACACCTAAAGCACCAAAAATTGTCAGCAAACACATCCTTGTTCTGATTGTCACGAACAGTACCACATCTCAAGCTTGAAGAAGGAATTCTACTCAGTTCGGGATTGGTTCAGATATCGATTTCTCCTGGAAACCGGTAGGTATTTATCTTATCTTTCTAACAAAACCAAGACCACTTCATTTCGACGAGCGCACCTCAAAATATGACGTTTCGGGCACTTGATCATCGGCAGCAGGCGCTTGACTTCAATCTTCAGTGTTTTTGCTGTTGCAGCTTTTGTACTTTTGTCTTTATTCACGCCTGTCTTATCTTTCTTCTATTAGAATTGCTGAAGCTTTTTTCTTCTTCTATTACTGTACTTCATTCTTCAGAACTTTATAGAAAATGGTACCTTATTTTCTGGTCATGCTTGGACTTTGAATATCATAATACTTCATTCAAAATTACTTCTCCAGCCTACATAATGTTTGTATTCTGAATAGGCGCTTGATTAGCTTCACCAGACGCTTCTCAAATTAGCTAAAGTGCTTGGTTATCCAATGGGCACATTCACAACGCTGTTTAACTATTAGCATTCTTAGCAGTTGGCGTATTGTGCTTATTTGACCCTCTTAATGCATGAATTAGGATTCGATGTCTGCATGAAATTTCTAGATATGGATATTAGCTTTAATGAGACACCAGTTTCATCACATTCAGACACCTACAGCTCAATCTATGGCTTCAGACGCGACAAAGGTATAACTATTAGGAACAATATCACGTCAAAAACTTAGCGATGCAATTTGACAAAAAATAGAGACCGATTTCACTCTTGGCGTCTTCATGGGAGTTGCAGTTATTTCTAAGCATTCCAACGATACTAGGATTGATGCTTTTAAACACCTAAAGCTCCAGAAATTGTCAGCAGACGCTTGCCTATTCTGATGGTCACGAACAGTACCACATCTCATGCTTGAAGAAGGAATTTCACTAAGATCGGGATTGGTTCAGATCTTGACTTCTCCAGGAAACATGTAGGTATTTCTCTTATCTTTCTTAAAAAACAAAGATCACTTCATTTCGACGAGCGTACCTCAAAATACGACGTTTCGGGCGCTTGATTATCGGCAGGAGACGCTTGACTTCAATCTTCAGTGTTTTTGCTTATGTAGCTTTTGTACTTTTGTCGTTATTCACGCTTGTCTTATCTTTCTTCTATTAGAATTGCTGAAGCTTTTTTCTTCTTCTATTACAGTACTTCATGCTTCAGGACTTTATAGAAAAGTGTACCTTATTTTCTGGTCAAGCTTAGACTTTCAATATCGTAATACTTCATTCAACAATACTTCTTTGGCCTTCATAATGTTTGTATTCTGAATAGACGCTTGATTAGCTTCACCGGATGCTTCTTAAATTGGCTAAGGCGCTTGGATATCCACTGGACACGTTCACAACGTTGTTTAACGCGTATCAATCTTAGAAGTTAGCGTATTATGCTTCTTTGACCCTCTTAATGCACGAATTAGTATTCGATGTCTTCATGAAACTTATAGATATGGATATTAGCTTTAATGAGACACTAGTTTCATCCAATTTGGACACCTTTAGCTCAATATATGGTCGTCAGACGCTACAAAAGCATGACTGTTAGGAACAATATCACGTCAAAAATTTACGGATGCAATTTGATAGAGATAGAGATCGATTTCACTCTTGGCGTCTTCATGAGAGTTGCAGTTATTTCTAAGCCTTCCAACGATACCAAGATTGATGCTTTTAAACACCTAAAGCTCCAGAAATTGTCAGCAGACGTTTGCATGTTCTGATTGTCACGAACAGTGTCACATCTAGATCTTGAAGAAGCAATTTCACTCCGATTGTGATTGGTTCAGATCTCGACGTCTCCAGGAAACATGTAGGTATTTCTCTTATCTTTCTTAAAAAACAAAGATTACTTCAATTTGACGAGCGTACCTCAAAATACGAACTTTCGGACGCTTGTTTACCGGCAGCAGGCGCTTGACTTAAATCTTCAGTGTTTTTTCTTTTCCTGCATTTGCAGTTTTATTTTTATTCACGCTTGTCTTCTCTTTATTCTGTTACAATTGCTGAAGCTTTTGTCTTCTTCTATTACAGTACTTCATGCTTCAGGACTTTATAGAAAAGGGTACCTTATTTTCCGGTCCAGCTTAGACTTTCAATATCGTAATACTTCATTGAACAATACTTCTTCGGCCTTCATAATGTTTGTATTCTGAATAGACGCTTGATTAGATTCACCGGACACTTCTTAAATTAGCTAAGGCGCATGTTTATCCATTGGGCACATTCACAAGGCAGTTTAACTCGTAGCATTCTTAGCAGTTAGCGTATTATGCATATTTGACCTTCTTAATGCACGAATCTGGATTCGATATCATCATGAAACGTGCAGATATGGATATTAGCTTTAATGAGACAGTGGTTTCATCCAATTCGGGCACCTACAGCCCAATATAGGGTCATCCGACGCTGCAAAGGTATGACTGTCAGGAACAACAGCACGTCACCAACTTACGGACGCAATTTGACAAAGATAGAGATCGATTTCGCTTTTGACCTCTTCAGGAGAGTTTCGGATATTTCTCTAAGCCTTCCAACGATACTAAGATCGATGCTTTTGAATACCTAAAGCTCCAGAAATTGTCAGCAGACGCTTGCATGTTCTGATTGTCACGAACAGTACAACATCTCAAGCTTGAAGAAGGAATTCTACACAAATCGGGATAGGTTCAGATCTCGATTTCCACAGGAAACCTGTAGGTATTTATCTTATCTTTCTAACAAAATCGAGACCACTTCATTTCAACGAGCGTACCTCAAAATACGACGTTTCGGGCGCTTGATCATCGGCAGCAGGCGCTTGACTTCAATCTTCAATGTTTTTGCTGTTGTAGCTTTTGTACTTTTGTCTTCATTCACGCCTGTCTTATCTTTCTTCTATTAGAATTGCTGAAGCTTTTTTCTTCTTCTATTACAGTACTTCATGCTTCAGGACTTTATAGAAAATGGAACCTTATTTTCTGGTCAAGCTTGGACTTTGAATATCATAATACTTCATTCAAAATTACTTCTCCAGCCTACATAATGTTTGTATTCTGAATAGACGCTTGATTAGCTTCACCGGACGCTTCTTAAATTAGCTAAGGTGCTTGGTTATCCACTGGCCACATTCACAACGTTGTTTAACTATTAGCATTCTTAGCAGTTAGCGTATTATGCTTATTTGACCCTCTTAATGCATGAATTAGGATTCGATGTGTTCATGAAACTTCTAGATATGGATATTAGCTTTAATAAGACACCGATTTCATACAATTTAGACACCTACAGCTCAATATATGGCATCAGACGCTACAATGGTATAACTGTTAGGAACAATATCACGTCAAAAACTTAGCGATGCAATTTGACCAAAATAGAGACCGATTTCACTCTTGGCGTCTTCATTCCAACTATACGAGGATTGATGCTTTTAAACACCTAAAGCTCCAGAAATTGTCAGCAGACGATTGCATGTTCTGATGGTCACGAACAGTACCACATCTCAAGCTTGAAGAAGGAATTTCACTCAGATCGGGATTGGTTCAGATCTCGACTTCTCCAGGAAACATGTAGGTATTTCTCTTATCTTTCTTAAAAAACAAAGATCACTTCATTTCGACGAGCGTACCTCCAAATACGACGTTTCGGGCGCATGATTATCGGCAGGAGGCGCTTGACTTCAATTTTCAGTGCTTTTGCTTTTGCAGCTTTTGTACTTTTGTCGTTATTCACGCTTTTCTTATCTTTCTTCTATTAGAATTGCTGAAGCTTTTTTCTTCTTCTATTACAATACTTCATGCTTCAGGACTTTATAGAAAAGGGTACCTTATTTTCTGGTCAAGCTTGAACTTTCAATATCTTAATACTTCATTCAAAATTACTTCTCCAGCCTTCATAATGTTTGTATTCTGAATAGACGCTTGATTAGCTTCATCGGATGCTTCTTAAATTGGCTAAGGCGCTTGGATATCCACTGGACACGTTCACAACGCTGTTTAACTCGTAGCATTCTTACCAGTTAGCGTATTGTGCTTCTTTGACGCTCTTAATGCACGAATTAGTGTTCGATGTCTTCACGAATCTTGTAGATATGGATATTAGATTTAATGAGACACTAGCTTCATCCAATTTGGACACCTAGAGCTCCATATATGGTCGTCAGACGCTTCAAAGGTATGACTGTCTGGAACAACATCACATTACCAACTTACGGATGCAATTTGACAAAGATAGAGATCGATTTCGCTCTTTACCTCTTCATAAGAGTTGCAAATATTTCTCTAAGCCTTCCAACGATACCAAGATCGAGGCTTTGAATACCTAAAGCACCAGAAATTGTCAGCAGACACTTGCATGTTCTGATTGTCACGAACAGTACCACATCTCAAGCTTGAAGAAGGAATTTCACACAGATCGGGATAGGTTCAGATCTCGACTTATCCAGGAAACCGGTAGGTATTTATCTTATCTTTATAAAAAAACCAAGATCACTTCATTTCGACGAGTGTACCTCAAAATACGATGTTTCCGAGGCTTGATTATCGGCAGCAGGCGCTTGACTTCAATCTTCAGTGTTTTTGCTTTTCCAGCATTTGTACTTTTGTCTTTATTCACGCTTGTCTTATCTTTCTTATAATAGAATTGTTGTAGCTTTTTTTCTTCTTCTATTATAGTACTTCATGCTTCGGGACTTTATAGAAAAGGGTATCTTATTTTGTGGTCAAGCTTGGACTTTGAATATCTTAATACATCATTCAAAATTACTTCTCCAGCCTTCATAATGTTTGTATTCTGAATAGACGTTTGATTAGCTTCACCGGTCGCTTCTTAAATTAGCTAAGGCGCTTGGGTATCCACTGGGCACATTCACAAGGCGGTTTAGCTAGTAGCATTCTTAGCAGTTAGCGTATTATGGTTCTTAGACTCTCTTAATGGACGAATTAGGATTCGATGTCTGCATGAAACTTGTAGATATGGATATTAGCTTTAATGAGACACCGGTTTCATCCAACTCGGACAGATACATCTCAATATATGGCCATCAGACGCTACAAAGGTATGACTGTTAGGAACAATATCACGTCAAAAATTTACGGATGCAATTTGATAGAGATAGAGATCGATTTCACTCTTGGCGCCTTCATGAGAGTTGCAGTTATTTCTAAGACTGCCAACGATACCAAGATTGATGCTTTTAAACACCTAAAGTTCCAGAAATTGTCAGCAGACGTTTGCATGTTCTGATTGTCACGAGCAGTATCACATCTAGAGCTTGAAGAAGCAATTTCACTCCGATAGAGATTGGTTCAGATCTCGACTTCTCCAGGAAACATGTAGATATTTCTCTTATCTTTCTTAAAAAAACAAAGATCACTTCAATTCGACGAGCGTACCTCAAAATACGACCTTTCGGGCGCTTGATTACCGGCAGCAGGCGCATGACTTAAATCTTTTTTCTGCATTTGTACTTTTATTTTTATTCACGCTTGTCTTCTCTTTATTCTATTAGAATTGCTGACGCTTTTGTCTTCTTCTATTACAATACTTCATGCTTCAGGACTTTATAGAAAAGGGTACCTTATTTTCTGGTCCAGCTTAGACTTTCAATATCGTAATACTTCATTCAACAATACTTCTCCGACCTTCATAAAGTCTGTATTCTGAATAGACGTTTGATTAGCTTCACCGGACGCTTCTTAAATTAGCTAAGGCGCTTGGTTATCCACTGGGCACATTCACAAGGCTGTTTAGCTAGTCTTATTCTTAGCAGTTAGCGTATTATGGTTCTAAGACTCTCTTAATGGACGAATTATGATTCGATGTCTGCATGAAACTTGTAGATATGGATATTAGCTTTAATGAGACACCAGTTTCATACAATTCGGACACCTACTGCTCAATATATGGCCATCATACAAAGGTATGACTGTCAAGAACAATATCACGTCAAAAACTTACGGATGCAATTTGACAAAGATAGAGTTCGATTTCACTCTTTGCGTCTTCATGAGAGTTGCAGTTATTTCTAAGCCTTCCAACAATACCAAGATTGATGCTTTTGAAAACCTAAAGCTCCAGAAACTGTCAACAGATGCTTGCATGTTCAGATGGTCATGAACAGTACCACATCTCAAGCTCGAAGATTGTATTTCACTCAGATCGGGATTGGTTCAAATCTCAACTTCTCCAGGAAACATGTAGGTATTTCTCTTATCTTTCTTAAAAAACAAAGATCAATTCAATTCAACGAGCGTACCTCAAAATACGACCTTTCGGACGCTTGATTTCCGGCAGCAGGCGCTTGACTTAAATCTTCAGTGTTTTTTCTTTTTCTGCATTTGTACTTTTATTTTTATTCACGCTTGTCTTCTCTTTATTCTATTAGAATTGCTGAAGCTTTTGTCTTCTTCTATTACAATACTTCATGCTTCAGGACTTTATAGAAAAGGGTACCTTATTTTCTGGTCCAGCTTAGACTTTCAATATCGTAATACTTCATTCAACAATACTTCTCCGGCCTTCATAATGTTTGTATTCTGAATAGACGCTTGATTAGATTCACCGGACGCTTCTTAAATTAGCTAAGGCGCATGATTATCCATTGGGCACATTCACAAGGCAGTTTAACTCGTAGCATTCTTAACAGTTAGCGTATTTTGCATATTTGACATTCTTAATGCACGAATCTGGATCCGATATCATCATGAAACGTGTAGATATGGATATTAGCTTTAATGAGACACTGGTTTCATCCAATTCGGACACCTACAGCCCAATATATGGTCATCAGACGCTACAAAGGTATGACTGTCAGGAACAACAGCACGTCACCAACTTACGGATACAATTTGGCAAAGATAGATATCGATTTCGCTTTTGACCTCTTCAGGAGAGTTGCGGATATTTCTCTAACCCTTCCAACGATACTAAGATCGATGCTTTTGAACACCTAAAGCTCGAGAAATTGTCAGCAGACGCTTGCACGTTCTGATTGTCACGAACAGTACCACATCTCAAGCTTGAAGAAGGAATTCTACACAGATCGGGATTGGTTCAGATCTCGATTTCTCCAGGAAACCTGTAGGTTTTTATCTTATCTTTCTAACAAAACCGAGACCACTTCATTTCGACGAGCGTTCCTCAAAATACGACGTTTCGGGCGCTTGTTCATCGGCAGCAGGCGCTTGACTTCAATCTTCAGTGTTTTTGCTGTTGCAGCTTTTGTACTTTTGTCTTTATTCATGCCTGTCTTATCTTTCTTCTATTTGAATTGCTGAAGCTTTTTTCTTCTTCTATTACAGTACTTCATGCTGCAGGACTTTATAGAAAATGGTTCCTTATTTTCTGGTCAAGCTTGGACTTTGAATATCATAATACTTCATTCAAAATTACTTCTCCAGCCTACACAATGTTTGTATTCTAAATAGACGCTTGGTTAGCTTCACCGGACGCATCTCAAATTAGCTAAGGCGCTTGGTTATCCACTGGGCACATTGACAAGGCTGTTTAGTTAGTAGCATTCTTAGCGGTTAGCGTATTATGCTTATTTGACCCTCTTAATGTAGGAATTAGGATTCGATGTCTTCATGAAAATTTTAAATATGGATATTAGCTTTAATGAGACACCGGTTTCATCCAATTCAGACTCCTATAGCTCAATATATGGCATCGGACGATACAAAGGTATAACTGTTAGGAACAATATCACGTCAAAAACTTAGCGATGCAATTTGACAAAAATAGAGACCGATTTCACTCTTGGCGTCTTCATGAGAGTTGCAGTTATTTCTAAGCATTCCAACGATACCAGGACTGATGCTTTTAAACACCTAAAGCTCCAGAAATTGTCAGCAGACGCTTGCATGTTCTGATGGTCACGAACAGTACCACATCTCAGGCTTGAAGAAGGAATGTCACTCAGATCGGGATTGGTTCAGATCTCGACTTCTCCAGGAAACATGTAGATATTTCTCTTATCTTTCTTAAAAAACAAAGATCACTTCATTTCGACGAGCGTACCTCAAAATACGACGTTTCGGAGGCTTGATTATCGGCAGCAGGCGCTTGACTTCAATCTTCAGTGTTTTTGCTTTTCCAGCATTTGTACTTTTGTCTTTATTCACGCTTGTCTTATCTTTCTTATATTAGAATTGCTGAAGCTTTTGTCTTCTTCTATTACAGCACTTCATGCTTCAGGACTTTACAGAAAAGGGTACCTTATTTTCTGGTCAAGCTTGGACTTTCAATATCTTAATACTTCATTCAAAATTACTTCTCCAGCGTTCATAATGTTTGTATTCTGAATAGACGCTTGATTAGCTTCACCGGACGCATCTTAAATTAGCTAAGGCGCTTGGTTATCCACTGGGCACATTCACAAGGCTGTTTAGCTAGTAGCATTCTTAGCGGTTAGCGTATTATCGTTCTTAGACTCTCTTAATGGACAAATTAGGATTCGATGTCTGCATGAAACTTGTAGTTATGGATATTAGCTTTAATGAGACACCAGTTTCATACAATTTGGACACCTACAGCTCAATATATGGCCATCATACAAAGGTATGACTGTCAGGAACGATATCACGTCAAAAACTTACGGATGCAATTTGACAAAGATAGAGATCGATTTCACTCTTGGCGTCTTCATGAGAGTTGCAGTTATTTCTAAGCCTTCCAACAATACCAAGATTGATGCTTTTGAACACCTAAAGCTCCATAAACTGCCAACAGACGCTTGCATGTTCTGATGGTGACGAACAGTACCACATCTCAGGCTTGAAGAAGGAATTTCACTCAGATCGGGACTGGTTCAGATCTCGACTTCTCCAGGAAACATGTAGGTATATCTTTCTTAAAAAACAAAGATCACTTCATTTCGACGAGCGTACCTCAGAATATGACATTCCGGGCGCTTGATTATCGGCACGAGGCGGTTGACTTGAATCTTCAGTGTTTTTGCTTTTACAGCTTTTGTACTTTTGTCGTTATTCACGCTTGTCTTATCTTTTTTCTATTAGAATTGCTGAAGCTTTTGTCTTCTTCTATTACAGCACTTCAAGCTTCAGGTCTTTATAGAAAAGGGTACCTTATTTTCTGGTCAAGCTTGGACTTTCAATATCTTAATACTTCATTCAAAATTACTTCTCCAGCTTTCATAACGTTTGTATTCTGAATAGACGCTTGATTAGCTTCACCGGACGCTTCTTAAATTAGCTAAGGCGCTTGGTTATCCACTGGGCACATTCACAAGGCTGTTTAGCTAGTAGCATTCTTAGCAGTTAGCGTATTTTGGTTCTTAGGCTCTCTTAATGGACGAATTAGGATTCGATGTTTGCATGAAACTTGTAGATATGGATATTAGCTTTAATGAGACACCAGTTTCATACATTTCGGACACCTACAGCTCAATATATGGCCATCATACAAAGGTATGACTGTCTGGAACAATATCACATCAAAAACTTACGGATGCAATTTAACAAAGATAGAGATCGATTTCACTCTTGGCGTCTTCATGAGAGTTGTAGTTATTTCTAAGCCTTCCAACAATACCAAGATTGATGCTTTTGAACACCTAAAGCTCCATAAACTGTCAACAGACGCTTGCATGTTCTGATGGTCACGAACAGTACCACAACTCAAGCTTGAAGAAGGTATTTCACCCAGATCGGGATTGGTTCAGATCTCGACTTCTGCCGGAAACATGTAGGTATTTCTCTTATCTTTCCTAAAAAACAAAGATCACTTCATTTCGACGAGCGTACCTGAAAATACGACGTTTCGGGCGCTTGATTATCGTTAGGAGGCGCTTGACTTGAATCTTCAGTGTTTTTGCTTGTGCAGCTTTTGTACTTTTGTCGTTATTCACGCTTGTCTTATCTTCTTCTATTAGAATTGCTGAAGCTTTTGTCTTCTTCTATTACAGCACTTCATGCTTCAGGACTTTAGAGAAAAGGGTACCTTATTTTCTGGTCAAGCTTGGACTTTCAATATCTTAATACTTCATTCAATATTACTTCTCCAGCCTTCATAATGTTTGTATTCTGAATAGACGCTTGATTAGCTTCACCGGATGCTTCTTAAATTAGCTAAGGCGCTTGGTTATCCACTGGGCACATTCACAAGGTTGTTTAGCTAGTAGCATTCTTAGCAATTAGCGTATTATGGTTCTTAGACTCTCTTAATGGACGAATTAGGATTCGATGTTTGCATGGAACTTGTAGATATGGATATTAGCTTTAATGAGACACTAGTTTCATACAATTTGGACACCTACAGCTCAATATATAGTCGTCAGACACTTCAATGGTATGATTGTCTGGAACAACATCACATTACCAACTTATGGATGCAATTTGACAAAGATAGAGATCGATTTCGCTCTTCACCTCTTCATAAGAGTTGCGAATATTTCTCCAAGCCTTCCAACGATACCAAGATCGAGGCTTTGAACACCTAAAGCTCCAGAAATTATCGGCAGATGCTTGCATGTTCTGATTGTCACGAACAGTACCACGTCTCAAGCTTGAAGAAGGAATTTTACACAGATCGGGATTGGTTCAGATCTTGAGTTCTCCAGGAAACCAGTAGGTATTTATCTTATCTTTATAAAAAAAACCAAGATCACTTCATTTCGACGAGCGTACCTCAAAATACGACGTTTCGGAGGCTTGATTATCGGCAGCAGGCGCTTGACTTCAATCTTCAGTGTTTTTGCTTTTCCAGCATTTGTACTTTTGTCTTTATTCACGCTTGTCTTATCTTTCTTATATTAGAATTGCTGAAGCTTTTTTCCTTCTTCTATTATAGTACTTCATGCTTCAGGACTTTATAGAAAATGGTACCTTATTTTCTGGTCAAGCTTGGACTTTGAATATCTTAATACTTCATTCAAAATTACTTCTCCGGCCTTCATAATGTTTGTATTCTGAATAGACGCTTGATTAGCTTCACCGGACGCTTCTTAAATTAGCTAAGGCGCTTGGGTATCCACTGGGCACATTCACAAGGCTGTTAACTAGTAGCATTCTTAGCAGTTAGCGTATTATGGTTCTTAGACTCTCTTAATGGACGAATTAGGATTCGATGTCTGCATGAAACTTGTAGATATGGATATTAGCTTTAATGAGACACCAGTTTCATACAATTCGGACACCTACAACTCAATATATGGCCATCATACAACGGTATGACTGTCTGGAACAATATCACATCAAAAACTTACGGATGCAATTTCACAAAGATAGAGATCGATTTCACTCTTGGCGTCTTCGTGAGAGTTGCAGTTATTTCTAAGCCTTCCAACAATACCAAGATTGATGCTTTTGAACACCTAAAGCTCCATAAACTGTCAACAGACGCTTGCATGTTCTGATGGTCACGAACAGTACCACATCTCAAGCTTGAAGAAGGTATTTCACCCAGATCGGGATTGGTTCAGATCTCGACTTCTACCGGAAACATGTAGGTATTTGTCTTATCTTTCCTAAAAAACAAAGATCACTTCATTTCGACGAGCGTACCTGAAAATACGACGTTTCGGGCGCTTGATTATCGTTAGGAGGCGCTTGACTTGAATCTTCAGTGTTTTTGCTTTTGCAGCTTTTGTACTTTTGTCGTTATTCACGCTTGTCTTATCTTTCTTCTATTAGAATTGCTGAAGCTTTTCTCTTCTTCTGTTATAGCATTTCATGCTTCAGGACTTTATAAAAAAGGGTACCTTATTTTCTGGTCAAGCTTGGACTTTCAATATCTTATTACTTCATTCAAAATTACTTCTCCAGCCTTCATAATGTTTGTATTCTGAATAGACGCTTGATTAGCTTCACCGGACGCTTCTTAAATTAGCTAAGGCGCTTGGTTATCCACTGGGCACATTCACAAGGCTGTTTAGCTAGTAGCATTCTTAGCAGTTAGCGTATTATGGTTCTTAGACTCTCTTAATGGACGAATTAGGATTCGATGTCTGCATGAAACTTGTAGATATGGATATTAGCTTTAATGAGACACCAGTTTCATACAATTCGGACACCTACAGCTCAATATATGGCCATCATACAAAGGTATGACTGTCTGGAACAATATCACATCAAAAACTTACGGATGCAATTTCACAAAGATAGAGATCGATTTCACTCTTGGCGTCTTCGTGAGAGTTGCAGTTATTTCTAAGCCTTCCAACAATACCAAGATTGATGCTTTTGAACACCTAAAGCTCCAGAAACGGTCAAAAGACGCTTGCATGTTCTGATGGTCACGAACAGTACCACATCTCAAGCTTGAAGAAGGTATTTCACTCAGATCGGGATTGGTTCAGATCTCGACTTCTCCCAGAAACATGTAGGTATTTCTCTTATCTTTCCTAAAAAACAAAGATCACTTAATTTCGACGAGCGTACCTGAAAATACGACGTTTCGGCCGCTTGATTATCGTTAGGAGGCGCTTGACTTGAATCTTCAGTGTTTTTGCTTTTGCAACTTTTGTACTTTTGTCGTTATTCACGCTTGTCTTATCTTTCTTCTATTAGAATTGCTGAAGCTTTTCTCTTCTTCTGTTATAGCATTTCATGCTTCAGGACTTTATAAAAAAGGGTACCTTATTTTCTGGTCAAGCTTGGACTTTCAATATCTTAATACTTCATTCAAAATTACTTCTCCGGCCTTCATAATGTTTGTATTCTGAATAGACGCTTGATTAGCTTCACCGGACGCTTCTTAAATTAGCTAAGGCGCTTGGTTATCCACTGGGCACATTCACAAGGCTGTTTAGCTAGTAGCATTCTTAGCAGTTAGCGTATTATGGTTCTTAGACTCTCTTAATGGACGAATTAGGATTCGATGTCTGCATGAAACTTGTAGATATGGATATTAGCTTTAATGAGACACCAGTTTCATACAATTCGGACACCTACAGCTCAATATATGGCCATCATACAAAGGTATGACTCTCTGGAACAATATCACGTCAAAAAACTTACGGATGCAATTTGACAAAGATAGAGATCGATTTCACTCTTGGCGTCATCATGAGAGTTGCAGTTATTTCTAAGCCTTCCAACAATACCAAGATTGATGCTTTTGAACACCTAAAGCTCCAGAAACTGTCAAAAGACGCTTGCATGTTCTGATGGTCACGAACAGTACCACATCTCAAGCTTGAAGAAGGTATTTCACTCAGATCGGGATTGGTTCAGATCTCGACTTCTCCCGGAAACATGTAGGTATTTCTCTTATCTTTCTTAAAAAACCAAGACCACTTCATTTCGACGAGCGTACCTTAAAAAACGACGTTTCGGGCGCTTGATCATCGGCAGCAGGCGCTTGACTTCAATCTTCAGTGTTTTTGCTGTTAAAGCTTTTGTACTTCTGTCTTTATTCACGCCTGTCTTATCTTTCTTCTATCAGAATTGTTGAAGATTTTTTCTTCTTCTATTACAGTACTTCATGCTTCAGGACTTTATAGAAAATGGTACCTTATTTTCTGGTCAAGCTTGGACATTGAATATCTTAATACTTCATTCAAAATTACTTCTCCAGCCTTCATAATGTTTGTATTCTGAATAGACACTTGATTAGCTTCACCGGACGCTTCTTAAATTAGCTAAGGCGCTTGGTTATCCACTGGGCACATTCACAAGGCTGTTTAGCTAGTAGCATTCTTAGCAGTTAGCGTATTATGGTTCTTAGACTCTCTTAATGGACGAATTAGGATTCGATGTCTGCATGAAACTTGTAGATATGGATATTAGCTTTAATGAGACACCAGTTTCATACAATTCGGACACCTACAGCTCAATATATAGTCGTCAGACACTTCAATGGTATGATTGTCTGGAACAACATCACATTACCAACTTATGGATGCAATTTGACAAAGATAGAGATCGATTTCACTCTTTACCTCTTCATAAGAGTTGTGAATATTTCTCTAAGCCTTCCAACAATACCAAGATCGAGGCTTTGAACACCTAAAGCTCCAGAAATTGTCGGCAGATGCTTGCATGTTCTGATTGTCACGAACAATACCACATGTCAAGCTTGAAGAAGGAATTTTACACAGATCGGGTTTGGTTCAGATCTTGACTTCTCCAGGAAACCAGTAGGTATTTATCTTATCTTTATAAAAAAACCAAGATCACTTCATTTCGACGAGAGTACCTCAAAATACGATGTTTCAGAGGCTTGATTATCGGCAGCAGGCGCTTGACTTCAATCTTCAGTGTTTTTGCTTTTCCAGCATTTGTACTTTTGTCTTTATTCACGCTTGTCTTATCTTTCTTATATTAGAATTGCTGAAGCTTTTTTTCTTCTTCTATTATAGTACTTCATGCTTTGGGACTTTATAGAAAAGGGTACCTTATTTTCTGGTCAAGCTTGGACTTTCAATATCTTAATACTTCATTAAAAATTACTTCTCCAGCCTTCATAGTGTTTGTATTCTGAATAGACGCTTGATTAGCTTCACCGGACGCTTCTTAAATTAGCTAAGGAGCTTGGTTATCCATTGGGCGCATTCACAAGGCTGTTCAGCTAGTAGCATTCTTAGCAGTTAGCGTATTATGGTTCTTAGACTCTCTTAATGGACGAATTAGGATTCGATGTCTGCATGAAACTTGTAGATATGGATATTAGCTTTAATGAGACACCATTTTCATACAATTCGGACACCTACAGCTCAATATATGGCCATCATACAAAGGTATGACTATCAGGAACAATATCACGTCATAAACTTACGGATGCAATTTGACAGAGATAGAGATCGATCTCACTCTTAGCGTCCTTATGAGTGTTGCAATTATTTCTAAGCCTTCCAACAATAGCAAGATTGATGCTTTTGAACACCTAAAGCTCCAGAAACTGTCAACAGACGCTTGCATGTTCTGATGGTCACGAACAGTACCACATCTCAAGCTTGAAGAAGGTATTTCACTCAAATCGGGATTGGTTCAGATCTCGACTTCTCCCGGAAACATGTAGGTATTTCTCTTATCTTTCTTAAAAAACCAGACCACTTCATTTCGACGAGCGTATCTCAAAATACGACGTTTCGGGCGCTTGACCATCGGCAGCAGGCGCTTGACTTCAATCTTCAGTGTTTTTGCTGTTGTAGCTTTTGTACTTTTGTCTTTATTCACGCCTGTCTTATCTTTCTTCTATTAGAATTGTTGAAGATTTTTTCTTCTTCTATTACAGTACTTCATGCTTCAGGACTTTATAGAAAATGGTACCTTATTTTCTGGTCAAGCTTGGACATTGAATATCTTAATACTTCATTCAAAATTACTTCTCCAGCCTTCATAATGTTTGTATTCTGAATAGACGCTTGATTAGCTTCACCGGACGCTTCTTAAATTAGCTAAGGCGCTTGGGTATCCACTGGGCACATTCACAAGGCGGTTTAACTCGTAGCATTCTTAGCAGTTAGCGTATTATGCCTATTTGACCATCTTAATGCAAGAATTAGGATTCAATGTCTTCATGAAAACTTTTAGATATGGATATTAGATTTAATGAGACACCGGTTTCATACAATTCGGACACCTACAGCTCAATATATAGTCGTCAGACACTTCAATGGTATGATTGTCTGGAACAACATCACATTACCAACTTATGGATGCAATTTGACAAAGATAGAGATCGATTTCACTCTTTACCTCTTCATAAGAGTTGTGAATATTTCTCTAAGCCTTCCAACAATACCAAGATCGAGGCTTTGAACACCTAAAGCTCCAGAAATTGTCGGCAGATGCTTGCATGTTCTGATTGTCACGAACAGTACCACATCTCAAGCTTGAAGAAGGAATTTTACACAGATCAGGATTGGTTCAGATCTTGACTTCTCCAGGAAACCAGTAGGTATTTATATTATCTTTATAAAAAAACCAAGATCACTTCATTTCGACGAGAGTACCTCAAAATACGATGTTTCGGAGGCTTGATTATCGGCAGCAGGCGCTTGACTTCAATCTTCAGTGTTTTTGCTTTTCCAGCATTTGTACTTGTCTTTATTCACGCTTGTCTTATCTTTCTTATATTAGAATTGCTGAAGCTTTTTTTCTTCTTCTATTATAGTACTTCATGCTTTGGGACTTTATAGAAAAGGGTACCTTATTTTCTGGTCAAGCTTGGACTTTCAATATCTTAATACTCCATTAAAAATTACTTCTCCAGCCTTCATAATGTTTGTATTCTGAATAGACGCTTGATTAGCTTCACCGGACGCTTCTTAAATTAGCTAAGGAGCTTGTTTATCCATTGGGCGCATTCACAAGGCTGTTCAGCTAGTAGCATTCTTAGCAGTTAGCGTATTATGGTTCTTAGACTCTCTTAATGGACGAATTAGGATTCGATGTCTGCATGAAACTTGTAGATATGGATATTAGCTTTAATGAGACACCAGTTTCATACAATTCGGACACCTACAGCTCAATATATGGCCATCATACAAAGGTATGACTATCAGGAACAATATCACGTCATAAACTTACGGATGCAATTTGACAAAGATAAAGATCGATCTCACTCTTAGCGTCTTTATGAGTGTTGCAGTTATTTCTAAGCCTTCCAACAATAGCAAGATTGATGCTTTTGAACACCTAAAGCTCAAGAAACTGTCAACAGACGCTTGCATGTTCTGATGGTCACGAACAGTACCACATCTCAAGCTTGAAGAAGGTATTTCACTCAGATCGGGATTGGTTCAAATCTCGACTTCTCCCGGAAACATGTAGGTACTTCTCCAGTATTCAGCATCCTCCACCAGCATATAGGTTGCATAGACAACCTTGTCATTCTCAGTACATCTCATCGCTCCAAAGATCTTCTCCAGCGTTTGGATCCAGCGTTCAGCCAACTCAGGATTGAATTCACCTTTGAATTGAGGTGGATTCCGACGAAGAAATTCGTCCAGTCCTCTACCTCCAGCAGCTCGTTCATCACGTTNTACCTCTTAAAACAAACTCCGATACTGTTGTTGCATGTTCTCTTCTCTTTCCCAGGTAGCATCACCTGTAGTCTCGTTCCAGATAACTTTGACCAAAGCTATCTCCTTCCCTCGCAGTTTCTTTATCCTCCTGTCCTCGATCTTAACCGGCAATGTCTCGTAGGTTAGGTTATCCTTCAGCTGTACTGAATCAGATTCTATGACGTGACTGGGATCAGGAATATACTTCCGCAATTGCGAAACATGAAAAACATTATGAAGGTTGGATAGAAAAGGCGGTAAAGCTATTTGGTAAGCTACTGGACCTATCCGACGAAGAATTTGATAAGGTCCAATGAATTTTGGAGTGAGTTTTCTGGACTTCAAGACCCTGCCCACCCCAGTCATCGGAGTGACTCTCAAAAACACATGATCCCCTTCCTCGAACTCAAGTGGCCTACGTCTTTTATCCGCATAACTCTTCTGTCGGCTCTGAGTCGTCCTCATCTTTTCTTGAATCATTTTCACCTTCTCGGTTGTTTGTTGCACTAGTTCAGGTCCTAATGAAGCACTTTCTCCATCTTGGTACCAACACAAAGGTGTTCTGCAACGTCGTCCATATAAAGCTTCGTAGGGTGCCATCCCTATACTCGAATGATAACTGTTGTTGTAGGTAAACTCTATCAACGGTAGGAAATTCTCCCAACTACCGGCATGTTCCAACACACACGCCCTTAACAGATCCTCTAAAGACTGAATCGTCCTTTCCGATTGTCCATCAGTTTGAGGATGGTAAGCCGAACTTAATCGTAACTTCGTTCCTAAAGCTTCATGTAAACTTTGCCAAAAACGCGAAGTAAAACGCGGGTCTCTATCCGATATGATGCTTGAAGGTACTCCATGCAGTCTCACAATCTCACTGATATAAATCTGAGTAAGCTTTTCCATAGAATACTTGAGATTAATCGGTAGAAAATGAGCTGATTTCGTAAGCCTATCAATTATAACCCAAATGGAATCGTATCCTTTAGGTGTCCTTGGCAAACATGTTACGAAATCCATTGCTATGCTGTCCCATTTCCACTCTGGGATATCCAACGGAAGTAACATTCCAGCTGGCCTCTGATGTTCAACCTTTGCTTTCTGACACACTAAGCAAGATGCCACATAATCGACTACATCTCTTTTCATCCCTTGCCACCAAAACAATCGCTTCAGGTCCTGGTACATCTTGGTTGACCCTGGATGCATACTTAACTTGCTTCTATGAGCTTCGTCCAGAATTAACCTCCTTATCTCCGGGTTGTTTGGCACACAAACCCGTTCTCCTCGTCTTAGGATTCCATCTGCTCCTTCTTTGTATTCTGACGTCATCCCTTTCTTTAAATTCCTTCGCTCTTTCTCCAGATACTGGTCGTATACTTGTTTCTCCCGAATCTGATCCATCAGATCACAAGATACTGTAACCATACCTACACATAGTCTCCCTGGCATACTAACCACAGACAGATGCATATCTCTGAACTTTTCCAACAGCTCGTGTTCCTTAACCATCATGGCAGACACATGTAACACCCTTCTACTCAGGGCATCCGCAACCACATTAGCTTTTCCCGGATGATACTGCAACTGGAAGTCATAGTCCTTCAAAAATTCCAGCCACCGTCTTTGTCTCATGTTGAGCTCTTTCTGATCAAACAGATACTTCAAGCTCTTATGGTCACTGAAGACATTAAACGTCGAACCATACAAGTAGTGCCTCCAAATCTTCAACGCAAAGACTACCGCTGCTAACTCCAGATCATGAGTTGGGTAGTTCTTCTCATGCATTTTCAACTGTCTCGAGGCATACGCTACCACCTTTCGATTCTGCATCAGAACACAGCCTAATCCTTGGTATGAAGCGTCACAGTACACTTCAAAAGATTCGCTTGGATCTGGCAATATCAACACTGGCGATGTAGTCAGCCTCTTCTTCAACTCCTGAAAACTCTGCTCACAGGCTTCAGTCCATTCAAACGCTTTGTCCTTCCTCGTTAATTGGGTAAGAGGTCCTACAATCTTAGAAAATCCCTCAATAAACCTCCGATAATACCCAGCCAAACCCACAAAACTGCGTATTTCAGTCACTGTGGTTGGTCTTTCCCATTCAAGAACTGCTTCAACCTTTGACGGATCTACAGCAATTCCTTCCTTTGAAATTACATGACCCAAAAACTGCACTTCGTCGAGCCAAAACTCACACTTGGACAGTTTTGCATACAGCTGTTTCTCTTTCAGAACTTGAAGAACCACACTAAGATGTTCAGCATGTTCTTCCTGGTCTCGTGAATAGATAAGTATGTCATCTATGAAGACAACGACAAACTGATCTAGGTATGGACGAAAGATCCTATTCATATAGTCCATGAATATAGCTGGAGCATTCGTCACACCAAAGGGCATCACAAGATACTCATAGTGCCCATAGCGTGTTCGAAATGCTGTCTTCGGTATATCTTCTGCCTTCACACGAATCTGGTGATAACCCGATCGCAAATCAATCTTGGAGAAAACTGTCGCTCCCCTCAACTGATCCATCAAGTCATCTATCCTCGGAAGTGGATACTTGTTCTTATAGTAACTTTATTCAACTGGCGATAATCCACACATAAACGAGATGTTCCATCTTTCTTTTTCACCAACAGCACAGGTGCTCCCCACGGTGACACACTGGGTCTAACAAACTGCTTCCCCAATAAGTCTACCAACTGTTCCTTCAACGTTTCCAACTCAGCAGGTGACATACGATACGGTGCCATAGACACTGGTCCTGTTCCTGGCACAAGATCGATCGCAAACTCGATGTCCCGAACTGGCGGCAAACCTGGTACGTCTTCAGGAAAGACTTCCGGAAACTCATTCACGACAGGTATGCGCTCTAAGACTAGCTCGCTCTTGACCTCCAAAGAAGATAGTAACATGTATCCCTGAGCTCCTTCTCTCAAAGAAGCGTTTACTTGGTTGGCAGTCAAAAATCCAGAATTCTCACAACTAGGGAAAACTAAGGTTTTATTTGCACAGTCCAACAGGATATGATTAGAAGACAACCAATCCATTCCTAAGATTACATCCATTTGTGAGAGAGGCAAACAGATCAAATCAATCAAAAACCTTCTATCTTTAACAGAAATAGAACAATTCAAACAAACTTTAGCAGTTACAACAGGCTTTGCAGTAGGCGTAGAAATTACCAAATCAAAAGGTAAAGAAGACACAGGTAATCCCAACAGATTCACACAGTCATAGGCAATAAAGGAATGCGTTGCGCCTGAATCAAATAGTACAGTTAAGGTTTCACCTCCCATGACACACTGACCTTGGATCAAGTCTTCATTCTGAGAAGCTTCAGCACCACCCATAGTGTAGACTCTGCCCTTCATCTTAGGCCTTGCAGCTTGGACATTGTTAACAGAATGTTCCAACTTCGGTTGCATGCATTCACGTGAGATGTGTCCCGGCTTCCCACACTTGAAGCAGATAATCCCTTTGATCGAACAATCTCTGGTGATGTGATTGCTCTTCCCACACTTCATGCACTTGGTTGGGGCGTTTCCAGACTGATTGAAACTCCCACTGCTCCCTCCAACAGAACGTTGTTGTCGATCTTGTTGCTTTGCATACGGCTTCCATCGAGATTTGTTGTCTCGACCACCGCTTCCTCTCTGGAACTTGCTTGGTCCAGAACTCAGTACCCGCTTGTCCTTGGGCTCCAAACTCTCGATCAGACGACACTTTTCCATTAGCCTCGGAAAAACAGAAATTTCCAATGGAACTACAGCTCTCTTCAAGTCGATCCTTAGACCTCCTTCGAATTTTCTGCACTTCCACTCCTCTCTTGGGTTGTCCAGAAAGTAATTTGAGAACTTTGCTAGACTTTCAAACTTAGCCCCGTATTCAGCTATGGTCATTCCCCCTTGTCTCAGCTGGAGGAACTCCATCTCTTTCTCGTGCCTTGCACTCGCAGGAAAATACTTCTCCAGGAATTTTCCCTTAAAAGCATTCCAGTCCACAGCTTGTTGATCATGCACCAGCATCTGACGGGCTCCTTCCCACCAGTATTCAGCATCCTCCACCAGCATATAGGTTGCATAGACAACCTTGTCATTCTCAGTACATCTCATCGCTCCAAAGATCTTCTCCAGCGTTTGGATCCAGCGTTCAGCCAACTCAGGATTGAATTCACCTTTGAATTGAGGTGGATTCCGACGAAGAAATTCGTCCAGTCCTCTACCTCCAGCAGCTCGTTCATCACGTTGAGCCATAGCAGCAGCCATGTCCCGTATGGCATTCACAGCAGCAGTCAGGTTTTGAGCAGCCATTGCTACCTTCAAAACCAGAACTATCAAACACAAGAACCACAACAAAACTAAAGCAAACAACAGAGAATCACACAGAGAACACAACACAAACAAGACAGACCATAACCTACAAACCCCAAAAAGACTCGGCCAGCTCTGATACCAAACAATGCAACACCCTTTCCCGAGTGCCACATTCCCGAACGTTTATAGGGCCGAAAATATTTCTTAATGCGGAAAATACGGTTTTCCTTTTTTTTTCCTTTTCACCAGATGCAATGGAAAGGTAATAATACTAATAAACGAACTTAGGTTCGCCATGCATTTCTAGAACATACCACAGAACAGAAACAGAAATGGAAACGTCAACATTATTATATACAGACATAGGTCTAATGTATAACTAATACAATAAGAAATACAATATGTACAAGGAGTCATAGCTCCCAAAAGTACTACAAAAACGATATAGTCTGGCCGACAACAAAACTAGACCACAAAAAGAAGGTCCTCCTCTGGCTCAAAGGAACTACTGGACTGAACCATCATCACGTCCATCTGTTCAGATAGCAACAGCAAGTACCAACAGAAAACATACAGATATGGGTGAGATTCCCGTTCATCAACACAGCAAAACAGCAATAGTAAAAACGGGACGACTCACCGGGTAACAGCGTACCCAACATGCTTACAAGAATTCTCAATGTCAAACATATTAAGTAGTTGACAGCATAATATCATGTTAAGCAGTTAACATCATAAAATAAGGTATTCTTAAACAGTACAACGATGTATAACAGTAAATGTAAACATCAATAGCCATGCAATGCAATGCAATGCAATGTATATGACTCAATGTCAATGTCACTGGGTACTACTCTGACCCCTACTCCATGGAGCTAACAAAACAGTCGGAGAGAGTGAATGGGAGGACATGTTCCGTGCGCGCCAGCCTTGGGCAAGATGCTACAACATTCGTAACGTGCACGTTTCTGGCTTTTACGGAAACACTCTCGACCAAACATGAAAAGTACGGCATCTAGTAGAGGATATCAGTGTATTGCACGGATTCGCCACGACACAGAAGAGCTACCAACTGGTCACATGTCAGCCCTTCCAACCCTGATACCTCCCAAAAGACCATTGAAGATCGTCACCGTAAGATTCGCACCCGCATCAAGGTGTAAGCTCAACTCCTAGGCTCAAGGCCTTACAACTATGCAAATGAAATGCCAATGCTTACACAAAGCAGATGCGATCAAGCAATGTCTATCCCCCGGATAAACCTCAAAGTCTACTAAGGTTCTCTTCCTTAGGAACTATACGCGTCTTTTGAAAACAAAACCTTTATCCACCGGATAAATCTCGTGATCCCTCCGGGATCGAGTCATCACAAGACTGAAACAATTGAACGACTGAGCGGGGTCCGAATCACCGGTCCGTCATCGAACTACTGTCTCAAAACCCAAAACATTTGTAAACCAGAACAACTTCTCAATTGAAAACTCATTTGATTTGAAACAATCTTTGAAACACTTACTTGCTCTATTTTTTTGCATTTTCTGAACATGTAATTCGCTTAGCGAAATTTCATTCGCTTAGCGAAATTGAAACAAGAATGCCTCTTTTGGAACTCCTCTGGTTCGCTCGGCGAGACACAAATCGCGTAGCGAAATGCATTGGATTCGCTTAGCGAATATGAATTCGCTTAGCGCAATTTCAGACGGTTAAACCTCTTTGTAAACGCGAAATGTATTGTATTCGCTTAGCGAATATGAATTCGCTTAGCGAAAGTTCAGACGGTTAAACCTCTTTGTAAACGCCTCTGGATCGCTCGGCGAAACAGAATTCGTGTAGCGAAATGCATTGTATTCGCGTAGCGAAAATAATTTCGCTTAGCGAAATGGAGGCGGTTATACCTCCTTTGGAGACTTCTCTGGGTCGCTCAGCGAGACGTAATTCGCGTAGCGAAACTCGTTTGATTGGCTTAGCGAATATGAATTCGCTTAGCGAAAGTGAGGCAGTGATGCCCAACTTAGGCTTTCCCCTGTTTCCGCGTAGCGAGAGAAAATTCGCTTAGCGAAATGGTTGCCATAAACAAGACATCAACCTTAGGGAACCATTTTGATTCTCTTCATGAAACCACTTCTTTTCTCATTTTGAGTCCCTTGATTAACTATATGGACTAAGGATAAGGTATAAAATATGTTCCACTTTGGTGAAAGCACTTTGAGCTTTAATTTCCATTCAAAGACACTTAGGGTTTTCTTTGAAAAACACAAGTTATTGAAAACACTTTCTTTACATCAAAACTTGACTTAATCA
The DNA here is from genome assembly GCA_039655645.1 of Ammopiptanthus mongolicus. Classification (NCBI taxonomy): domain Eukaryota; kingdom Viridiplantae; phylum Streptophyta; class Magnoliopsida; order Fabales; family Fabaceae; genus Ammopiptanthus; species Ammopiptanthus mongolicus. Next base: position 44,116,413 of record CM077345.1, read on the forward strand.
AGATCTACTCATGTTCTTCCTTTTCTCAAAGCCATGGCTAAAAGCCAACTAGGAATCAATGTGAAGTTTTACTCCATCAACCAAACAAAATATGGCTCACCATACTTACACAATCATGATAACCATAATACACATTACTACATCATAATCAAACATCCAAGTCCATCACACATTATGGTCTCATAATCAACAATAAAAGTCCATACTTGACCTAGTGATCAAAGTAGGTTTTTCAACATACATGAAAATGATTTTCATCAATCATATCATCATCAACTTATGCTAAAGCACACTACAACATACTCAAGCATAAACACATCATAACAATCTTGTTCTCCAAGAGAACTTAACAAAACTTAACACATAAAAGTGAACCCAAACTAAAGGGTTTCACCCACACATAAATTTAAACAACCATTCTCACTACCACCATCTTGGTGTGATGAGGTTCTTCTCCCCATACCTCTTGATGAGCAGATTCCCGGATCAAAGTCGGTTGATCGGTTTCTGAACCTCCTGATAATCGTCAACAACTACACAACACAACAATTCAACATTAAACAACAATCAAAGCCAAACTCAACTATTACAACAAAGAGGGTTTCGGCCACCCTAGGTTAAAAAGGTTAGAAATTGGTTTTGGTTTCCATTTCATGGATTCAAAAGCATTAGGAAAGCTAAGGATGAAATCAAGTGTTAAAAATCAAAAATTGATGAAAACACTATTCATCATCACCCAAAAGGGTTCGGCCAAAAATGATTTTTGAGCTATGATGAGAGTTGAATCATAAGCTCTTGGGTTTAGGTAGAGATTGATGAGGTGAGTTCAAAGAACTTGGTCTTACCTCAAAAGGATTTTTCTACAATTTCCTATGGATTTTCAAAGTTTTGGATCTAAGAAATTCTTTTCATGAAAATGAAGATTGATCTTGAAATAAAGAAAGATTCAAGAAGCTAAGAGATCATAGAAGTGATCTTACCTTGAAATGAAGAAAGATTGCTCAAGGAATCAAGTGAATCCAACAAAAACTCAAGCTTTTCTAGGTGAAAATGGAGTTTTCTCTCAAGAACAACTATGGAACTCTATGGTGTGAGGGGCTGTGCGAAAATGATGAAGTGAGGGGCTGAGTTCAGCCTCTTAAAAGTTCACTTAAGGGTAAAAAGGTCATTTGCCAAAAGGGTATAATGGTAAAAGTGTAAAAGACTAAGATTAGGGGCATTTTGGTCATTTTGCGTCCAGATATTTCCGAACGTCATGACGACTCTGGCATACTCTCCCAAGTGTCCTGGGATGATGTGATGTCAAGATTATCTTTTGGCGAGTCCCGGTAAATCCATATGTGGCTCCGTTCGTCACCCGATTGAGGATTCCGCTCAAACGAAGGTCAGGAAGTTATTTTTCTGAAATTTTTACGAAATTTAACCAAAACGTAGATAATCGAATTCTAAGACTTACTGTCTCGTTCACGGGTCCATCTGAGGTCTTCTGAGCAGTAAAATCATACTGTCAGTGTAAAAACGCAGACCGGACTCCGTTTGAGTTTTCGACTCAAAACTTAATCGTAGCTTCCTACGATATTGTCGAGCATGACTATGGTCTCGGAATATTTTATTTCCATTCCTAAGACCTCGAATAAAATACAAACATTATAATACTGAAGAAATAGAAAACGTGAAAAATCGGGGCGTTACATTCCTACCCCTCTTAAAAGAATTTCGTCCTCGAAATTATACGTACCTCTTAAAACAAACTCGGATACTGTTGTTGCATGTTCTCTTCTCTTTCCCAGGTAGCATCACCTGTAGTCTCGTTCCAGATAACTTTGACCAAAGCTATCTCCTTCCCTCGCAGTTTCTTTATCCTCCTGTCCTCGATCTTAACCGGCAATGTCTCGTAGGTTAGGTTATCCTTCAGCTGTACTGAATCAGATTCTATGACGTGACTGGGATCAGGAATATACTTCCGCAATTGCGAAACATGAAAAACATTATGAAGGTTGGATAGAAAAGGCGGTAAAGCTATTTGGTAAGCTACTGGACCTATCCGACGAAGAATTTGATAAGGTCCAATGAATTTTGGAGTGAGTTTTCTGGACTTCAAGACCCTGCCCACCCCAGTCATCGGAGTGACTCTCAAAAACACATGATCCCCTTCCTCGAACTCAAGTGGCCTACGTCTTTTATCCGCATAACTCTTCTGTCGGCTCTGAGTCGTCCTCATCTTTTCTTGAATCAGTTTCACCTTCTCGGTTGTTTGTTGCACTAGTTCAGGTCCTAATGAAGCACTTTCTCCATCTTGGTACCAACACAAAGGTGTTCTGCAACGTCGTCCATATAAAGCTTCGTAGGGTGCCATCCCTATACTCGAATGATAACTGTTGTTGTAGGTAAACTCTATCAACGGTAGGAAATTCTCCCAACTACCGGCATGTTCCAACACACACGCCCTTAACAGATCCTCTAAAGACTGAATCGTCCTTTCCGATTGTCCATCAGTTTGAGGATGGTAAGCCGAACTTAATCGTAACTTCGTTCCTAAAGCTTCATGTAAACTTTGCCAAAAACGCGAAGTAAAACGCGGGTCTCTATCCGATATGATGCTTGAAGGTACTCCATGCAGTCTCACAATCTCACTGATATAAATCTGAGTAAGCTTTTCCATAGAATACTTGAGATTAATCGGTAGAAAATGAGCTGATTTCGTAAGCCTATCAATTATAACCCAAATGGAATCGTATCCTTTAGGTGTCCTTGGCAAACATGTTACGAAATCCATTGCTATGCTGTCCCATTTCCACTCTGGGATATCCAACGGAAGTAACATTCCAGCTGGCCTCTGATGTTCAACCTTTGCTTTCTGACACACTAAGCAAGATGCCACATAATCGACTACATCTCTTTTCATCCCTTGCCACCAAAACAATCGCTTCAGGTCCTGGTACATCTTGGTTGACCCTGGATGCATACTTAACTTGCTTCTATGAGCTTCGTCCAGAATTAACCTCCTTATCTCCGGGTTGTTTGGCACACAAACCCGTTCTCCTCGTCTTAGGATTCCATCTGCTCCTTCTTTGTATTCTGACGTCATCCCTTTCTTTAAATTCCTTCGCTCTTTCTCCAGATACTGGTCGTATACTTGTTTCTCCCGAATCTGATCCATCAGATCACAAGATACTGTAACCATACCTACACATAGTCTCCCTGGCATACTAACCACAGACAGATGCATATCTCTGAACTTTTCCAACAGCTCGTGTTCCTTAACCATCATGGCAGACACATGTAACACCCTTCTACTCAGGGCATCCGCAACCACATTAGCTTTTCCCGGATGATACTGCAACTGGAAGTCATAGTCCTTCAAAAATTCCAGCCACCGTCTTTGTCTCATGTTGAGCTCTTTCTGATCAAACAGATACTTCAAGCTCTTATGGTCACTGAAGACATTAAACGTCGAACCATACAAGTAGTGCCTCCAAATCTTCAACGCAAAGACTACCGCTGCTAACTCCAGATCATGAGTTGGGTAGTTCTTCTCATGCATTTTCAACTGTCTCGAGGCATACGCTACCACCTTTCGATTCTGCATCAGAACACAGCCTAATCCTTGGTATGAAGCGTCACAGTACACTTCAAAAGATTCGCTTGGATCTGGCAATATCAACACTGGCGATGTAGTCAGCCTCTTCTTCAACTCCTGAAAACTCTGCTCACAGGCTTCAGTCCATTCAAACGCTTTGTCCTTCCTCGTTAATTGGGTAAGAGGTCCTACAATCTTAGAAAATCCCTCAATAAACCTCCGATAATACCCAGCCAAACCCACAAAACTGCGTATTTCAGTCACTGTGGTTGGTCTTTCCCATTCAAGAACTGCTTCAACCTTTGACGGATCTACAGCAATTCCTTCCTTTGAAATTACATGACCCAAAAACTGCACTTCGTCGAGCCAAAACTCACACTTGGACAGTTTTGCATACAGCTGTTTCTCTTTCAGAACTTGAAGAACCACACTAAGATGTTCAGCATGTTCTTCCTGGTCTCGTGAATAGATAAGTATGTCATCTATGAAGACAACGACAAACTGATCTAGGTATGGACGAAAGATCCTATTCATATAGTCCATGAATATAGCTGGAGCATTCGTCACACCAAAGGGCATCACAAGATACTCATAGTGCCCATAGCGTGTTCGAAATGCTGTCTTCGGTATATCTTCTGCCTTCACACGAATCTGGTGATAACCCGATCGCAAATCAATCTTGGAGAAAACTGTCGCTCCCCTCAACTGATCCATCAAGTCATCTATCCTCGGAAGTGGATACTTGTTCTTAATAGTAACTTTATTCAACTGGCGATAATCCACACATAAACGAGATGTTCCATCTTTCTTTTTCACCAACAGCACAGGTGCTCCCCACGGTGACACACTGGGTCTAACAAACTGCTTCCCCAATAAGTCTACCAACTGTTCCTTCAACGTTTCCAACTCAGCAGGTGACATACGATACGGTGCCATAGACACTGGTCCTGTTCCTGGCACAAGATCGATCGCAAACTCGATGTCCCGAACTGGCGGCAAACCTGGTACGTCTTCAGGAAAGACTTCCGGAAACTCATTCACGACAGGTATGCGCTCTAAGACTAGCTCGCTCTTGACCTCCAAAGAAGATAGTAACATGTATCCCTGAGCTCCTTCTCTCAAAGAAGCGTTTACTTGGTTGGCAGTCAAAAATCCAGAATTCTCACAACTAGGGAAAACTAAGGTTTTATTTGCACAGTCCAACAGGATATGATTAGAAGACAACCAATCCATTCCTAAGATTACATCCATTTGTGAGAGAGGCAAACAGATCAAATCAATCAAAAACCTTCTATCTTTAACAGAAATAGAACAATTCAAACAAACTTTAGCAGTTACAACAGGCTTTGCAGTAGGCGTAGAAATTACCAAATCAAAAGGTAAAGAAGACACAGGTAATCCCAACAGATTCACACAGTCATAGGCAATAAAGGAATGCGTTGCGCCTGAATCAAATAGTACAGTTAAGGTTTCACCTCCCATGACACACTGACCTTGGATCAAGTCTTCATTCTGAGAAGCTTCAGCACCACCCATAGTGTAGACTCTGCCCTTCATCTTAGGCCTTGCAGCTTGGACATTGTTAACAGAATGTTCCAACTTCGGTTGCATGCATTCACGTGAGATGTGTCCCGACTTCCCACACTTGAAGCAGATAATCCCTTTGATCGAACAATCTCTGGTGATGTGATTGCTCTTCCCACACTTCATGCACTTGGTTGGGGCGTTTCCAGACTGATTGAAACTCCCACTGCTCCCTCCAACAGAACGTTGTTGTCGATCTTGTTGCTTTGCATACGGCTTCCATCGAGATTTGTTGTCTCGACCACCGCTTCCTCTCTGGAACTTGCTTGGTCCAGAACTCAGTACCCGCTTGTCCTTGGGCTCCAAACTCTCGATCAGACGACACTTTTCCATTAGCCTCGGAAAAACAGAAATTTCCAATGGAACTACAGCTCTCTTCAAGTCGATCCTTAGACCTCCTTCGAATTTTCTGCACTTCCACTCCTCTCTTGGGTTGTCCAGAAAGTAATTTGAGAACTTTGCTAGACTTTCAAACTTAGCCCCGTATTCAGCTATGGTCATTCCCCCTTGTCTCAGCTGGAGGAACTCCATCTCTTTCTCGTGCCTTGCACTCGCAGGAAAATACTTCTCCAGGAATTTTCCCTTAAAAGCATTCCAGTCCACAGCTTGTTGATCATGCACCAGCATCTGACGGGCTCCTTCCCACCAGTATTCAGCATCCTCCACCAGCATATAGGTTGCATAGACAACCTTGTCATTCTCAGTACATCTCATCGCTCCAAAGATCTTCTCCAGCGTTTGGATCCAGCGTTCAGCCAACTCAGGATTGAATTCACCTTTGAATTGAGGTGGATTCCGACGAAGAAATTCGTCCAGTCCTCTACCTCCAGCAGCTCGTTCATCACGTTGAGCCATAGCAGCAGCCATGTCCCGTATGGCATTCACAGCAGCAGTCAGGTTTTGAGCAGCCATTGCTACCTTCAAAACCAGAACTATCAAACACAAGAACCACAACAAAACTAAAGCAAACAACAGAGAATCACACAGAGAACACAACACAAACAAGACAGACCATAACCTACAAACCCCAAAAAGACTCGGCCAGCTCTGATACCAAACAATGCAACACCCTTTCCCGAGTGCCACATTCCCGAACGTTTATAGGGCCGAAAATATTTCTTAATGCGGAAAATACGGTTTTCTTTTTTTTTTCCTTTTCACCAGATGCAATGGAAAGGTAATAATACTAATAAACGAACTTAGGTTCGCCATGCATTTCTAGAACATACCACAGAACAGAAACAGAAATGGAAACGTCAACATTATTATATACAGACATAGGTCTAATGTATAACTAATACAATAAGAAATACAATATGTACAAGGAGTCATAGCTCCCAAAAGTACTACAAAAACGATATAGTCTGGCCGACAACAAAACTAGACCACAAAAAGAAGGTCCTCCTCTGGCTCAAAGGAACTACTGGACTGAACCATCATCACGTCCATCTGTTCAGATAGCAACAGCAAGTACCAACAGAAAACATACAGATATGGGTGAGATTCCCGTTCATCAACACAGCAAAACAGCAATAGTAAAAACGGGACGACTCACCGGGTAACAGCGTACCCAACATGCTTACAAGAATTCTCAATGTCAAACATATTAAGTAGTTGACAGCATAATATCATGTTAAGCAGTTAACATCATAAAATAAGGTATTCTTAAACAGTACAACGATGTATAACAGTAAATGTAAACATCAATAGCCATGCAATGCAATGCAATGCAATGTATATGACTCAATGTCAATGTCACTGGGTACTACTCTGACCCCTACTCCATGGAGCTAACAAAACAGTCGGAGAGAGTGAATGGGAGGACATGTTCCGTGCGCGCCAGCCTTGGGCAAGATGCTACAACATTCGTAACGTGCACGTTTCTGGCTTTTACGGAAACACTCTCGACCAAACATGAAAAGTACGGCATCTAGTAGAGGATATCAGTGTATTGCACGGATTCGCCACGACACAGAAGAGCTACCAACTGGTCACATGTCAGCCCTTCCAACCCTGATACCTCCCAAAAGACCATTGAAGATCGTCACCGTAAGATTCGCACCCGCATCAAGGTGTAAGCTCAACTCCTAGGCTCAAGGCCTTACAACTATGCAAATGAAATGCCAATGCTTACACAAAGCAGATGCGATCAAGCAATGTCTATCCCCCGGATAAACCTCAAAGTCTACTAAGGTTCTCTTCCTTAGGAACTATACGCGTCTTTTGAAAACAAAACCTTTATCCACCGGATAAATCTCGTGATCCCTCCGGGATCGAGTCATCACAAGACTGAAACAATTGAACGACTGAGCGGGGTCCGAATCACCGGTCCGTCATCGAACTACTGTCTCAAAACCCAAAACATTTGTAAACCAGAACAACTTCTCAATTGAAAACTCATTTGATTTGAAACAATCTTTGAAACACTTACTTGCTCTATTTTTTTGCATTTTCTGAACATGTAATTCGCTTAGCGAAATTTCATTCGCTTAGCGAAATTGAAACAAGAATGCCTCTTTTGGAACTCCTCTGGTTCGCTCGGCGAGACACAAATCGCGTAGCGAAATGCATTGGATTCGCTTAGCGAATATGAATTCGCTTAGCGCAATTTCAGACGGTTAAACCTCTTTGTAAACGCGAAATGTATTGTATTCGCTTAGCGAATATGAATTCGCTTAGCGAAAGTTCAGACGGTTAAACCTCTTTGTAAACGCCTCTGGATCGCTCGGCGAAACAGAATTCGTGTAGCGAAATGCATTGTATTCGCGTAGCGAAAATAATTTCGCTTAGCGAAATGGAGGCGGTTATACCTCCTTTGGAGACTTCTCTGGGTCGCTCAGCGAGACGTAATTCGCGTAGCGAAACTCGTTTGATTGGCTTAGCGAATATGAATTCGCTTAGCGAAAGTGAGGCAGTGATGCCCAACTTAGGCTTTCCCCTGTTTCCGCGTAGCGAGAGAAAATTCGCTTAGCGAAATGGTTGCCATAAACAAGACATCAACCTTAGGGAACCATTTTGATTCTCTTCATGAAACCACTTCTTTTCTCATTTTGAGTCCCTTGATTAACTATATGGACTAAGGATAAGGTATAAAATATGTTCCACTTTGGTGAAAGCACTTTGAGCTTTAATTTCCATTCAAAGACACTTAGGGTTTTCTTTGAAAAACACAAGTTATTGAAAACACTTTCTTTACATCAAAACTTGACTTAATCAAGATCTACTCATGTTCTTCCTTTTCTCAAAGCCATGGCTAAAAGCCAACTAGGAATCAATGTGAAGTTTTACTCCATCAACCAAACAAAATATGGCTCACCATACTTACACAATCATGATAACCATAATACACATTACTACATCATAATCAAACATCCAAGTCCATCACACATTATGGTCTCATAATCAACAATAAAAGTCCATACTTGACCTAGTGATCAAAGTAGGTTTTTCAACATACATGAAAATGATTTTCATCAATCATATCATCATCAACTTATGCTAAAGCACACTACAACATACTCAAGCATAAACACATCATAACAATCTTGTTCTCCAAGAGAACTTAACAAAACTTAACACATAAAAGTGAACCCAAACTAAAGGGTTTCACCCACACATAAATTTAAACAACCATTCTCACTACCACCATCTTGGTGTGATGAGGTTCTTCTCCCCATACCTCTTGATGAGCAGATTCCCGGATCAAAGTCGGTTGATCGGTTTCTGAACCTCCTGATAATCGTCAACAACTACACAACACAACAATTCAACATTAAACAACAATCAAAGCCAAACTCAACTATTACAACAAAGAGGGTTTCGGCCACCCTAGGTTAAAAAGGTTAGAAATTGGTTTTGGTTTCCATTTCATGGATTCAAAAGCATTAGGAAAGCTAAGGATGAAATCAAGTGTTAAAAATCAAAAATTGATGAAAACACTATTCATCATCACCCAAAAGGGTTCGGCCAAAAATGCTTTTTGAGCTATGATGAGAGTTGAATCATAAGCTCTTGGGTTTAGGTAGAGATTGATGAGGTGAGTTCAAAGAACTTGGTCTTACCTCAAAAGGATTTTTCTACAATTTCCTATGGATTTTCAAAGTTTTGGATCTAAGAAATTCTTTTCATGAAAATGAAGATTGATCTTGAAATAAAGAAAGATTCAAGAAGCTAAGAGATCATAGAAGTGATCTTACCTTGAAATGAAGAAAGATTGCTCAAGGAATCAAGTGAATCCAACAAAAACTCAAGCTTTTCTAGGTGAAAATGGAGTTTTCTCTCAAGAACAACTATGGAACTCTATGGTGTGAGGGGCTGTGCGAAAATGATGAAGTGAGGGGCTGAGTTCAGCCTCTTAAAAGTTCACTTAAGGGTAAAAAGGTCATTTGCCAAAAGGGTATAATGGTAAAAGTGTAAAAGACTAAGATTAGGGGCATTTTGGTCATTTTGCGTCCAGATATTTCCGAACGTCATGACGACTCTGGCATACTCTCCCAAGTGTCCTGGGATGATGTGATGTCAAGATTATCTTTTGGCGAGTCCCGGTAAATCCATATGTGGCTCCGTTCGTCACCCGATTGAGGATTCCGCGCAAACGAAGGTCAGGAAGTTATTTTTCTGAAATTTTTACGAAATTTAACCAAAACGTAGATAATCGAATTCTAAGACTTACTGTCTCGTTCACGGGTCCATCTGAGGTCTTCTGAGCAGTAAAATCATACTGTCAGTGTAAAAACGCAGACCGGACTCCGTTTGAGTTTTCGACTCAAAACTTAATCGTAGCTTCCTACGATATCGTCGAGCATGACTATGGTCTCGGAATATTTTATTTCCATTCCTAAGACCTCGAATAAAATACAAACATTATAATACTGAAGAAATAGAAAACGTGAAAAATCGGGGCGTTACAAAGGAGATCTAGTGCTTCAAGACTGGGTTATGGGAATTTTATTTCTTGTAATCGGTGTTTATTAGGATCTCTTTGTAAATGGTTCTAAAGCTCTCATATTTAAAATCAATCACACACACACATTACGTTAACTTAAAAGGCTTTTACTAAAAATAATAGAAATTTCATTGTAGCCGTTAAGTTTTCAAAAAAATAATGTATATAATCGATTATGCATATGTCATAATCGATTACACTCAAATCAAAGAAGTCATAATCGATTATCCTAATCAATTATGCTGCGAAAGTAAAATCAGCGAGTTTTTTTCTCTCAAAGGATAATCGATTATGGCCATTCCATAATCGATTATGAAGCGACTGCCTTGTTTTTTAAATGGGCTTAACCTAATTACTATGGGCTTAAAAGTTTTTCTATAAATAGGAATGCCAAGGCAACTCTAAGAGCACACGAATCCTATTGCGCTCTAAAACTCTGTTAATTTTATTACTTACTCTCACATATTCACTTTTGATTATTTTTTTTGAATAGAGAGCTTTACATATCATATAGTTTGAATTGTACTTTGAGCTTCAATTTGTAATCTTTATCTGCACTACTTGAGTGCTACATTCTTCTTCTACTTCTTCTTGTTCTTGGGTGTGAATCCCTTTTTCTTTAAAGAGAAACAATATCTCTTGAACTTGAGGCTCTTGCACAAAGGGAGGTGATATCCCATTATTTTGTGTGGAGAGTGCTCTTGGTTTGTAAAGGTTTCTAGCTGCACCTGATTTAAAAGCTAGTTATTGAGTGAAAACCCTTGGTGTTTGACCTTGGGGATTGGACGTAGGCCACAGGGTATTTAGTGGCCAAGCCAGGATAAATCTGCGGCTCTCTCTCTATCCTTTCATTATTGTCTTCTACCTTATAGCAATTTAATTTATCGCATTTATTTTATTGCAATTTAATTTATCGCATTTACTTTATTGCAATTTAATTTAAGCGATTTATTTTATTGCTATTTACTTTCTAGAATTTATTATTCAAGCAATTTACTTGATAGCGCTTCTAATTTCAGTCATTTATCTTCAAGCGCCGTAATTGCAAAAAGTTTTTTCAAAAACACATATCACCCACAATTCAGCCCCTTCTTGTGTTTGAAGTCACTTGTCAACATCAATATCGTAATACTTCATTCAACATTACTTCTCCGGCCTTCATAATGTTTGTATTCTGAATAGGCGCTTGATTAGATTCACTAGACGCTTCTTAAATTAGCTAAGGCGCTTGATTATCCATTGGGCACATTCACAAGGCAGTTTAACTCGTAGCATTCTTAGCAGTTAGCGTATTATGCATATTTGACCTTCTTAATGCACGAATCTGGATTCGATATCATCATGAAACATGTAGATATGGATATTAGCTTTAATGAGACACTGGTTTCATCCAATTCGGACACGTATAGCCCAATATATGGTCATCAGACGCTACAAAGGAATGACTGTCAGGAACAACAGCACGTCACCAACTTACGGATGCAATTTGACAAAGATAGAGATCGATTTCGATGCTTTTGAACACCTAAAGCTCCAGAAATTGTCAGCAGACGCTTGCATGTACTGATTGTCATGAACAGTACCACATCTCAAGCTTGAAGAAGGAATTCTACTCAGATCAGGATTGGTTCAGATCTCGATTTCTCCAGGAAACCTGTAGGTATTTATCTTATCTTTCTAACAAAACCGAGACCACTTCATTTCGACAAGCGTACCTCAAAATATGACGTTTCGGGCGCTTGATCATCGGCAGCAGGCGCTTAACTTCAATCTTCAGTGTTTTTGCTGTTGTAGCTTTTGTACTTTTGTCTTTATTCACTCCTGTCTTATATTTCTTCTATTAGAATTGCTGATGCTTTTTTCTTCTTCTATTACAGTACTTCATGCTTCAGGACTTTATAGAAAAGGGTACCTTATTTTCTGGTCAAACTTGGACTTTCAATATCTTAATACTTCATTCAAAATTACTTCTCCAGCCTTCATAATATTTGTATTATGAATAGAAGATTGATTAGATTCATCGGACGCTTCTTAAATTGGCTAAGGCTCTTGGTTATCCACTGGACACATTCACAACGCTGTTTAACTTGTAGCATTCTTAGCAGTTAGCATATTAGGCTTATTTGAACCTCTTAATGCACGAATTAGGATTCGATGTCTTCATGAAACGTGTAGATATGGATGTTAGCTTTAATGAGACACTGGATTCATCCAATTCGGACACCTACAGCTCAATATATAGTCATCAGACGCTACAAAGGTATGACAATCAGGAGCAACATCACGCCACCAACTTACGGATGCAATTTGACCCGGATAGAGGTCGTTTTCGCACTTGAACTCTTCATGAGAGTTGCGGATATTCTCTAAGCCTTCCAACGATACCAAGATCGATGCTTTTGAACACCTAAAGCACCAGAAATTGTCAGCAAACGCTTGCATGTTCTGATTGTCACGAACAGTACCACATCTCAAGCTTGAAGAAGGAATTCTACTCAGATCGGGATTGGTTCAGATCTCGATTTCTCCAGGAAACCTGTAGGTATTTATCTTATCTTTCTAACAAAACCAAGACCACTTCATTTCGACGAGCGTACATCAAAATACGACGTTTCGGGCGCTTGATCATCAGCAGCAGGCGCTTGACTTCAATCTTCAGTGTTTTTGCTGTTGCAGCTTTTGTACTTTTGACTTTATTCACGCCTATCGTATCTTTCTTCTTTGAGAATTGCTGAAGCTTTTTTCTTCTTCTATTACAGTACTTCATGCTTCAGGACTTTATAGAAAATGGTACCTTATTTTCTGGTCAAGCTTGCACTTTGAATATCATAATGCTTCATTCAAAATTACTTCTCCAACCTACATAATGTTTGTATTCTGAATAGATGCTTGATTAGCTTCACCGGACGCTTCTCAAATTAGCTAAGGCGCTTGGTTATCCACTGGGCACATTCACAACGCTGTTTAACTATTAGTATTCTTGGTAGTTAGCGTATTATGCTTATTTGACCCTCTTAATGCATGAATTAGGATTCGATGTCTTCATGAAACTTCTAGATATGGATATTAGCTTTAATGAGGCACCGGTTTCATCCAATTCAGACACCTACAGCTCAATATATGGCATCAGATGCTACAAAGGTATAACTGTTAGGAACAGTATCATGTCAAAAACTTAGCGATGCAGTTTGACAAAAATAGAGACTGATTTCACTCTGGGCATCTTCATGAGAGTTGCAGTTATTTCTAAGCATTCTAACGATACCAGGATTGATGTTTTTAAACACCTAAAGCTCCAGAAATTGTCAGCAGACGCTTGCATGTTCTGATGGTCACGAACAGTACCACATCTCAAGCTTGAAGAAGGAATTTCACTCAGATCGGGATTGGTTCAGATCTCGACTTCTCCAGGAAACATGTAGGTATTTCTCTTATCTTTCTTAAAAAACAAAGATCACTTCATTTCGACGAGCGTACCTCAAAATACGACATTTTGGGCGCTTGATAATCGGCAGGAGGCGCTTGACTTCAATCTTCTGTGTTTTTGCTTTTGCAGCTTTTGTACTTTTGTCGTTATTCACGCTTGTCTTATCTTTCTTCTATTAGAATTGCTGAAGCTTTTTTCTTCTTCTATTACAGTACTTCATGCTTCAGGACTTTATAGAAAAGGGTACCTTATTTTATGGTCAAGCTTCGACTTTCAATATCTTAATACTTCATTCAAAATTACTTCTCCAGCCTTCATAATGTTTGTATTCTGAATAGACGCTTGATTAGCTTCACCGAATGCTTCTTAAATTGGCTAAGGCGCTTGGATATCCACTGGACACATTCACAACGCTGTTTAACACGTAGCGTTCTTAGCAGTTAGCGTATTATGCTTCTTTGACCCTCTTAATGCACGAATTAGTATTCGATGTCTTCATGAAACTTGTAGATATGGATATTGGCTTTAATGAGACACTGGTTTCATCCAATATATGGTCGTCAGACGCTTCAAAGGTATGACTGTCAGGAACAACATCGCATTACCAACTTACGGATACAATTTGACAAAGATAGAGATCGATTTCGCTCTTTACCTCTTCATGAGAGCTGCGAATATTTCTCTTAGCCTTCCAACAATACCAAGATCGAGGCTTTTGAACACCAAAAGCTCCAAAAATTGTCAGCAGACGCTTGCATGTTCTGATTGTCACGAATAGTACCACATCTCAAGCTTGAAGAAGGAATTTCACACTGATCGGGATTGGTTCAGATCTCGAATTCTCCAGGAAACCAGTAGGTATTTATCTTATCTTTATAAAAAGACCAAGATCACTTCATTTCGACGAGCGTACCACAAAATACGACGTTTCGGAAGCTTGATTATCGGCAACAGGCGCTTGACTTCAATCTTCAGTGTTTTTACTTTTCCAGCATTTGTACTTTTGTCTTTATTCACGCTTGTCTTATCTTTCTTATATTAGAATTGCTGAAGCTTTTTTTCTTCTTCTATTATAGTACTTGATGCTTCGGGACTTTATAGAAAAGGGTACCTTATTTTGTGGTCAAGCTTGGACTTTGAATATCTTAATACTTCATTCAAAATTACTTCTCCAGCCTTCATAATGTTTGTATTCTGAATAGACGCTTCATTAGCTTCACTAGACACTTCTTAAATTAGCTAAGCCGCTTGGTTATCCATTGGGCACATTCACAAGGCTGTTTAGCTAGTAGCATTCTTAGCAGTTAGCGTATTATGGTTCTTAGACTCTCTTAATGGACGAATTAGGATTCGATGTCTGCATGAAACTTGTAGATATGGATATTAGCTTTAATGAGACACTAGTTTCATACAATTCGGACACCTACAACTCAACATATGGCCATCATACAAAGGTATGATTGTCAGGAACAATATCACGTCAAAAACTTACGGATGCAATTTGGCAAAGATAGAGATCGATTTCACTCTTGGCGTCTTCATGAGAGTTGAAGTTATTTCTAAGCCTTCCAACAATACCAAGATTGATGCTTTTGAACACCTAAAGCTCCAGAAACTGTTCGCAGACGCTTGCATGTTCTGATTGTCATGAACTATATCACATCTAGAGCTTGAAGAAGGAATTTCACTCAGATAGATTTTGGTTCAGATCTCGACTTCTGCCGGAAACATGTAGGTATTTCTCTTATCTTTCTTAAAAAACCAAGATAACTTCATTTCGACGAGCGTACCTGAAAATACAACGTTTGGGGCGATTGATTATTGGCACCAGGCGCTTGACTTCAATCTTCAGTGTTTTTGCTTTTACAGCTTTTGTACTTTGGTCTTTATTTGTGCTTCTTTTCTCTTTATTCTATTAGCTTTGCTAAAGCTTTTGTCTTCTACTATTACAACACTTGATATTTCAGAACTTTATCGAAAAGGGTACCTCATTTTTTGGTCAAGCTTGGACTTTGAATATCTGAATTCTTCATTCGAAATTACTTCTCCAGCCATCATAATGTTCTGTATTCTACTCTGAGCAGACGCCTGATTAGCTTCACGGGAGGATTCTTAAATGAGCTAAGGCGCTTGGTTATCCACTGGGCACATTCACAAGGCTGTTTAACTCGTTGCATTCTGACCAGTGAGCGTATTATGCTTATTAGACCCTTTTAATGGCCGAATTTGGATTCGATGTTTTCACGAAACTTGTAGATATGGAAATAAGATTTAATGAGGCACCGGTTTCGTCCAATTCGGACACCTACAGCTCAATATATGGCCATCAGACTCTACAAAAGTATGACTGTCAGGAACAATATCACGTCAAAAACTTACGGATGCAATTTGACAAAGATAGAGATCGATTTCGAACTTGACCTCTATATGAGAGCTGCGTATATTTCTCTAAGCCTTCCAAAGATACCAAGATCGATGCTTTTGAACACATAAAGCTCTAGAAATTGTCCGCAAACGCTTGCATGTTCTGATTGTGATACTGTTTGTGACAATCAGAACATGCAAGCGTCTGCTGACTATTTCATGAGCTTTAGGTGTTCAAAAGCAACGATCTTGGTATCATCGGAAGGCTTAGAGAAATATCCGCAACTCTCATGAAGAGGTCAAGTGCGAGATCGATATCTATCTTTGTCAAATTGCATCCGTAAGTTCGTGACTTGATGTTGTTCCTGACAGTCATACCTTTGTAGCGTCTGATGACCATTTATTGAGCTGTAGGTGTCTGAATTGGATTAAACCAGTGTCTCATTAAATATAATATCCATATATACACGTTTCATGCAGACATCGAATCCTAATTCGTGCATTAAGAGGGTCAAAGAAGCATAAATACGCTAACTCGGCAGAACGCAACAAGTTAAACAACCTTGTGAATGTGGCCAGTGGATAACCAAACACCTTAGCTCATTTAAAACTCCTAAGGTGAAGCTAATCAATCATCTACTCATAATATAGAACACTACGATGGCTGGAGAAGTAATTTCGAATAAAGTGTTAAGATATTCAAAGTCCAAGCTTGACCAGAAAATGAGGTACCCTTTTCGATAAAATTCTGAAATATCAGGTATTGTAATTGTAATAGTAGAAGATAAAAGCTTCAGCAACTCTAATAGAAGAAAGAGAAAAGAAGCACAAATAAAGACAAAAGTACAAAAGCTGTAAAAGCAAAAACCCTGAAGATTGAAGTCAAGCGTCTAGTGCCGATAAACAAGCGCCTGAAACATCATATTTTCAGGTAGGCTCGTCGAAATGAAGTGATCTTGGTTTATTTAGAAAGATAAGACAAATACCTACATGTTTCCGGGAGAAGTCGAGATCTAAACCAATCTCTATCTGAGTGAAATTCCTTCTTGAAGCTCTAGCTGTGATACTGTTCGTGACAATCAGAACATCCAAGCGTCTGCGGATAATTTTTGGAGCTTTTGGTGTTCAAAACTATCGATCTTGGTATCTTTGGAAGGTATAGAGAAATATCCGCAACTCTCATGAAGAGGACAAGAGCGAAATCGATCTCTATCTTTGTCAAATTGCACCCGTAAGTTGGTGACGTGATGTTGTTCCCGACAGGCATACCTACGTAGCGTCTGATGACCATATATTGAGATGTAGGTGTCCGAATTGGATGAAACCAGTGTCTCATTAAAGCTAATATCCATATCTACACGTTTTATGAAGACATCGAATCCTAATTCATGCATTAAGAGGGTCAAAGAAGCATAATACGCTAGCTGCTAAGAATGCTACGAGTTAAACAGCGTTGTGAATATGTCCAGTGGATATCCAAGCGCTGTAACCAATTTATGAAGCATCCGGTGAAGCTAATCAAGCGTCTATTCAGAATACAAACATTATGAAGGTTGGAGAAGTAATTTTGAATGAAGTATTAAGATATTGAAAGTCCAAGCTTGACCAGAAAATAAGGCACCCTTTTCTATAAAGTCCAGGAGCATGAAGTACTGTAATAGAAGAAGAAAAAAGCTTCAGCAATTCTAATAGAAGAAAGATAAGACAAGCTTGAATAATGACAAAAGTACAAAAGCTGCAAAAGCAAAAACACTGAAGATTGAAGTCAAGCGCCTGCTGCCGATAATCAAGCGCCCGAAACGTCGTATTTTGAGGTACCCTCATCGAAATGAAGTGATATTTGTTTTTTAAGAACGATAAGAGAAATACCTACATATTTACGGGAGAAGTCGAGATCTGAACCAATCCCGATCTGAGTGAAATTCCTTCTTCAAGCTTGAGATGTGCTACTGTTCGTGACAATCAGAACATGCAAGCTTCTCCTGACAATTTCTGGAGCTTTAGGTGTTCAAAAGCATCGATCTTGGTATCGTTGGTAGGCTTAGAGAAATATCCGCAACTCTCACGAAGAGGTCAAGAGCGAAATCGATCTCTATCTTTGTCAAATTGCATCAGTAAGTTGGTGACGTGATGTTGTTCCTGACAGTCACACTTTTGTAGCGTCTGATGACGATATATTGAGCTGTAGGTGTCCGAAATGGATGAAACCGGTGTCTCATTAAAGCTAATATCCATATCTACACGTTTCATGAAGACATCGTATCCTAATTCGTGCATTAAGAGGGTCAAAGAAGCATAATATGCTAACTGCTAAGAATGCTACGAGTTAAACAGCGTTGTGAATGTGTCCAGTGGATATCCAACCGCTGTAGCCAATTTAAGAAGCATCCGGTGAAGCTAATCAAGCGTCTATTCAGAATACAAACATTATGAAGGTTGGAGAAGTAATTTTGAATGAAGTATTAAGATATTGAAAGTCCAAGCTTGACCAGAAAATAAGGCACCCTTTTCTATAAAGTCCAGAAGCATGAAGTACTGTAATAGAAGAAGAAAAAAGCTTCAGCAATTCTAATAGAAGAAAGATAAGACAAGCTTGAATAATGACAAAAGTACAAAAGCTGCAAAAGCAAAAACACTGAAGATTGAAGTCAAGCGCCTGCTGCCGATAATCAAGCGCCCGAAACGTCGTATTTTGAGGTACCCTCGTCGAAATGAAGTGATCTTTGTTTTTTAAGAAAGATAAGAGAAATACCTACATGTTTCCTGTAGAGGTCGAGATCTGAACCAATCTCTATCTGAGTGAAATTCCTTCTTCAAGCTCTAGCTGTGATACTATTCGTGACAATCAGAACATGTAAGCGTCTGCTGACTATTTCTGGAGCTTTAGGTGTTCAAAAGCATCGATTCTGGTATCATTTCAAGGCTTAGAGAAATATCCGCAACTCTCATGAAGAGGTCAAATCGATCTCTATCTTTGTCAAATTGCATTAGTAAGTTGGTGACGTGATGTTGTTCCTGACAGTCACACTTTTGTAGCGTCTGATGATGATATATTGTGCTGTAGGTGTCCGAAATGGATGAAACCGGTGTCTCATTAAAGCTAATACCCATATCTACACGTTTCATGAAGACATCGTATCCTAATTCGTGCATTAAGAGGGTCAAAGAAGCATAATACGCTAACGGCTAAGATACGAGTTAAACAGCCTTGTGAATTTGCCCAGTGGATAACCAAGCGCCTTAGCTAATAAGAAGCGTTCGTTGAATCTAATCAAGTATCTATTCAGAATACAAGCATTATGAAGGCTGGAGAAGTATTTTTGAATGAAGTATTAAGATATTGAAAGTCCAAGCTTGACCAGAAAATAAGGTACCCTTTTCTATAAAGTCCAGAAGCATGAAGTACTGTAATAGAAGAAGAAAAAAGCTTCAGCAATTCTAATAGAAGAAAGATAAGACAAGCTTGAATAAAGACAAAAGTACAAAAGCTGCAAAAGCAAAAACACTGATGATTGAAGTCAAGCGCCTGCTGCCGACAATCAACCGCCCGAAACATCGTATTTTAAGATATGCTCGTCGAAATGAAGTGATCTTTGTCTTTTTGGAAAGATAAGAAAAAAACCTACATGTTTCCAGCAGAGTTCAAGATCTGAACCAATCTCTATCTGAGTGAAATTCCTTCTTCAAGCTCTAGCTGTGACACTGTTCGAGACAATCAGAACATGCAAGCGTCGGCTGACTATTTCAGGAGCTTTTGGTGTTCAAAAGCATCGATCTTGGTATCGTCGAAAGGCTTAGAGAAATATCCGCAACTCTCATGAAGAGGTCAAGTGCGAAATCGATCACTATCTTTGTCAAATTGCATCCTTAAGTTCGTGACTTGATGTTGTTCCTGACAGTCATACCTTTGTCGGTGCCCGAATTGAATGAAACCAGTGTCTCATTAAGGCTAATATCCATATCTACACGTTTCATGGAGACATCGAATCCTAATTCGTGCATTAAGAGGGTCAAAGAAGCATAATACGCTAACTTGATAGAACGGAACAAGTTAAACAACCTTGTGAATGTGCCCAGTGGATAACCAAGTGCATTATTTCATTTAAGTCTCCTATGGTGAAGCTAATCAATCGTCTACTCCGAATATAGAACATTATGATGGCTGGAGAAGTAATTTCGAATGAAGTATTAAGATATTCAAAGTCCAAGCTTGACCAGAAAATGAGGTATCCTTTTCGATATCGTTTTAAATATCAAGTATTGTAATAGTAGAAGACAAAAGCTTCATCAAATCAAATAGGCGAAAGAGAAAAGAAGCACAAATAAAGACAAAAGTACAAAAGCTGCAAAAGCAAAAACACTGAAGATTGAAGTCAAGCGCCTGCTGCCGATAAGCAAGCGTCTGAAACGTCGTATTTTGGGGTACACTCGTCGAAATGAAATGATCTTGGTGTTTTAGAAAGATAAGATGAATACCTACATGTTTCCTACAGAAGTCGAGATCTGAACCAATCCTGATCTGAGTGAAATTCCTTCTTCGAGCTTGAGATGTAATATTGTTCATGACAATAAGAACATACAAGCGTCTGCAGACAATTTTTGGAGCTTTTGGTGTTCAAAAGCATCGATGTTGGTATCTTTGGAAGGCATAGAGAAATATCCGCAACTCCTATGAAGAGGTCAAGAGCGAAATCGATCTCTATCTTTGTCAAATTGCACCCGTAATTTGGTGACGTGATGTTGTTCCCGACAATGATACTTACATAGCGTCTGATGACCATATATTAAGATGTAGGAGTCCGAATTGGATGAAACTGGTGTCTCATAAAATCTAATATACATATCTACAAGTTTCATGAAGACATCGAATCCTAATTCGTCCATTAAGAGGGTCAAAGAAGCATAATACGCTAACTGCTAAGAATGCGACGAGTTCAACAGCCTTGTGAATGTGCCCAGTGGATAATCAAGCGCCTTAGCTTATTTAAGAAGCGTCCGGTATCTAATCAAGCATCTATTCAGAATACAAACATTATGAAGGCTGGAGAAGTAACTTTGAATGAAGTATTAAGATATTGAAAGTCCAAGCTTGACCAGAAAATAAGGTACCCTTTTCTATAAAGTCCTGAAGCATTAAGTACTGTAATAGAAGAATACAAAAGCTTCAACAATTCTAATAGAAGAAAGAGAAGACAAGCGTGAATAAAGACAAAAGTACAAATGATGCGAAAGCAAAAACACTGAAGATTGAAGTCAAGCGCCTGCTGCCGACAATCAAGCGCCCGAAACGTCGTATTTTGAGGTACGCTCGTCGAAATGAAGTCATCTTTGTATTTTAAGAAAGATAAGAGAAATACCTACATAATTCTTGGAGAGGTCGAGATCTGAACCAATCTCTATCTGAGTGAAATTCCTTCTTCAAGCTCTAGCTTGATACTGTTCGTGACAATCAGAACATGCAAGCGTCTGCTGACTATTTCAGGAGCTTTAGGTGTTCAAAAGCATCGATCTTGGTATCGTCGGAAAGTCTAAGAGAAATATCCGCAACTCTCATGAAGAGGTCAAGTGCGAAATCGATCTCTATCTTTGTCAAATTGCATCCGTAAGTTGGTGACTTGATGTTGTTCCTGACAGTCATACCATTGTAGTGTTTGATGACCATATATATAGCTGTAGGCATCCGAATTGGATGAAACCAGTGTCTCATTAACGCTAATATCCATATCTACACGTTTCATGAAGACAACGAATCCTAATTCGTGCATTAAGAGGGTCAAAGAAGCATAATACGCTAACTCGACAGAACGCAACAAGTTAAACAACCTTGTGAATGTGCCCAGTAGATAACCAAGTGCCTTTGCTCATTTAAGACTCCTACGGTGAAGCTAATGAATCGTCTACTCAGAATACAGAACATTATGATGGCTGGAGAAGTAATTTCGAATGAAGTTTTAATATATTCAAAGTCCAAGCTTGACCAGAAAATGAGGTATCCTTTTCGATATAGTTCTAAATATCAAGTATTGTAATAGTAGAAGACAAAAGTTTCATCAAATCTAATAGAAGAAAGAGAAAAGAAGCACAAATAAAGGCAAAAGTACAAAAGCTGCAAAAGCAAAAACACTCAAGATTGAAGTCAAGTGCCTGCTGCCGATAAGCAAGCGTTCGAAATGTCGTATTTTGTGGTACGCTCGTCGAAATGAAATGATCTTGGTTTTTTAGAAAGATAAGATAAATACCTACATGCTTCCTGCAGACGTCGAGATCTGAACCATTCCCGATATGACTGAAATTCCTTTTTCAATCTTTAGACGTGATATTATTCATGACAATAAGAACATGCAAGCGTCGGCTGACATTTTTTGGAACTTTTGGTGTTCAAAATCAACGATCTTGGTATCCTTGGAAGGCATAGATAAATATCCGCAACTCTCATGAAGAGGTCAAGAGCGAAATCGATCTCTATCTTTGTCAAATTGCACCCGTAAGTTGGTGACGTGATGTTGTTCCCGATAGTCATAACTATGTAGCATCTGATGACCATATATTGAGCAGTAAGTGTCCGAATTGGATGAAACCGGTGTCTCATTAAATCTAATATCCATATCAACAAGTTTCATGAAGGCATCGAATCCTAATTCGTCCATTAAGAGGGTCAAAGAAGCATAATACGCTAACTGCTAAGAATGCTACGAGTTAAACAACCTTGTGAATGTGCCCAGTGGATAATCAAGCGCCTTAGATAATTTAAGAAGCGTCCGGTGAATCTAATCAAGCGTCTATTCAGAATACAAACATTATGAAGGCCGGAGAAGTAATTTTGAATGAAGTAATAAGATATTGAAAGTCCAAGCTTGACAAAATAAGGTACCCTTTTCTATAAAGTCCTGAAGCATGAAGTACTATAATAGAAGAGGACAAAAGCTTCGGCAATTATAATAGAAGAAAGAGAAGACAAGCGTGAATAAAGACAAAACTACAAATGCTGCAAAAGCAAAAACACTGAAGATTGAAGTTAATCGCCTGCTGCGGACAATCCAGCGCCCGAAACGTCGTATTTTGAGGTACGCTCGTCGAAATGAAGTGATCTTTGTTTTTTAAGAAAGAGAAGATATATTCCTACATGTTTCCTGGAGAGGTCGAGATCTGAACCAATCTCTATCTGAGTGAAATTCCTTCTTCAAGCTCTAGTTGTGATACTGTTTGTGACAATCAGAACATGCAAGCGTCTGCTGACTATTTCAGGAACTTTAGGTGTTCAAAAGCATCGATCTTGGTATCGTCTGAAATCTTAGAGAAATATCCGCAACTCTCATGAAGAGGTCAAGTGCGAAATCGATCTCGATATTTGTCAAATTGCATCCGTAAGTTGGTGACTTGATGTTGTTCCTGACAGTCATATCTTTGTAGCATATGATGACCATATATTGAGCTTTAGGTGTCGGAATTTGATGAAACTAGTGTCTCATTAAAGCTAATATCCATATCTATACTTTTCATGAAGACATCGAATCCTAATTCGTGCATTAAGAGGGTCAAAGAAGTATAATACGCTAACTCGACCGAACGCAGCAAGTTAAACAACTTTGTGAATGTGCATATGTGGATAACCAAGCGCCTTAGCACATTTAAGACTCCTACGATGAAGCTAATCAATCGTCTACTCAGAATATAGAACATTATGATGGCTGGAGAAGTAATTTCGAATGAAGTATTAAGATATTCAAAGTCCAAGCTTGACCAGAAAATGAGGTACCCTTTTCGATATAGTTCTAAATATCAAGTATTGTAATATTAGAAGACAAAAGCTTCAGCAAATCTAGTAGAAGAAAGAGAAAAGAAGCACAAATAAAGACAAAAGTACAAAAGTTGCAAAATCAAATATACTGAAGATTGAAGTCAGGCGCCTGCTGCCGATAAGCAAGCATCCGAAACGTCGTATTTTGGGGTACGCTCGTCGAAATAAAATGATCTTGGTTTTTTAGAGAGATATGATAAATATCTACATGTTTCCTGCAGAAGTCGAGATCTGAACCATTCCCGATCTGAGTGAAATTCCTTCTTCAAGCTTGAGATGTGATATTGTTCATGACAATAAGAACATGCAAGCGTTGACGGCCATTTTTTGAAGCTTTTGGTGTTCAAAAGCATCGACCTTGGTATCTTTGGAAGGCATAGAGAAATATCCGCAACTCTCATGAAGAGGTCAAGAGTGAAATGGATCTCTATCTTTGTCAAATTGCACCCGTAAGTTGGTGACGTGATGTTGTTCCTGACAGTCATACCTATGTAGGGTCTGATGACCATATCTTGAGCTGTAGGTGTCCGAATTGGATGAAATTGGTGTCTTATTAAATCTAATATCCATATCTACAAGTTTCGTGAAGACATCCAATCCTAAGTCGTCCATTAAGAGGGTCAATGAAACATAATACGCTAACTGATAAGAATACTACGAGTTAAATAGCCTTGTGAATGTGCCCAGTGGATAATCAGGCGCCTTAGCTAAAGTAAGAAGCGTCCGGTGAATCTAATCAAGTTTCTATTCAGAATACAAACTTTATGAAGGCTGGAGAAGTAATTTTGAATGAAGTATTAAGATATTGAAAGTCCAAGCTTGACCAGAAAATATGGTACCCTTTTCTATAAAGTCCTGAAGCATGAAGTATTGTAATAGAAGAAGATAAAAGCATCAGTAATTCTAATAGAAGAAAGGGAAGACAACCGTGAATAAAAACAAAAGTACAAATGCTGCGAAAGCAAAACAACTGAAGATTGAAGTCAAGCACCTGCTGCCGACAATCAAGCGCGAGAAACGTCGTATTTTGAGGTACGCTAGTCGAAATGAAGTGCTCTTTGTTTTTTAAGAAAGATAAGAGAAATACCTAAACATTTCCTAGAGATGTCGAGATCTGAACCAATATCAATCTAAGTGAAATTCCTTCTTCAAGCTTGAGATGTGATACTGTTCATGACAATCGGAACTTGCAAGCGTCTGCTGACAATTTCTGGAGCTTCAGGTGTTCAAAAGCATCGATCTTGGTATCATTGGAAGGCTTAGAGAAATATCCGTAACTCTCATGAAGAGATCAAGAGCGAAATCAATATCTATCTTTGTCAAATTGCATCCGTAAGTTGGTGACGTGATGTTGTTCCTGAAAGTCATACCTATGTAGCGTCCGATGACCACATATTGAGCTGGAGGTGTCCGAATTGGATGAAACCGGTGTCTCATTAAATCTAATAACCATATCTACAGGTTTCATGCAGACATCGAATCCTAATTCGTCCATTAAGAGGGTCAAAGAAGCATAATATGATAACTGCTAAGAATGGTACGAGTTAAACAGCCTTGTGAATGTGCCCAGTGGATTATCAAGCGCCTTAGCTAATTTAAGAAGCATCCGGTGAATCTAATCAAGCGTCTATTCAAACATTGTGAAGGCAGGAGAAGTAATTTTGAATGAAGTATTAAGATATTGAAAGTCCAAGCTTGACTAGAAAATATGGCACCCTTTACTATAAAGTCTTGAAGCAAGAAGTACTGTAACAGAAAAACACAAATGCTTCAACAATTCTAATAGAAGAAAGAGAAGACAAGCGTGGATAAAGACAAAAGTACAAATGCTGCGAAGGCAAAAACACTGAAGATTAATGTCAAGCGCCTGCTGCCGACAATCAATCGCCCGAAACGTCGTATTTTGAGGTACGCTCGTCGAAATGAATTGATCGTTGTTTTTTCAGAAAGAGAAGAGAAATACCTACATGTTTCCAGGAGATGTCGAGATCTGAACCAATATCTATCTGAGTGAAATTCCTTCTTCAAGCTAAAGATGTGAAACTGTTCATGACAATCGGAACATGCAAGCATCTGCTGACAATTTCGGGAGCTTTAGGTGTTCAAAAGCATCGATCTTGGTATGGTTGGAAGGCTTAGAGAAATATCTGCAACTCTCATGAAGAGGTCAAGCGCGAAATCGATCTCTATCTTTGTCAAATTGCATCCGTAAGTTGGTGACGTGATGTTGTTCCTGACAGTCATACCTTTGTAGCGTCTGATGACCATATATTGAGCTGTAGGTGTCCGAATTGGATGAAACCAGTGTCTCATTAAAGATAATATCCATATCTACACGTTTCATGAACACATCAAATCCTAATTCGCCCACGAAAAGGGTCAAACAAGCACAATACGCTAACTGCTAAGAATGCTACGAGTTAAACAGCCTTCTGAATGTGCCCAGTGGATAATCAAGCACCTTAGCTAATTTAAGAAGCGTTCGGTGAATCTAATCAAGCGTCTATTCAGTATACAAACATTATGAAGGCCGGAGAAGTAATTTTGAATGAAGTAATAAGATATTGAAAGTCCAAGCTTGACCAGAAAATAAGGTACCCTTTTCAATAAAGTCCTGAAGCATGAAGTACTGTAATAGAAGAAGCGAAAAGCTTCATCAATTATTATAGAAGAAAGAGAAGACAAGCGTGAATAAAGACAAAACTACAAATGCTGCAAAAGCAAAAACACTGAAGATTGAAGTTAAGCGCCTGCTGCCGACAATCCAGCACTCGAAACGTCGTATTTTTAGGTACGCTCGTCGAAATGAAGTGATCTTTGTTTTTTAATAAATATAAGAGATATACCTACATGTTGGAGAGGTCGAGATCGGAACCAATCTCTATCTGAGTGAAATTCCTTCTTCAAGCTCTAGCTGTGATACTGTTTGTGACAATCAGAACATGCAAGCGTTTGCTGACTATTTCAGGAGCTTTAGGTGTTCAAAAGCATCGATCTTGGTATCGTCTGAAATCTTAGAGAAATATCCGCAACTCTCATGAAGAGGTCAAGTGCGAAATCGATCTCTATATTTGTCAAATTGCATCCGTAAGTTGGTGACTTGATGTTGTTCCTGACAGTCATATCTTTGTAGCATATGATGACCATATATTGAGCTTTAGGTGTCGGAATTTGATGAAACTAGTGTCTCATTAAAGATAATATCCATATCTATACGTTTCATGAAGACATCGAATCCTAATTCGTGCATTAAGAGGGTCAAAGAAGCATAATACGCTAACTCGACCGAATGCAGCAAGTTAAACAACTTTGTGAATGTGCATAGGTGGATAACCAAGCGCCTTAGCACATTTAAGACTCCTACGATGAAGCTAATCAATCGTCTACTCAGAATACAGAACATTATGATGGCTGGAGAAGTAATTTCGA
Source organism: Ammopiptanthus mongolicus (assembly GCA_039655645.1). NCBI lineage: Eukaryota > Viridiplantae > Streptophyta > Magnoliopsida > Fabales > Fabaceae > Ammopiptanthus > Ammopiptanthus mongolicus. Next base: position 44,143,540 of record CM077345.1, read on the forward strand.
ATGAAGTATTAAGATATTCAAAGTCCAATCTTGACCAGAAAATGAGGTACCCTTTTCGATATAGTTCTAAATATCAAGTATTGTAATAGTAGAAGACAAAAGCTTCAGCAAATCTAATAGAAGAAAGAGAAAAGAAGCACAAATAAAGACAAAAGTACAAAAGTTGCAAAAGCAAAAACACTGAAGATTGAAGTCAAGCGCCAGCTGCCGATAAGCAAGCGTCCGAAACGTCGTATTTTGGGGTACGCTCGTCGAAATAAAATGATCTTGGTTTTTTAGAAAGATAAGATAAATACCTACATGTTTCCTGCAGAAGTCGAGATCTAAACCAATCCCGATCTGATTGAAATTCCTTCTTCAAGCTTGAGTTGTGATATTGTTCATGACAATAAGAACATGCAAGCGCCGACGGACAATTTTTGAAGCTATAGGTGTTCAAAAGCATCGATCTTGGTATCGTTGGAAGGCTTATAGAAATATCCGCAACTCTTATGAAGAGGTCAAGAGCGAAATCGATCTCTATCTTATTCAAATGGCTTCCGTAAGTTGGTGGCGTGATGTTGTTCCAGACAGTCATACCTATGTAGCATCCGATGACCATATATTGAGCTGGAGGTGTCCGAATTGGACGAAACCGGTGTCTCATAAAATCTAATATCCATATCGATAGGTTTCATGCAGACATCGAATCCTAATTCGTCCATCGAATCTTAATTCGTCCATCCAGAATCCTAATCCTAATACGAGTTAAACAGCCTTGGGAATGTGCCCAGTGGATAATCAAGCACCTTAGCTAATTTAAGAAGCGTCCGGTGAATCTAATCAAGTGTCGATTCAAACCTTATGAAGGCTGGAGAAGTAATTTTGAATGAAGTATAAAGATATTGAAAGTCCAAGCTTGACCATAAAATAAGGTACCCTTTTCTATAAAGTCTTGAAGCATAAAGTACTGTAACCGAAGAACACAAAAGCTTCAGCAATTCTAATAGAAGAAAGAGAAGACAAGCGTGAATAAAGACAAAAGTACAAATGCTGCGAAAGCAAAAACACTGAAGATTGAAGTCAAGCGCCTGCTTCTGACAATCAATCGCCCGAAACGTCGTATTTTGAGGTACGCTCGTCGAAATGAAGTGATCTTTGTTTTTTAGGAAAGATAAGATACATACCTACATGTTTCCTGGAGATGTCGAGATCTGAACCAATATCTATCTGAGTGAAATTCCTTCTTCAAGCTTGAGATGTGAAATTGTTCATGACAAACGGAACATGCAAGCGTCTGCTAACAATTTCTGGAGCTTTAGGTGTTCAAAAACATTGATCTTGGTATGGTTGGAAGGCTTAGTGAAATATCCGCAATTCTTATGAAGAGGTCAAGAGCGAAATCGATCTCTATCTTTGTCAAATTGCATCTGTATGTTCGTGACGTGATGTTGTTCCTCACAGTCTACCTTTGTAGCGTCTTATGACCATATATTGAGCTGTAGGCGTCCGAATTGGATGAAACCAGTGTCTAACTAAAGCTAATATCCATATCTACACGTTTCATGAAGACATCGAATCCTAATTCGTTTATATTCTAATTATTATATTTTTTTATTTAATTAAATATTCTTATTTTATTCTATACAATAAATATTTTTCATTTTCATATCCTTACAAGACAAAGATCATTTCATTTCGACGAGCGTACCCCAATATACGACGTTTCGGACGCATGCTTATCGGCAGCAGGTGCATGACTTCAATCTTCAGTGTTTTTGCTTTTGCAGCTTTTGTACTTTTGTCTTTATTTGTGCTTCTTTTCTCTTTCTTCTATTAGATTTGCTGAAGCTTTTGTCTTCTACTATTACAATACTTGATATTTCAGAACTATATCGAAATGCGTACCTCATTTTCTGGTCAAGCTTCGACTTTGAATATCTTAATACTTCATTCGAAATTACTTCTCCAGCCATCATAATGTTCTGTATTCTGGGTAGAAGATTGATTAGCTTCACCGTAGGAGTCTTAAATGAGCTAAGGTGCTTGGTTATCCACTGGGCACATTCATAAGGTTGTTTAACTTGTTGCGTTCTGTCGAGTTATCGTATTATGCTTCTTTGACCCTCTTAATGCACGAATTAGGATTCGATGTCTTCATGAAACGTGTAGATATGGATATTAGCTCTAACGAGACACCGGTATCATCCAATTCGGACCCCTACAGCTTAATATATGGTCATCAGACACTACGAGGGTATGACCGTCAGGAACAACCTCACGTCACCAACTTACGGATAAAATTTGGGAAAGATAGAGATCGATTTTGCTCTTGACCTCTTAATGAGAGTTGCGGATATTTCTATAAGCCTTCCAACAATACCGGGATCGATGCTTTTGAACACCTAAAGCTCCAGAAATTGTCAACAGACGCTTTCATGTTCTGATTGTCATGAACAGTATCACATCTCAAGCTTGAAGAAGGAATTTCACTCAGATAGATATTGGTTCATATCTCGACATCTCCAGGAAACATGTAGGTATTTCTCTTGTCTTTCTTAAAAAAAAAAAAAGATCACTTCATTTCGACGAGCGTACCTCAAAATATGACGTTTCGGGCGCTTGATAGTCGGCAGCAGGTGCTTCAGTTCAATCTTCAGTGTTTTTGCATTCGCAGCATTTGAACTTTTGTCTTTATTCACGCTTGTATTCTATTTCTTCTATTAGAATTGCTAAAGCTTTTTTGTTCTTCCGTTGCAGTACTTCATGCTTCAAGACTTTATAGAAAAGGGTACCTTATTTTCTGGTCAAGCTTAGACTTTCAATATCTTAATACTTCATTCAAAATTACTTCTCCAGCCTTCATAATGTTTGAATAGACACTTGATTAGATTCACCAGACGCTTCTTAAATTAGCTAAGGCGCTTGATTATCCACTGGGTGCATTCACAAGGTTGTTTAACTCGTAGCATTCTTAGCAATTAGCGTATTATGCTTCTTTGACCCTCTTAATGGACGAATTAGGATTCGATGTCTGCATGAAGCCTATAGATATGGATATTAGATTTAATGAGACACCGGTTTCATTCAATTTGGACACCTCCGGCCTAATATATGGTCATCGGATGCAACAACGTATGACTGACAGCAACAACATCACGTCACCAACTTACAGATGCAATTTGACGAAGATAGAGATCGATTTCACTCTTGGTGTCTTCATGAGAATTGTCATTATTTCTAAGCCTCCAAGAATACCAAGATTGATGCTTTTGAACACCTAAAGCTCTGGAAATTATCAACAGACGCTTGCATGTTCTGATTGTCATGAACAGTATCACATCTCAACCTTGATGAAAGAATTTCACTCAGATAGATATTGGTTCAGATCTCGACATCTCCAGGAAACATGTATGTATTTCTCTTATCTTTCTTAAAAAACAAAGATCACTTCATTTCGACGTGCGTACATCAAAATACGACGTTTCGTGCGCTTGATTGTCGGCAGCAGGCGCTTAACTTCAATCTTCGGTGTTTTTGCTTTCGCAGCATTTGGGCTTTTGTCTTTATTCACGCTTGTCTTCTCTTTCTTCTATTAGAGTTGCCGAAGCTTTTGTGTTCTTCTATTGCATTACTTCATGCTTCAGGACTTTATAGAAAAGGGTACCTTGTTTTCTGGTCAAGCATGGACTTTCAATATCTTAATACTTCATTCGAACTTACTTCTCTAGCCTTCATATTGTTTGTATTCTTAATAGACGCTTGATTAGATTCACCGGACGCTTCCGAAATTAGCTAAGGCTCTTGATTATCCACTGGGCACATTCACAAGACTGTTAAACTCGTAGCATTCTTAGCAGTTAGCGAATTTTTCTTCTTTGACCCTCTTAATGGACGAATTAGGATTCGATGTCTTCACGAAACTTGTATATATGGATATTAGATTTAATGAGACACTAGTTTCATCCAATTCGGACACCTACAGCTCAATATATGGTCATCAGACGCTACGTAGGTATGACTGTCAGGAACAACATCACGTCACCAACTTACGGATACAATTTTACATAGATAGAGATCGATTTCACTCCTGACCTCTTCGTGAGAGTTGCGCATATTTCTCTCAGCCTTCCAACGATACCAAGATCGATGCTTTTGAACACCTAAAGCTCCGTAAATTGTCAGCAGACCCTTGCAGGTTCTGATTGTCATGAACAGCATCACTTCTCAAGCTTTAAGAAGGAATTTCAATCAGATCGGGATTGATTCAGATCTCGACTTCTCCAGGAAACATGTAGGTCTTTATCTTATCTTTCTAACAAAACCAAGATCATTCCATTTCGACGAGCGTAACCCCAAAATACGACGTTTCGGACGCTTGATTGTCGACAGCAGGCACTTGACTTCAATCTTCTGTGTTTTTACTTTCGCATCATTTGTACTTTTGTCTTTATTCGCGCTTGTCTTCTCATTCTTCTAATAGAATTGCTGAAGCTTTTATGTTCTTCGATTACAGTACTTCATGCTTCAGGACTTTATAGAAAAGGGTACCTTATTTTTTGGTCAAGCTTGGACTTTCAATATCTTAATACTTCATTCAAAATTACTTCTCCAGCCTTCATAATGTTTGTATTCTGAATAGATGCTTGATTAGCTTCATCGGATGCTTCTTAAATTAGCTAAGGTGCTTCGTTATCCACTAGGCACATTCACAAGGTTGTTTTACTCGTAGCATTCTCAGCTGTTAGAGTATTATGCTTCTTTGGCCCTCTTAATGGATGAATTAGGATTCGAAGCCTTTACAAAAATTGTAGATATGGATATTAGCTTTAATGAGAAACCGGTTTCATCCAATTCGGACAGCTACAACTCAACATATGGTCATCAGACGCTACATAGGTATGACTGTCAAGAACAACATCACGTCACCAACTTACGGATGCAATTTGACAAAGATAGAGATCGATTTCTCTCTTGACCTCTTCATGAGAGTTGCGGATATTTCTCTAAGCGTTGCAAAGATACCAAGATCGATGCTTTTGAACACCAAAAGCTCCAAAAATTGTCAGCAGACGCTTGCATGTTCTGATTGTCATGAACAATATCACATCTCAAGCTAGAAGAAGTAATTTCACTTAGATCGGGATTGGTTCAGATCTCGATTTCTCCAGGAAACATGTAGGTATTTATCTTATCTTTCTAACAAAACCAAGATTATTTCATTTCGACGAGTGAACCCCAAAATACGACGTTTCGGACGCTTGCTTATCGGCAGCAGGCGCTTGACTTCAATCTTCAGTGTTTTTGCTTTTGTAGCTTTTGTACTTTGGTCTTTATTTGTGCTTATTTTATCTTTCTTCTAGTAGATTTGTTGAAGCTTTTATCTTCTACTATTACAATACTTGATATTTTAGAACTATATCGAAAAGGGTACCTCATTTTCTGGTCAAGCTTGGACTTTGAATATCTTAATACTTCATTCGAAATTACTTCTCCCGCCATCATAATGTTCTATACTACGCCAAAAGAGGGAAAAATTGACGCAACCTTCACCAGCGTTTTCCCGTAAAACGCTAGAAAATATGAGGCGGAGAAGTATTACTAGCGCTTTCTTTGGTAAGTGCTAGCAAATTATTGGGATTTACCAGCGCTTTATTAATTAAGCGCAAGCAATGCTCTAACCTGGAGTATTACCAGCGCTTTTCCAAATAAGCGCTGGTAAAGAACAAAACATTTACCATCGCTTTCTAAGGAAAGCGCTAGCAATAGTATTTCTAGCGCTTTCCCAAGAAAGCGCTGGCCAATGTTTTGTTCCTTTACCAGCGCTTATTTGGAAAAGCGCTGGCAATTGTCCTTTTCTATATAAATATAATTTTTTGATTTATATTACTGATTACTCGATCTTCACTTACACTTTCGTGCGTGCGCTTTCAGTAATAGTCTTCACACAGTACTCTCGCGACCTAAGCATCACCGCGAACTCAACCCTCCTCATCTCCTTCACAACCGTGAACTCAACCCTCTCCTCCGCAACCGCGAACTCAAACCCTCTCCTCCACCACCGTGACCCTCAATCCGCTCCTCCACAACCGTCGTCCACAACCCTCTCCTCCACAACCGCGACCTAAGCACTCACGCTCAGCACCTTCGCGAAACCTCACGGTTCTCTCCTCAAACCCTCTTCTCAACAGCGCGAGGACCTTGAGGTATTCTTGATAGTTCCTTTTCTCTTTTATTTTCCTTGAGGTATATTCTTGCTATGAGAATGTGTTGAAGAAGGTATATTTGTGTTTCTGTGTTTTGTACTTTGACATGTCTTCCAGATTTCGAGTTTGCTTTTCTAATTTTGTATACACTTAGCAGTGGATCCCTGAACTCCAGCATTTTGCTCCTGGTGTCCCAGTGGTACTAGTTGGAACCAAATTGGGTAAGTCATCAAGCACTGATCTTAAATTCTTGTTTCAACCCAATACCATTTTATCTTTTGATTGCGGATGTTCTTATTTTGCGAAATTATTCGTAAGAACATTTACAGTTTGCACATTATATCACAATGTATCACTCAGTGTTTTCCCCTTTATCCCACTTACACCCAAAGACACTCAAGAATCTGGTTGATTCTTTTCCTCTCTGTGATAATTGTTTTACAAGAGTATTTTCTATTCTTGAATTCTCAACTAATGTGAATACTGATTGCAATGATAACAGTGAATTACTCCTACTTATAGTAGCACCAAAGTATAACTGAAATTAGTTACTGTTATACCCATTCATTTCATTAATTATGGATACGTATGAAAATAATAAATTATGTTATAAATTACTGTTTTATTTTCATAAATGAATTAAATAAATATTGTATGTCACTAATAGTTTTATAACTTGGTATCAGAGCCAGGTTTACAAAGTCCTGAATAGGAATTAGATGTTGATAGCATTTGTAGCCGGTCGTCGAACCCGGGCGAGGTCTGGGACAAAGGTTACCAAGGTCTAATTCTAGTTTGATCTTTGAGAAATCTTTTGATTCCACATAGCAGCAAGAGGGCAGTATGATATGGGTTAGTTTAGTTAGTTTTCAGACACTGTGTTCCCTTAGGTTCTTTTTTTTTGCCCTATGTTGTTCTTATACCAGGCATAGGAAAATAAAAATACTATTGTTGAACTATTAAGCATTCTTAATTCTTAATGTCCTTAAAGTTAGGAACTGAGCTTCCAAATGAGTAAAGTACAACCCTTTATCTCTTTGGTAATACCTTGCATCTTCCATGTTTTGTGAGCAACTTTAGTGTAATCTATAATTCTAAATCTGCCTTTTTTTTGGCTTCCAAGTTTGCTCAAGTAGCTACTTCAGTTCATGAATTCTACCCATTTTACGTATCAATTGTTCTTCCTGTAATCTTAATTGCTTTCTTCTTTTTTTGTCCAATCTATTGGGTTTTTTTTTCTGTAAAAGATACAAGTACACATGCATTGGCACTCATAGAAAATTACTTACCATGATGAAACTGTCTAGGCATTGTTTAGGTGCATGACATGATGATATATACTGAAGGAAAATAGAATTAAATAATTTTCTATTGTACTGCATTCATCATCTTATTTTGAGGTATATCAATTGCTTGTGACCAAAAGATGTTTAGGTAGAGGTGATTATGTGATGTATGAGCATTTTATAAAAATAAACAAGATAGTTGTATCTATGATCTGCTTAGGAATCTTTTTGCTTGACAATCATTCAGTCATGAATCATGAACTTCAATTTCTTTCTATTGGTAAAGGTCATGATGTAGGTTTATCTCTTCAATATGTATCTGTAATGTGTTCCAATAAATTACAATATGTAGCATAGAGGGAAAGTTTTGTTGTTGCTGAAAATTTTGCATTCAAAGCACCTTGATTTAATCTATTGCATAGTTATAACCATATCTTGTTCATGTCATCCAATTTTAGCTTTGGCAAGCCACTTTTTATTATTATATAGATTGAAAGTTTCAGGTTTTATTAAAAATTAGCTGTTCTACAAAAGATATAAGTATAAAATTGCTATAGATCAATGTAATGAGTGGCTCTATATATGATTAACTTACTACTAATATTTGTCTGAAGGATGATTTAAAAGATTGTCCTTTCACATGTTGATGAGTTGTATGGCAAAATCATCCTGCTTCTACTATTGAATATTTCCACTTGAGTTCCGGTGGAACTTTTTCTCAACTTCTCTGTGTGATGGAAACTACTTATTGATAGTGGAATGGAATTTCTCTTTCGCATGACTTTGTGGTTGTTATGCAATTTGAATTTATAAGATTCTTGTCTCATTGTCATGCGATTTTTCACATCTAAATCTAACTTTATTGGATTTCTCAGAGAAAATTTTCATGGAGTAAATTTTATGGGATTTGAAAAAGAATACCTACTCTTTTCTTGTTTTGTTTTGCCTGTATAGTTGGTTTGAATCCCAACTTCATTTATCACAAAATTTTCACCTCAGTCTTGCATCTCTGACTTGAAAAAAGTTGCTGAATTATATCAAGTGAACACTTGCAGCAGTGTTCTTTTTAGCGGTTGCAGACCTATTTTCTTTTCATCTATTTTTGCCAAAGATCTAGTTGTTTCAATTCCTTCTTTACCATGATGAGTAAGTAAGACGTCAATTAGGATGTTCTCTATTCTCTTGTATACTAAGGTGAAATGTGTGGTGTGAGAACCATTGATTATACATAGGCTCTTTTTTTTTTCTTTTCATATTGATGTTTTATTCGGTATAGGAATATTAAGTGTACTGAAACAGTAAAATATGACATTTAAACCAAATAAAACTATGTTGCCTTAAATATTAAATACAAGTAGCAGAAGCTCATAATGTTTAGTAAAATTAAACTAATATTTATTGATCTAGTACAATATTGTTATTTTTATACATTAGCATTTATGAACGCAGTAACAATGTAACCTCCAAAGCAGTGTCTTCACATGAGTTTGGACTAGTAATATATATTTGTTTCTAGGTTTTTCGAAGCTCTAAATGGCTATGTCAAAAGATTAACTTTAACAAGTAATGGCATGTTAATACATAACAAGTTTCAGTATTCTATTAAGATCTGATTTGTCCAAAACTTTAAAGGACCTATAACTTTCAATAATCTAAAGAACTAGTTATCTAAAAAAATAAAGGGTGGTTCAGAGGTGGGAACTAAAAGAAAAATAAAATCTTACATGTTAGTTTTGTGGGAGTAGCATCAATGGTTTCAGAAAATTCATTTATTTTCTGTTTCTCATTTATATATTCTAACATGTGATAATTGAAGCAGCACATTACCAAGCGGGGATCACTTAGAAGAGACATCCCATTTCTCACATATCGAAATAGGTTAGTTTTCTTCTCTTTCATGCTGTTCTTGGCTCTGCTTTTGGTCTCACCTTCTTTGTCTAATTTTGCCTTTACTTTATCTTTGTCACTTGATAATCTGCAGTTTTGGTCATGTCTTGATTTTCTTATTATCTGCCACAGATTTCTTACTCCTACCAGGTATTTATCTTTTTTTAATCTCTTATAAGCAGTATAATCATTAGACATGTTTATTTTTATCGGTGTACCCATGCATTAACCTTAGTTTCCTGTTCAATAACGATTTGTATATTGTTTTTGACACAATATACAAGTTGTTCTTGAATTGTCCAAAGTGGACAGTCTAAGAATGTAAAATCGCATTCAATCCATATTATTGTATGTCTTAATCATTTCTTGATCTAAGAATGTCATTGGTTTGTATTTTCTCATTGTTCTCTGTGTACATACCTAATTTGGGTCGTAATACAACCTGAATTAAGTTGTGTACTTGGAGAACTAAGGGGAAATGCTGCCGAAATTATCTTAGAACAAGAAGTAATTAAGACATATATACACTAATATAATGCGAAGTTTACAATCTTGGATAGGATGGGACCCCACCCTTTAGTATGAAGTAGACATGCATCATGCATGCATGTAGTACTATTGAATGTAGATGTCAACCTCTTTAAACTCAAAATAATTGCTGTAGATTGGGAAAATATGGATCGAAAGTGGATGTCTGCCAATCGTTTGTCGAAGGAATATAAGGACACAGTGCAAGATTTTATTAGGTTTGCAGTTGGACACGCAAAAAACCCTTGTAGAATCATATGTCCATGTTTAGGTTGTTGTTATACAAGACGAGTTAGTGTACCTGAGTTGGAAGGACATTTAGTATGCAATGGAATTGATCAAAGTTATACTTGTTGGACAAAGCATGGTGAGACCAGAGGTGAATCTAGTGATATGGGGAATAGTGGGAGATATGCGTCAAATGATGCCAATACAAATACATATGAGGGCGATCGTTTTGAAGAGATGGCAAGCGTGGTTGAAGAAGATCTTCGTGATTGTACGTATTTACAAAATTAAAATTTCTATCTTATATCTGCAGTTATTTAAATTAAAAATTGAAAACAATTAATTTATTATTTTTGGTTTTATAGTGCCCCCGTCAACCGAACGACATCGACTGTGGCTACTATGTAATGAAGTTTTTGAAGGATATCATCGTTGAGATCCAAACTCAAATCCCATCATTGGTATGTATTTTTGGTTCTAGTTTATCTTGAAAGAGTATTTCAAAGTCAGTTAGTGGTTAGTAGTTATGAACTGTTGATGACAGTTATAACAGTAAATGTGGTTAGAGCTATGAGCTAGTCAGATGATTTAGTTAGACCTTTAATTAGAGGTCTGGCTACATCTATAAATGTGTGAAGTGTAAGTGCTCAGTAATGGCTAGTTGCTTGAAAAGGGATTCACGATGCACATGGAGATTCTTGATGCTCACAATAGAAGAATTCTGAGGGCTCCTCTTGCTCAGAATAGAACCTTTCAGGTTCAAATCCATGCTGCTGATGCTCAGAACCTTTTACCATGATTCACCTCACAAACCCATTTCAGGTGTAATCCGTTTACATTACTCATCATCATGTAAGTTTTCCATAACTTGTCATCATAATCATTTTCCAAACAACAAATTTATCATCAAGCTATAACTTCCAAATCATTGAATTTGATAGTGTCCTCAACCATAAGAACAACAAAAAGATAACCAAATCAATGGTACCATTCTAAAATACAATTTTGCAACTGAACTTCATAATGCATAAAAGGATGACAAGGAGTTTGAACACCCTAGTCCTTCGTATATCATTCTTCTACATGAATTTGAACACCAACACAACTAAGAATCTATACACTAGCCCTGCCATGATGAATTTCATCAACTCATCTGCTTTTGAAGAAAAAAAAAAACACAAATATCAACTCTATGAACTCCCTACTATCCTAGCAGAATAGCAGGCGAATATTTGTGCATATCTCGGGGTAGGGACCTCCTGTAGGTATGAGGTTAGTGTCATTTGAAAGATAAGATCTAAGGCCACATTTGGTGAAAATTTCAAGAATTATGGATCATTTTATCATTCTCAATATTTCTTTGAAAACGGTTCTATTTCTGCAGAATCTTGCAGAAATAAGATTCTGAACAGTGTACAGTTATAAATGTATAACTCTATGTATAATAATTGAAATTGCGTGCCGTCAGAGAAATTAGAAACCTAAGACAAATATCTTCACTCCATGGAAATTTCAGAATTTTTAGTCTTATGGATAGATACAATTTAAACTTCAAAGTTGACTCATGTGCTGCAGAATCCATTCTCGACAGCCTGAATTTCGAGATGCATATCTCGGGTTACCGAAATCCTTTTAACCTAATTCCGGTGGCTATTTAAAGATAAGACGCAAAAATTTATGATAGAGAAAATTCATATTTTTTGGTCAACAAACGAATTCCCAGTAGGTCATTATGCAGAAAAGTTTTTTCTGCTGCGCTAATTCTGGACAGCCTAGGTTGCAATGCGCATAACTCGGGTTGTAGGAACCCAAATGGCGTGATTCTGGTGATATTCAAAATATAACAAGCAATAATATTTATATCTAAAATTTTATAATTTTCTAGCATGTATATTTGTACCGTTGTTTAGCCAAAGTTTCACTACGGTTTAAGTAAAAAATCAAGTTTCTTTGCTCAACAAAGTAAATCTCAGATTTTGAAGTGTGCCCTTGGATGTGCTTTTTTTGATTAAAACCAATGCAATGAAAACCAATGCATTACTAAAGACTATAGACCAGTGGCCAACGCAAAGATTCATATATAAAATAACCCTACAAAACCAAACAAAAGCTGCTCAACACAAATGTGCTAAAGTGTACATATTGTTGTCAATGTAAAAAGATTTGTTACCTCTTCTACAAACAAATTGCTCATGATCTTTCTTTCCTTGTGACCTAGTAACAAATCTGCAGGAAATCCAATGATAACAAATCTGCAATCAGTTTGGCAAGAAATCTAGTGACTCATGGCAGGAGTAAACATATTGAGACCAAATTTCACTTCTTGCGTGATGTAGTGAATAAAGGGAAACTGCAATTGTGCATTTGCAGGTGATCTGAATTTCATAAAGTAGATGTCATGACCAAGCCTATGAAAATTGAGAGATTCAAAGAGCTAAGGAGTTTTTTGAAAGTTGTATCAATAAGAGAATTGATTCAAACTTGATGTGCAGCAAATGATAGATGGAGTCTAGGTGCCAACCTAGTTGGGATGTTAGATTCCATAGTGATGCATTAGCATATCTTGAGTGTTGAGTGAACTTTGAATTAGGTGGTTGTGTTGACAGAGTATTTCAAAGTCAGTTAGTGGTTAGTAGTTATGCACTGTTGATGACAGTTATAACAGTAAAAGTGGTTAGCTCTTTGAGTTAGATGAGTTAGTTAGACTTATTAGTTAGAGGTCTAGCAGATCTATAAATGTGTGAAGTACTGTACGTGCAGTGATATATGAATTCAATAAAGAGTTAATTTTGAGTATTATTCAGCATATATCTTTTCTCTCTAAATCTTCTCTGTTTTCAGTAATTTTTGTGGATTTCTTCTTCCCTTCTCCCCAACAGTTTATATATTTAATTACTCTGACATTTGACCATATTTGAAATGTACGTACTTTAATTATTAAATTGATTTAATTTTTGTTTCGCAGTACTATCCAGAACGTAAATGTCCGGTATACTCTGATGATCAACTTACCGCACTCAAGCAAGAGTGGTGCCGTTGTATTGTTGATTTTATCGAATGAAGGTATATGTAAGTGTGATCTATTGTAGTCCTTGACATTTCGAGTTTATATACTATTTTGAACTTAACAATATTTATTTGGATATTATTGAAGGGGAGCAAGGATTTTGTTGAAGGGAAAGCAAAGGATTAATTGATCAAGGGCTTCTTCAATCAAGCTAGTAGTGCTAGCTAGGATTTTGGTTTTTGCTCTTATATATAAACATATTGTTGGCTTTGCTAACTGTATGCATGTACATGAATATAGTAGTGCTAAGATTGATCGAGGGCTTCTTCTTTCTTCAATCAAGCTACTGTGATAGTACAAGATTTTTGCTCTTGTATATATATAAACATATTGTTGGGGTTTTGCTATATTGTACATGAATATATATATATATATATAACCTGTTTGGTTTTGAATCATCTGTATATATTGCTGGTTTTGCTTGTGTTGATCTTGCAAATTGTATTGGTAAAGGCAGGGGGAATAGATAAAAAAAAAAGCAAATATATATATATATATATATATATATATATATATATATATATATATATATATAAAACAGGGAATTGCTAGCGTTTCCTTGAAGAAGCGCTGGTAAAGGTTGCCAGCGCTTCTTAATGAAACGCGGCAATTTTCAACCTTTACCAGCGCTATTTCAAGGAAGCGCTGGCAATTTTATAACTTTACCAGCACTTCTTCAAGGAAACGCTGGAAATTTTGAACCTTTACCAGCGCTTCTTTATCGCTGGCAAACTTTTTCCCTCTTTTGCTAGCGGATAAATAGTTAGCGCCCGAAAGCGCTGGCGAAGGCCTAAAATAAACCCTGGTAAATCCCTTTTCTGCAGTAGTATATATTCTCGGTAGACGATTGATTAGCTTCACCGTAGGAGTCTTAAATGAGCTAAGGCGCTTGGTTATCCACTGGGCACATTCACAAGGTTGTTTAACTTGTTGCGTTTTGTCGAGTTAGCGTATTATGCTTCTTTGACCCTCTTAATGCACAAATTAAGATTTGATGTCTTAATGAAACGTGTAGATATGGATATTAGCTTTAATGAGACACCAGTTTCATCCAATTCGGACACCTACAGCTCAATATATAGTCATCAGACGCTACAAAGGTATGACTGTCAGGAACAACATAACGTCACCAACTTACGCAAGCAATTTGGCAAAGATAGAGATCGATTTTGCTCTTGACTTCTTCATGAGAGTTGCGGATATATCTCTAAGCCTTCCAAAGATACCAAGATTGATGCTTTTAAACACCTAAAGCTCCAAAAATTGTCAACAGACACTTGCATGTTCTGATTGTCACGAACAGTATCACATCTAGAGCTTGAAGAAGGAATTTCACTTCGATAGAGATTGGTTCAGATCTTGACTTCTCCAGGAAACATGTAGGTATTTCTCTTATCTTTCTTAAAAAAACAAATATCACTTCATTTCGACGAGCGTAGCTCAAAATACGACGTTTCAGACGCTTGATTATCGGCAGCAGGCGCTTGACTTGAATCTTCAGTGTTTTTTCTTTTCTAGCATTTGTACTTTTATTTTTATTCACGCTTGTCTTCTCTTTATTCTATTAGAATTGATGAAGCTTTTGTCTTCTTCTATTACAGTACTTCATGCTTCAGGACTTTATAGAAATGTGTACCTTATTTTCTAGTCAAGCTTGGACTTTCAATATCTTAATACTTCATTCAAAATTACATCTCCAGCCTTCATAATGTTTGTATTTCAAATAGACGCTTGATCAGATTCACCGGACGCTTCTTAAATTAGCTAAGGTGCTTGATTATCCATTGGGCACATTCACCAGGCCGTTTAACTCGTAGCATTCTTAGCAGTTAGCGTATTATGCATAATTGACCTTCTTAATGCATGAATCTGGATTCGATATCATGACGAAACGTGTAGATATGGATATTAGCTTTAATGAGACACTGGTTTCATCCAATTTTGACACCTACAGCCCAATATATGGTCATCAGACGCTACAAAGGTATGACTGTCAGGAACAACAGCACATCACCAACTTACGGATGCAATTTGACAAAGATAGAGATCGATTTCGCTTTTGACCTCTTCAGGAGAGTTGCGGATATTTCTCTAAGCCTTCCAACGATACTAAGATTGATGCTTTTGAACACCTAAAGCTCCAGCAATTGTCAGCAGACGCTTGCATGTTCTGATTGTCACGAACAGTACCACATCTCAAGCTTGAAGAAGGAATTCTACTCAGATCGGGATTGGTTCAGATCTCGATTTCTCAAGGAAACCTGCAGGTATTTATCTTATCTTTCTAACAAAACCGAGACCACTTCATTTCGATGAGCGTACCTCAAAATACGACGTTTCGGGCGCTTGATCATCGGCAGCAGGTGCTTGACTTCAATCTTCAGTGTTTTTGCTGTTGTAGCTTTTGTACTTTTGTCTTTATTCACGCCTGTCTTATCTTTCTTCTATTAGAATTGCGGAAGCTTTTTTGTTCTTCTATTACAGTACTTCATGCTTCAGGACTTTATAGAAAAGGGTACCTTATTTTCTGGTCAAACTTGGACTTTCAATATCTTAATACTTCATTCAAAATTACTTCTCCAGCCTTCATAATATTTGTATTCTGAATAGAAGATTGATTAGATTCATCGGACGCTTCTTAAATTGGCTAAGGCTCTTGGTTATCCACTGGACATATTCACAACGCTGTTTAACTTGTAGCATTCTTAGCAGTTAGCGTATTAGGCATCTTTGACCCTCTTAATGCACGAATTAGGATTCGATGTCTTCATGAAACGTGTAGATATGGATGTTAGCTTTAATGAGACACTGGTTTCATCCATTTCGGACACCTACAGCTCAATATATAGTCATCAGACGCTACAAAGGTATGACAGTCAGGAGCAACATCACGCCACCAACTTACGGATGCAATTTGACCAGGATAGAGGTCGTTTTCGCACTTGAACTCTTCATGAGCATTGCGGATATCCTCTAAGCCTTCCAACGATACCAAGATCGATGCTTTTGAACACCTAAAGCACCAAAAATTGTCAGCAAACGCTTGCATGTTCTGATTGTCACGAACAGTGCCACATCTCAAGCATGAAGAAGGAATTCTACTCAGATCGGGTTTGGTTCAGATCTCGATTTCTCCAGGAAACCTATAGGTATTTATCTTATCTTTCTAACAAAACCAAGACCACTTCATTTCGACGAGCGTACCTCAAAATATGACGTTTCGGGCGCTTGATCATCGGCTACAGGCGCTTGACTTCAATCTTCAGTGTTTTTGCTGTTGCAGCTTTTGTACTTTTGTCTTTATTCACGCCTGTCTTATCTTTCTTCTATTAGAATTGATGAAGCTTTTTTCTTCTTCTATTACAGTACTTCATGCTTCATGACTTTATAGAAAATGGTACCTTATTTTCTGGTCAAACTTGGACATTGAATATCATAATACTTCATTCAAAATTACTTCTCCAGCCTACATAATGTTTGTATTCTGAATATACGCTTGATTAGCTTCACCGGATGCTTCTCAAATTAGCTAAGGCGCTTGGTTATCCCCTGGGCACATTCACAACGCTATTTAACTATTAGCATTCTTAGCAGTTAGCGTATTATGCTTATTTGACCCTCTTACTGCATTTGAATTCGATGTCTTCATGAAACTTCTAGATAAGGATATTAGCTTTAATGAGACACCGTTTTCATCCAATTCAGACACCTAAAGCTCAATATAGGGCATCAGACGCTACAAAGGTATAACTGTTAGGAACAATATCACGTCAAAAACTTAGTGATGCCATTTGACAAAAATAGAGACCAGTTTCACTCTTGGCGTCTTCATGAGAGTTGCAGTTATTTCTAAGCATTCGAACGATACTAGGATTGATGCTTTTAACCACCAAAAGCTCCAGAAATTGTCAGCAGACGCTTGCATGTTCTGATGGTCACAAGCAGTACCACATCTCAAGCTTGAAGAAGGAATTTCACTCAGATCGGGATTGGTTCAGATCTCGACTTCTCCAGGAAACATGTAGGTATTTCTCTTATCTTTCTTAAAAAACAAAGATCACTTCATTTAGATCAGCGTACCTCAAAATACGACGTTTCGGGTGCTTGATTATCGGCAGGAGGCGCTTGACTTCAATCTTCAGTGTTTTTGCTTTTGCAGCCTTTGTACTTTTGTCGTTATTCACGCTTGTCTTATCTTTCTTCTATTAGAATTGCTGAAGCTTTTTTCTTCTTTTGTTACAGTACCTCATGCTTCAGTACTTTATAGAAAAGGGTACCTTATTTTCTGGTCAAGCTTGGACTTTCAATATCTTAATACTTCATTCAAAATTACTTCTCCAGCCTTCATAATGTTTGTATTCTGAATAGACGCTTGATTAGCTTCACCGGATGCTTCTTAAATTGGCTAAGGCTCTTGGATATCCACTGGACACATTCACAAAGCTGTTTAACTCGTAGCATTCTTAGCAGTTAGCGTATTATGCTTCTTTGACCCTCTTAATGCACGAATTAGTATTCGATGTCTTAATGAAACTTGTAGATATGGATATGGTCGTCAGACGCTTCAAAGGTATGACTGTCAGGAACAACATCACATTACCAACTTACGGATGCAATTTGACAAAGATAGAGATCGATTTCGCTCTTTACCTCTTCATAAGAGTTGCGAATATTTCTCTAAGCCTTCCAACGATACCAAGATCGAGGCTTTTGAGCAGCTAAAGCTCCGGAAATTGTCAGCAGGCGCTTGCATGTTCTGATTGTCAAGAACAGTACCACATCTCAAGCTTGAAGAAGGAATTTCACACAGATCGAGACTGGGTCAGATCTCGACTTCTCCAGGAAACCAATAGCTATTTATCTTATCTTTATAAAAAAAACCAAGATCACTTCATTTCGACGAGCGTACCTGAAAATACGACGTTTCGGAGGCTTGATTATCGGCAGCAGGCGCTTGACTTCAATCTTCAGTGTTTTTGCTTTTCCAGCATTTGTACTTTTTTCTTTATTCAGGCTTGTCTTATCTTTCTTATATTAGAATTGCTGAAGCCTTTTTTCTTCTTCTATTATAGTACTTCATGCTTCGGGACTTTATAGAAAAGGGTACCTTATTTTGTGATCAAGCTTGGACTTTGAATATCTTAATACTTCATTCAAAATTACTTCTCCAGCCTTCAAAATGTTTGTATTCTGAATGGACGCTTGATTAGCTTCACCGGACGCTTCTTAAATTAGCTAAGGCGCTTGGTTATGCACTGGGCACATTCACAAGGCTGTTTAGCTGGTAGAATTCTTAGCAGTTAGCGTATTAGGGTTCTTAGACTCTCTTAATCGACGAATTATGATTCGATGCCTGCATGAAACTTGTAGATATGGATATTAGCTTTAATGAGACACCAGTTTCATACAATTCGGACACCTACAGCTCAATATATGGCCATCATACAAAGGTATGACTGTCAGGAACAATATCACGTCAAAAACTTATGGATGCAATTTGACAAAGATAGAGATCGATTTCACTCTTGGCGTCTTAATGAGAGTTGCAGTTATTTCTAAGCCTTCCAACAATACCAAGATTGATGCTTTTGAACACCTAAAGCACCAGAAACTGTCAGCAGACACTTGCATGTTCTGATGGTCACGAACAGTACCACATCTAGAGCTTGAAGAAGCAATTTCACTCCGATAGAGATTGGTTCATGTAACGCCCCGATTTTCACGTTTTCTAATTCTTCAGTATTTTAATGTCTTTATTTTATTTGAGGTCTTAGGAATGGAAATAAAATATTCCGAGACCATAGTCATGCTCGACGATATCGTAGGAAGCTACGATTAAGTTTTGAGTTAAAAACTCAAACGGAGTCCGGTCTGCGTTTTTACACTGACAATATGATTTTACTGCTCAGAAGACCTCAGATGGACCCGTGAACGAGACAGTAAGTCTTAGAATTTGATTCTCTACGTTTTGGTTAAATTTCGTAAAAATTTCAGAAAAATCATTTCCTGACCTTCGTTCGGGTGAAATTCTCAATCGGGTGACGAACGGAGCCACATATGGACTTACCGAGACTCGTCAACAGATAATCTTGATATCACAACATCCCAGGACACTTGGGAGAGTATGCCAGAGTCGTCATGACGATCGGAAAAATCTAGATGCAAAATGACCAAAATGCCCCTAACCTTAGTCTTTTGCACTTTTACCATTTTACCCTTTTGGCAAATGACCTTTTTGCCCTTAAGTGACTTGTTTTAAAGGCTGAACTCAGCCCATCCAGCCCCTCATTCACGAAATTTCTGGCCAAAGAAGAACACCATTGTTGTTCTTGAAGAGAAACTCCATTTTTCTTCTTGAAAAGCTTGAATCACTTGTTGGAATCACTTGATTCCTTGAGCAATCTTCCATCATTTTAAGGTAAGATCACTTCTATGATCTCTTAGCTTCTTGAATATCTCTTTATTTCAAGATCAAGATCCATTTTCATGAAAATTATTTCTTAGATCCAAAACTTTGAAAATCCATAGGAAATTGTAGAAAAATCCTTTTGAGGTAAGACCAAGTTCTTTGAACTCACCTCATCATTCTCTACCTAAACCCAAGAGCTTGTGATTCAACTCTCATCATAGCTCAAAAAGCACATTAGGGCCGAACCCTTCTTGATGATGATGAATAGTGTTTTCATCAAGTTTTGATTTTTAACACTTGATTTCATTCTTAGCTTTCCTAATGCCTTTGAATCCATGAAATGGAAAACCAAGATCAATTCCTAGCTTTATTCTCTTTAGGGTGGCCGAAACCCTCTTTGTGAGAATTGTTGAGTTGGTTTGATTGTTGTTTAATGATTGATTGTTTGGTTGTTTGTAGTTGGTGACAACTATCAGGAGGTTCACAGACCGATCAACCGACTTTGATCCGGGAATCTGCTCTTCAACAGGTATGGGGAGAAGAACCTCATCACACCAAGATGGTGGTGGTGAAGATGGTTGTTTACTTTATGTGTGGGTGAAACCCTTTAGTTTGGGTTCACTTTTAGTTGTTATGTTTTGTTAAGTTCTCATGGAGAACAAGAATGTCATGATGAGTTTATGCTTTAGTATGTTGTAGTGTGCTTTAGCATATGTTGATGATGAAATGATTGAATGAAAAACCATTTTCATGTATGTTGGAAAACCTACTCTGATCACTAGATCAAGTATGGACTTTTATTGTTGATTATGAGACCATAATGTGTGATGGACTTGGATGTTTGATTATGATGTAGTAATGTGTGTATTATGGTTATCATGATTGTGTAAGTGTTGTGAGCTACACTTTGATTGGTTGATGAAGTAAAACTTCACATTGATTCCTAGTTGGCTATTAGCCATGACCTTGAGGAAAGGAAGGATATGAATAGTTCTTGGACAAGTCAAGTTTTGATGTAAAGAAAGTGTTTTCAATAACTTGTGTTTTTCAAAGAAAAACCCTAAGTGACTTTAAATGGAATTAAATCTCAAAGTGCTTTCACCAAAGTGAAACATGTTTTATACCTTATCCTTAGTTCATCTAGCTAATCAAGTGACTCAAAATGAGAAAAGAAGTGGTTTCATGAAGAGAATCAAAATGGTTCCCTAAGGTTGATGTCTTGTTTTAAGGCAACTTTTCGCTAAGCGAATTTACTTTCGCTACGCAAAAACAAGGAAAGTCTTAGTTGGACATCACTTCCTCACTTTCGCTAAGCGAATTCATATTCGCTAAGCCAACCAAGCGAGTTTCGCTACGCGAATTAAGTCTCGCTGAGCGATCCAGAGAAGTCTCCAATAGAGGTGCAACCGTCTGAACTTGCGCTAAGCGAATTCATATTCGCTAAGCGAATACAATATATTTCGCTACGCGATTTATGTCTCGCCGAGCGAACCAGAGGAGTTCCAAAGGAGGCATTACTGCCTCATTTTCGCTAAGCGAATGGAATTCCGCTAAGCGAATTTCATGTTTCAGAAAATGCTAGAAATGAAGTAAGTAGTTCAAATGTTGTTTTAAATCAAATGAGTTTTTAATTGTAAAAGTTGTTTGGTTTACAAAAGGAGTTTTCTAACTCAATCGTAAGAGTTTTATACGTGAAAAACCTAAGTTAAGTAATTAACTTAGAGTTGAAAACAAGGGTTAATTAAGTATGGTATGTGGTGGAACAAGACCATGTACTATAACATTGATGACTTAGTACATCAATGACTTCATAAGACTTAAGTGAAATCAACACTTGTTTCCTTAATTGAAAGACAAGGGATTAATATCGTAGAAAGGCTTAAAGACTTATCTAAGAGGATTCTCAATCCTTATTCATAATGCTTAGGACTTGAGACTTAATTCATAAGATGTAAACACAAACATGAAACGTTTTGGTTTTCGAAACAGTAGTTCGATAACGGACTGATGATTCGGATCCAGGTTAATCGTTCAATTGTTTCTGTCTTGTGATAACTGGAATGAGAGAGATCCTGAGGCTGTGCAGGTATGGGACTGTACAGTGGAAGGAATCCTGAGGCTATGCAGGTATGGGACTGTATAGTTAAGGGAAGGCATATAAGAATTGATTGGTACTACTCATACCAACAAGATTTATCTTCTTTTCGGGAGCTTAGAACATAAGAACTTTATAGTTAAGCGTGCTTGACTTAGAGTAATTATGGGATGGGTGACCTTCTAGGAAGTTTCCTAGAAAGCGTGTGAGTGAGGACAAAACACGCTGAAAAGACTTGTGCTGGTTTGTGGGGACAGTCGGCGATTCTGAAAGCAGTCTGGATCATTCCAAAGGAATCACGAGATATTTATCCGATGGATAATTGTTTTATCCGATGGATAAATGTTTTATAAAACAAAGACGTGTGTGGTTTCTAAGGAAGAGAACCTTAGTGAACCTTGAGGTTTATCCAATGGATAGACATTGTTTTATCGCATCTGCTTTGTGTAAGCATTGGCATTTCATGTGCATAGTTGTAAGGCCTTGAGCCTAGGAGTTGAGCTTACACCTTGATGCGGGTGCGAATCTTACGGTGACGATCTTCAATGGTCTTTTTGGAGGTATCAGGGTTGGAAGGGCTGACATGTGACCAGTTGGTGATTCTTCTGTGTCGTGGCGAATCCGTGCAATACACTGATATCCTCTACTAGATGCCGTACTTTTCATGTTTGGTCGAGAGTGTTACCGTAAAGCCAGATACGTGCACGTTACGAATGTTGTAGCATCTTGCTCATGGCTGGCAGAAACCGGAACATGTCCTCCCATTCACTCTCTCCGAATGTTTTGTTAGCTCCATGGAGTAGGGGTCAGAGTAGTACCCAGTGACATTGACATTGAGTCATATACATTGCATTGCATTGCATGGCTATTGATGTTTATGGCTATTAATGTTTACATTTACTGCTATACATCGCTGTATTGTTTAAGGATGCCTTATATTATGCTGTTAAATGTTTAACATGCTATTATGTTGTTAACTGCTTAACATGATTTATATTGAGAACCTTGTAAGCATGTTGGGTACGCTGTTACCCGGTGAGTCGTCCCGTTTTTACTACTGCTATTTTGTTGTGTTGATGAACGGGAATCTCACCCATATCTGTATGTTTTCTGCTGGTACTTGCTGTTGATGCTTAAACAGATGGACGCGACGGTGGTTCGGTTCCGCAGACCCTTTGAGTTCGGAGGTGGACTCTTTTTCTGTTTTAGCTTTGTTGTCGGCCAGACTATGTCAGTTTTTGTAGTACCTTTTGGGAGCTATGACTCCTAGTACTTATTGTATTTCTTATGTCAGTCATACATTAGACTTATGTCTATATAAAGTAATGTTGTTATTTCTGTTTTCTGTATTATAATACTGTATGTATGTCCTAGTAATGCATGGTGAACCTAAGTTCACTTATTAGTATTATTTATTACCTTTACTAATCCCATTACATCTTTATGAAAAGAAAAGAAAAAGAAAAATCGTATTTTTCTGCATTAATAAATATTTCGGCCTTATAAACGTTCGGGAATGTGACACTCGGGAAAGGGTGTTGCATTATTTGGTATCAGAGCTGGCCGAGTCTTTTTGGGGTTTGTAGGTTATGGTCTGTCTTGTTTGTGTTGTGTTTTCTCTGATTGTCTTTCTGTGCTATTGTTTCTGAGAGAAAACAATGTTGGAGAGGATGATGACTTCGGTCTATCCTTTTGTGTTGTTTGTTCTCTGTGTTGTGTTTCTGTGAAGAAGACAACGATTGTTTGTTACTCTCTGCATTATTGTTTCTGAAGGGGAATGATATTGGACAGGGTAGTAATGTTTTTGCTTTCTTGTAAGTTGTCGCTAGCAGAGTTCTTCAGAACGAGTGTTTTCCGACGGGTGCAAGACGAGTTGAAAGACATGGAGTTCCTGCAGCTACGTCAAGGAGGAATGTCTGTCAAAGAATATGCTGATCGTTTTGAGTCCCTGCTGAAATCTTCGAGGTATTTCCATCTTCATCCTGATGAGGAGTGGAAGTGCACAAAGTTCGAAGAAGGTTTAAGGGACGAGATTCGAGGAGAGGTGCTACCTCTTAAGGTCAAAGAGTTCTCGGTGTTGGTAGATGAATGCTTCGTAATCGAAGATCTGATGAAGACTTGTGGAGGAAGGCAACGTCACTCTGGACCGACTAGGTTCCATAAAGGCACCAATGGTCGTGATGATAGATCTCGATGGAAACCATATTCGAAACAGCAAGGTCAACAACAACGTTCTGTAGGAGGAAGTAGTGGGAGTAGTAGTCAATTTGGAAGCGCCCCAAAGAAGTGCATGAAGTGTGGCAAGAACAATCATGTCACCAGAGGATGCTTAATCAAAGGAATCATATGCTTCAAGTGTGGGAAGCCAGGACATACTTCACGCGATTGTGTGCAATCAAAAGCTAGACATTCTGTCAACGATGTGCAAGCAGCGAAGCCTAAGGCAATGAGTGGAGTTTATACGGGGGATGATGCTGAGACTTCTCAAAAGGAAGATTTGATTCACGGTCAGATCGTCGTGGAAGGTAGAACCTTATCTGTATCTTTCCTTACCCTAAGATTTGGTGATTCTTGCACTTTCTGCAAAGCCCGTTATAACTGTGAAAGTCTGTTTGAACTGTTCTATTTTCCGTAGTGGATAGAACATTTTTGATTGATTTGATCTGTTTGCCTCTTTCGCAAATGGATGTGATCATAAGGATGGATTGGTTATCTTGTAACTAGACGGTGTAAACAAAACCTTAGTTTTCCCTGATTCGGATAATTCTGGATTTGGACTGCCAACCAAGGAAACGTTTCTTTGAGAGGAGGAGGAGCAAAACGAATACATGTTACTAACGAGTTTCCGGAAGTCTTTCTTGAAGACGTACCAGGTTGCCGCCAGTTCGTAACATCGAGTTTGCGATCGATCTTGTGCCAGGAACAGGACTAGCGTCTATGGCACTTTATCATATGGCACCTGCTGAGTTGGAAACCTTGAAGGAACAATTGGTGGACTTATAGGGAAAAATAGTTCGTTAGACCCAGTGTGTCGCCATAGGGAACGCCTGTGCTGTTGGTGAGAAAGAAAGATGAAACATCTTGCTTATGTGTGGATTAGCGCCAGTTGAACAAAGTTACCATTAAG
The DNA here is from genome assembly GCA_039655645.1 of Ammopiptanthus mongolicus. Taxonomy (NCBI): domain Eukaryota; kingdom Viridiplantae; phylum Streptophyta; class Magnoliopsida; order Fabales; family Fabaceae; genus Ammopiptanthus; species Ammopiptanthus mongolicus. The sequence goes on from CM077345.1 coordinate 44,168,352, forward strand.
AACAAGTATCATCTTCCGAGGATAAATGACTAGATGGATTAGTTGAGGAGAGCGACAGTTTTCTCCAAGAATGATTTGCGATCGGGTTATAACCAGATTCGTGAGAAGACAGAAGATGTACCAAGAACAGCGTTTCAAACACGCTATGGGCACTACGAGTATAGGATTACATGGATTACATGAATAGAATCTTTCATCCATACCTAGATAAGTTTGTCGTTGTTTCACAGACGACATACTCATCTATTCGCGAAACCAGGAAGTACACGCTGAATATCTTAGTGTGATTCTTCAGGTTCTGAAGGAGAAACAGCTGTATGCAAAGTTGTCCAAGTGTGAGATTTGGCTCGACGAAGTAAAGTTTTTGGGTCATGTGATTTCAAAGGAAGGATAAAGCGTTTGAATGGACTGAAGCCTGTGAGGAAAGTTTGCAAGGATTAGAGAGAAGGTTGACTGCTTCACCTGTGTTAGTGCTGCCTGATCTCAAGGGAACATTTGTGTTCACACTCCTATATATTCCTCAATGTATTAGACAATTGAGTGAATTGGTAATATGGTGTCCATTGGTCTGGACATTTTCGTATTACTTCACTGAAAGTTTTGTTATGACTATTTCTTGAGTTATAACATAAACAACTTCTTGATACTGAAAGTTTCTTGATGAAACTTAGTCTAATCACTTTTACTTTTGGTGAAGGTGATCCGGTCTGATTTTTGCCAGACTGTTTATCTTTTGATTCCAAAGTTTATTGGAAGGTTCTTATGAAAGAAGGAACTTTATTAGAGTCATGGATGTAAACATGTATTAGCTATGCATTTTTACACTCACGAACCTACTGAAGAGTCTTTTTGCATACTGGATATTTCTATATTCATTCCAGATTGGTAAAATTCTTTTGTATACGTTCTTACTTTCTTTTGAGACCAAGACCAAGAAAAATTTCCTTTGTTGAAAATTTCTTTCCTTAATCTTCAGCGATCGAGTGGGTTTAGTTTTAAGTCACAGAATTTCGAGGACGAAATTCTTTTAAGAGGGGTAGGAATGTAACGCCCCGATTTTCACGTTTTCTAATTCTTCAGTATTTTAATGTCTTTATTTTATTCGAGGTCTTAGGAATGGAAATAAAATATTCCGAGACCATAGTCATGCTCGACGATATCGTAGGAAGCTACGATTAAGTTTTGAGTTAAAAACTCAAACGGAGTCCGGTCTGCGTTTTTACACTGACAGTTTGATTTTACTGCTCAGAAGACCTCAGATGGACCCGTGAACGAGACAGTAAGTCTTAGAATTTGATTCTCTACGTTTTGGTTAAATTTCGTAAAAATTTCAGAAAAATCATTTCCTGACCTTCGTTCGGGCGAAATTCTCAATCGGGTGACGAACGGAGCCACATATGGACTTACCGAGACTCGTCAACAGATAATCTTGATATCACAACATCCCAGGACACTTGGGAGAGTATGCCAGAGTCGTCATGACGATCGGAAAAATCTAGATGCAAAATGACCAAAATGCCCCTAACCTTAGTCTTTTGCACTTTTACCATTTTACCCTTTTGGCAAATGACCTTTTTGCCCTTAAGTGACTTGTTTTAAAGGCTGAACTCAGCCCGTCCAGCCCCTCATTCACGAAATTTCTGGCCAAAGAAGAACACCATTGTTGTTCTTGAAGAGAAACTCCATTTTTCTTCTTGAAAAGCTTGAATCACTTGTTGGAATCACTTGATTCCTTGAGCAATCTTCCATCATTTTAAGGTAAGATCACTTCTATGATCTCTTAGCTTCTTGAATATCTCTTTATTTCAAGATCAAGATCCATTTTCATGAAAATTATTTCTTAGATCCAAAACTTTGAAAATCCATAGGAAATTGTAGAAAAATCCTTTTGAGGTAAGACCAAGTTCTTTGAACTCACCTCATCATTCTCTACCTAAACCCAAGAGCTTGTGATTCAACTCTCATCATAGCTCAAAAAGCACATTAGGGCCGAACCCTTCTTGATGATGATGAATAGTGTTTTCATCAAGTTTTGATTTTTAACACTTGATTTCATTCTTAGCTTTCCTAATGCCTTTGAATCCATGAAATGGAAAACCAAGATCAATTCCTAGCTTTATTCTCTTTAGGGTGGCCGAAACCCTCTTTGTGAGAATTGTTGAGTTGGTTTGATTGTTGTTTAATGATTGATTGTTTGGTTGTTTGTAGTTGGTGACAACTATCAGGAGGTTCACAGACCGATCAACCGACTTTGATCCGGGAATCTGCTCTTCAACAGGTATGGGGAGAAGAACCTCATCACACCAAGATGGTGGTGGTGAAGATGGTTGTTTACTTTATGTGTGGGTGAAACCCTTTAGTTTGGGTTCACTTTTAGTTGTTATGTTTTGTTAAGTTCTCATGGAGAACAAGAATGTCATGATGAGTTTATGCTTTAGTATGTTGTAGTGTGCTTTAGCATATGTTGATGATGAGATGATTGAATGAAAAACCATTTTCATGTATGTTGGAAAACCTACTCTGATCACTAGATCAAGTATGGACTTTTATTGTTGATTATGAGACCATAATGTGTGATGGACTTGGATGTTTGATTATGATGTAGTAATGTGTGTATTATGGTTATCATGATTGTGTAAGTGTTGTGAGCTACACTTTGATTGGTTGATGAAGTAAAACTTCACATTGATTCCTAGTTGGCTATTAGCCATGACCTTGAGGAAAGGAAGGATATGAATAGTTCTTGGACAAGTCAAGTTTTGATGTAAAGAAAGTGTTTTCAATAACTTGTGTTTTTCAAAGAAAAACCCTAAGTGACTTTAAATGGAATTAAATCTCAAAGTGCTTTCACCAAAGTGAAACATGTTTATACCTTATCCTTAGTTCATCTAGCTAATCAAGTGACTCAAAATGAGAAAAGAAGTGGTTTCATGAAGAGAATCAAAATGGTTCCCTAAGGTTGATGTCTTGTTTTAAGGCAACTTTTCGCTAAGCGAATTTACTTTCGCTACGCAAAAACAAGGAAAGTCTTAGTTGGACATCACTTCCTCACTTTCGCTAAGCGAATTCATATTCGCTAAGCCAACCAAGCGAGTTTCGCTACGCGAATTAAGTCTCGCTGAGCGATCCAGAGAAGTCTCCAATAGAGGTGCAACCGTCTGAACTTGCGCTAAGCGAATTCATATTCGCTAAGCGAATACAATATATTTCGCTACGCGATTTATGTCTCGCCGAGCGAACCAAAGGAGTTCCAAAGGAGGCATTACTGCCTCATTTTCGCTAAGCGAATGGAATTCCGCTAAGCGAATTTCATGTTTCAGAAAATGCTAGAAATGAAGTAAGTAGTTCAAATGTTGTTTTAAATCAAATGAGTTTTTAATTGTAAAAGTTGTTTGGTTTACAAAAGGAGTTTTCTAACTCAATCGTAAGAGTTTTATACGTGAAAAACCTAAGTTAAGTAATTAACTTAGAGTTGAAAACAAGGGTTAATTAAGTATGGTATGTGGTGGAACAAGACCATGTACTATAACATTGATGACTTAGTACATCAATGACTTCATAAGACTTAAGTGAAATCAACACTTGTTTCCTTAATTGAAAGACAAGGGATTAATATCGTAGAAAGGCTTAAAGACTTATCTAAGAGGATTCTCAATCCTTATTCATAATGCTTAGGACTTGAGACTTAATTCATAAGATGTAAACACAAACATGAAACGTTTTGGTTTTCGAAACAGTAGTTCGATAACGGACTGATGATTCGGATCCAGGTTAATCGTTCAATTGTTTCTGTCTTGTGATAACTGGAATGAGAGAGATCCTGAGGCTGTGCAGGTATGGGACTGTACAGTGGAAGGAATCCTGAGGCTATGCAGGTATGGGACTGTATAGTTAAGGGAAGGCATATAAGAATTGATTGGTACTACTCATACCAACAAGATTTATCTTCTTTTCGGGAGCTTAGAACATAAGAACTTTATAGTTAAGCGTGCTTGACTTAGAGTAATTATGGGATGGGTGACCTTCTAGGAAGTTTCCTAGAAAGCGTGTGAGTGAGGACAAAACACGCTGAAAAGACTTGTGCTGGTTTGTGGGGACAGTCGGCGATTCTGAAAGCAGTCTGGATCATTCCAAAGGAATCACGAGATATTTATCCGATGGATAATTGTTTTATCCGATGGATAAATGTTTTATAAAACAAAGACGTGTGTGGTTTCTAAGGAAGAGAACCTTAGTGAACCTTGAGGTTTATCCAATGGATAGACATTGTTTTATCGCATCTGCTTTGTGTAAGCATTGGCATTTCATGTGCATAGTTGTAAGGCCTTGAGCCTAGGAGTTGAGCTTACACCTTGATGCGGGTGCGAATCTTACGGTGACGATCTTCAATGGTCTTTTTGGAGGTATCAGGGTTGGAAGGGCTGACATGTGACCAGTTGGTGATTCTTCTGTGTCGTGGCGAATCCGTGCAATACACTGATATCCTCTACTAGATGCCGTACTTTTCATGTTTGGTCGAGAGTGTTACCGTAAAGCCAGATACGTGCACGTTACGAATGTTGTAGCATCTTGCTCATGGCTGGCAGAAACCGGAACATGTCCTCCCATTCACTCTCTCCGAATGTTTTGTTAGCTCCATGGAGTAGGGGTCAGAGTAGTACCCAGTGACATTGACATTGAGTCATATACATTGCATTGCATTGCATGGCTATTGATGTTTATGGCTATTAATGTTTACATTTACTGCTATACATCGCTGTATTGTTTAAGGATGCCTTATATTATGCTGTTAAATGTTTAACATGCTATTATGTTGTTAACTGCTTAACATGATTTATATTGAGAACCTTGTAAGCATGTTGGGTACGCTGTTACCCGGTGAGTCGTCCCGTTTTTACTACTGCTATTTTGTTGTGTTGATGAACGGGAATCTCACCCATATCTGTATGTTTTCTGCTGGTACTTGCTGTTGATGCTTAAACAGATGGACGCGACGGTGGTTCGGTTCCGCAGACCCTTTGAGTTCGGAGGTGGACTCTTTTTCTGTTTTAGCTTTGTTGTCGGCCAGACTATGTCAGTTTTTGTAGTACCTTTTGGGAGCTATGACTCCTAGTACTTATTGTATTTCTTATGTCAGTCATACATTAGACTTATGTCTATATAAAGTAATGTTGTTATTTCTGTTTTCTGTATTATAATACTGTATGTATGTCCTAGTAATGCATGGTGAACCTAAGTTCACTTATTAGTATTATTTATTACCTTTACTAATCCCATTACATCTTTATGAAAAGAAAAGAAAAAGAAAAATCGTATTTTTCTGCATTAATAAATATTTCGGCCTTATAAACGTTCGGGAATGTGACACTCGGGAAAGGGTGTTGCATTATTTGGTATCAGAGCTGGCCGAGTCTTTTTGGGGTTTGTAGGTTATGGTCTGTCTTGTTTGTGTTGTGTTTTCTCTGATTGTCTTTCTGTGCTATTGTTTCTGAGAGAAAACAATGTTGGAGAGGATGATGACTTCGGTCTATCCTTTTGTGTTGTTTGTTCTCTGTGTTGTGTTTCTGTGAAGAAGACAACGATTGTTTGTTACTCTCTGCATTATTGTTTCTGAAGGGGAATGAAATTGGACAGGGTAGTAATGTTTTTGCTTTCTTGTAAGTTGTCGCTAGCAGAGTTCTTCAGAACGAGTGTTTTCCGACGGGTGCAAGACGAGTTGAAAGACATGGAGTTCCTGCAGCTACGTCAAGGAGGAATGTCTGTCAAAGAATATGCTGATCGTTTTGAGTCCCTGCTGAAATCTTCGAGGTATTTCCATCTTCATCCTGATGAGGAGTGGAAGTGCACAAAGTTCGAAGAAGGTTTAAGGGACGAGATTCGAGGAGAGGTGCTACCTCTTAAGGTCAAAGAGTTCTCGGTGTTGGTAGATGAATGCTTCGTAATCGAAGATCTGATGAAGACTTGTGGAGGAAGGCAACGTCACTCTGGACCGACTAGGTTCCATAAAGGCACCAATGGTCGTGATGATAGATCTCGATGGAAACCATATTCGAAACAGCAAGGTCAACAACAACGTTCTGTAGGAGGAAGTAGTGGGAGTAGTAGTCAATTTGGAAGCGCCCCAAAGAAGTGCATGAAGTGTGGCAAGAACAATCATGTCACCAGAGGATGCTTAATCAAAGGAATCATATGCTTCAAGTGTGGGAAGCCAGGACATACTTCACGCGATTGTGTGCAATCAAAAGCTAGACATTCTGTCAACGATGTGCAAGCAGCGAAGCCTAAGGCAATGAGTGGAGTTTATACGGGGGATGATGCTGAGACTTCTCAAAAGGAAGATTTGATTCACGGTCAGATCGTCGTGGAAGGTAGAACCTTATCTGTATCTTTCCTTACCCTAAGATTTGGTGATTCTTGCACTTTCTGCAAAGCCCGTTATAACTGTGAAAGTCTGTTTGAACTGTTCTATTTTCCGTAGTGGATAGAACATTTTTGATTGATTTGATCTGTTTGCCTCTTTCGCAAATGGATGTGATCATAAGGATGGATTGGTTATCTTGTAACTAGACGGTGTAAACAAAACCTTAGTTTTCCCTGATTCGGATAATTCTGGATTTGGACTGCCAACCAAGGAAACGTTTCTTTGAGAGGAGGAGGAGCAAAACGAATACATGTTACTAACGAGTTTCCGGAAGTCTTTCTTGAAGACGTACCAGGTTGCCGCCAGTTCGTAACATCGAGTTTGCGATCGATCTTGTGCCAGGAACAGGACTAGCGTCTATGGCACTTTATCATATGGCACCTGCTGAGTTGGAAACCTTGAAGGAACAATTGGTGGACTTATAGGGAAAAATAGTTCGTTAGACCCAGTGTGTCGCCATAGGGAACGCCTGTGCTGTTGGTGAGAAAGAAAGATGAAACATCTTGCTTATGTGTGGATTAGCGCCAGTTGAACAAAGTTACCATTAAGAACAAGTATCATCTTCCGAGGATAAATGACTAGATGGATTAGTTGAGGAGAGCGACAGTTTTCTCCAAGAATGATTTGCGATCGGGTTATAACCAGATTCGTGAGAAGACAGAAGATGTACCAAGAACAGCGTTTCAAACACGCTATGGGCACTACGAGTATAGGATTACATGGATTACATGAATAGAATCTTTCATCCATACCTAGATAAGTTTGTCGTTGTTTCACAGACGACATACTCATCTATTCGCGAAACCAGGAAGTACACGCTGAATATCTTAGTGTGATTCTTCAGGTTCTGAAGGAGAAACAGCTGTATGCAAAGTTGTCCAAGTGTGAGATTTGGCTCGACGAAGTAAAGTTTTTGGGTCATGTGATTTCAAAGGAAGGATAAAGCGTTTGAATGGACTGAAGCCTGTGAGGAAAGTTTGCAAGGATTAGAGAGAAGGTTGACTGCTTCACCTGTGTTAGTGCTGCCTGATCTCAAGGGAACATTTGTGTTCACACTCCTATATATTCCTCAATGTATTAGACAATTGAGTGAATTGGTAATATGGTGTCCATTGGTCTGGACATTTTCGTATTACTTCACTGAAAGTTTTGTTATGACTATTTCTTGAGTTATAACATAAACAACTTCTTGATACTGAAAGTTTCTTGATGAAACTTAGTCTAATCACTTTTACTTTTGGTGAAGGTGATCCGGTCTGATTTTTGCCAGACTGTTTATCTTTTGATTCCAAAGTTTATTGGAAGGTTCTTATGAAAGAAGGAACTTTATTAGAGTCATGGATGTAAACATGTATTAGCTATGCATTTTTACACTCACGAACCTACTGAAGAGTCTTTTTGCATACTGGATATTTCTATATTCATTCCAGATTGGTAAAATTCTTTTGTATACGTTCTTACTTTCTTTTGAGACCAAGACCAAGAAAAATTTCCTTTGTTGAAAATTTCTTTCCTTAATCTTCAGCGATCGAGTGGGTTTAGTTTTAAGTCACAGAATTTCGAGGACGAAATTCTTTTAAGAGGGGTAGGAATGTAACGCCCCGATTTTCACGTTTTCTAATTCTTCAGTATTTTAATGTCTTTATTTTATTCGAGGTCTTAGGAATGGAAATAAAATATTCCGAGACCATAGTCATGCTCGACGATATCGTAGGAAGCTACGATTAAGTTTTGAGTTAAAAACTCAAACGGAGTCCGGTCTGCGTTTTTACACTGACAGTTTGATTTTACTGCTCAGAAGACCTCAGATGGACCCGTGAACGAGACAGTAAGTCTTAGAATTTGATTCTCTACGTTTTGGTTAAATTTCGTAAAAATTTCAGAAAAATCATTTCCTGACCTTCGTTCGGGCGAAATTCTCAATCGGGTGACGAACGGAGCCACATATGGACTTACCGAGACTCGTCAACAGATAATCTTGATATCACAACATCCCAGGACACTTGGGAGAGTATGCCAGAGTCGTCATGACGATCGGAAAAATCTAGATGCAAAATGACCAAAATGCCCCTAACCTTAGTCTTTTGCACTTTTACCATTTTACCCTTTTGGCAAATGACCTTTTTGCCCTTAAGTGACTTGTTTTAAAGGCTGAACTCAGCCCGTCCAGCCCCTCATTCACGAAATTTCTGGCCAAAGAAGAACACCATTGTTGTTCTTGAAGAGAAACTCCATTTTTCTTCTTGAAAAGCTTGAATCACTTGTTGGAATCACTTGATTCCTTGAGCAATCTTCCATCATTTTAAGGTAAGATCACTTCTATGATCTCTTAGCTTCTTGAATATCTCTTTATTTCAAGATCAAGATCCATTTTCATGAAAATTATTTCTTAGATCCAAAACTTTGAAAATCCATAGGAAATTGTAGAAAAATCCTTTTGAGGTAAGACCAAGTTCTTTGAACTCACCTCATCATTCTCTACCTAAACCCAAGAGCTTGTGATTCAACTCTCATCATAGCTCAAAAAGCACATTAGGGCCGAACCCTTCTTGATGATGATGAATAGTGTTTTCATCAAGTTTTGATTTTTAACACTTGATTTCATTCTTAGCTTTCCTAATGCCTTTGAATCCATGAAATGGAAAACCAAGATCAATTCCTAGCTTTATTCTCTTTAGGGTGGCCGAAACCCTCTTTGTGAGAATTGTTGAGTTGGTTTGATTGTTGTTTAATGATTGATTGTTTGGTTGTTTGTAGTTGGTGACAACTATCAGGAGGTTCACAGACCGATCAACCGACTTTGATCCGGGAATCTGCTCTTCAACAGGTATGGGGAGAAGAACCTCATCACACCAAGATGGTGGTGGTGAAGATGGTTGTTTACTTTATGTGTGGGTGAAACCCTTTAGTTTGGGTTCACTTTTAGTTGTTATGTTTTGTTAAGTTCTCATGGAGAACAAGAATGTCATGATGAGTTTATGCTTTAGTATGTTGTAGTGTGCTTTAGCATATGTTGATGATGAGATGATTGAATGAAAAACCATTTTCATGTATGTTGGAAAACCTACTCTGATCACTAGATCAAGTATGGACTTTTATTGTTGATTATGAGACCATAATGTGTGATGGACTTGGATGTTTGATTATGATGTAGTAATGTGTGTATTATGGTTATCATGATTGTGTAAGTGTTGTGAGCTACACTTTGATTGGTTGATGAAGTAAAACTTCACATTGATTCCTAGTTGGCTATTAGCCATGACCTTGAGGAAAGGAAGGATATGAATAGTTCTTGGACAAGTCAAGTTTTGATGTAAAGAAAGTGTTTTCAATAACTTGTGTTTTTCAAAGAAAAACCCTAAGTGACTTTAAATGGAATTAAATCTCAAAGTGCTTTCACCAAAGTGAAACATGTTTTATACCTTATCCTTAGTTCATCTAGCTAATCAAGTGACTCAAAATGAGAAAAGAAGTGGTTTCATGAAGAGAATCAAAATGGTTCCCTAAGGTTGATGTCTTGTTTTAAGGCAACTTTTCGCTAAGCGAATTTACTTTCGCTACGCGAAAACAAGGAAAGTCTTAGTTGGACATCACTTCCTCACTTTCGCTAAGCGAATTCATATTCGCTAAGCCAACCAAGCGAGTTTCGCTATGCGAATTAAGTCTCGCTGAGCGATCCAGAGAAGTCTCCAATAGAGGTGCAACCGTCTGAACTTGCGCTAAGCGAATTCATATTCGCTAAGCGAATACAATATATTTCGCTACGCGATTTATGTCTCGCCGAGCGAACCAGAGGAGTTCCAAAGGAGGCATTACTGCCTCATTTTCGCTAAGCGAATGGAATTCCGCTAAGCGAATTTCATGTTTCAGAAAATGCTAGAAATGAAGTAAGTAGTTCAAATGTTGTTTTAAATCAAATGAGTTTTTAATTGTAAAAGTTGTTTGGTTTACAAAAGGAGTTTTCTAACTCAATCGTAAGAGTTTTATACGTGAAAAACCTAAGTTAAGTAATTAACTTAGAGTTGAAAACAAGGGTTAATTAAGTATGGTATGTGGTGGAACAAGACCATGTACTATACCATTGATGACTTAGTACATCAATGACTTCATAAGACTTAAGTGAAATCAACACTTGTTTCCTTAATTGAAAGACAAGGGATTAATATCGTAGAAAGGCTTAAAGACTTATCTAAGAGGATTCTCAATCCTTATTCATAATGCTTAGGACTTGAGACTTAATTCATAAGATGTAAACACAAACATGAAACGTTTTGGTTTTCGAAACAGTAGTTCGATAACGGACTGATGATTCGGATCCAGGTTAATCGTTCAATTGTTTCTGTCTTGTGATAACTGGAATGAGAGAGATCCTGAGGCTGTGCAGGTATGGGACTGTACAGTGGAAGGAATCCTGAGGCTATGCAGGTATGGGACTGTATAGTTAAGGGAAGGCATATAAGAATTGATTGGTACTACCCATACCAACAAGATTTATCTTCTTTTCGGGAGCTTAGAACATAAGAACTTTATAGTTAAGCGTGCTTGACTTAGAGTAATTATGGGATGGGTGACCTTCTAGGAAGTTTCCTAGAAAGCGTGTGAGTGAGGACAAAACACGCTGAAAAGACTTGTGTTGGTTTGTGGGGACAGTCGACGATTCTGAAAGCAGTCTGGATCATTCCAAAGGAATCACGAGATATTTATCCGATGGATAATTGTTTTATCCGATGGATAAATGTTTTATAAAACAAAGACGTGTGTGGTTTCTAAGGAAGAGAACCTTAGTGAACCTTGAGGTTTATCCAATGGATAGACATTGTTTTATCGCATCTGCTTTGTGTAAGCATTGGCATTTCATGTGCATAGTTGTAAGGCCTTGAGCCTAGGAGTTGAGCTTACACCTTGATGCGGGTGCGAATCTTACGGTGACGATCTTCAATGGTCTTTTTGGAGGTATCAGGGTTGGAAGGGCTGACATGTGACCAGTTGGTGATTCTTCTGTGTCGTGGCGAATCCGTGCAATACACTGATATCCTCTACTAGATGCCGTACTTTTCATGTTTGGTCGAGAGTGTTACCGTAAAGCCAGATACGTGCACGTTACGAATGTTGTAGCATCTTGCTCATGGCTGGCAGAAACCGGAACATGTCCTCCCATTCACTCTCTCCGAATGTTTTGTTAGCTCCATGGAGTAGGGGTCAGAGTAGTACCCAGTGACATTAACATTGAGTCATATACATTGCATTGCATTGCATGGCTATTGATGTTTATGGCTATTAATGTTTACATTTACTGCTATACATCGCTGTATTGTTTAAGGATGCCTTATATTATGCTGTTAAATGTTTAACATGCTATTATGTTGTTAACTGCTTAACATGATTTATATTGAGAACCTTGTAAGCATGTTGGGTACGCTGTTACCCGGTGAGTCGTCCCGTTTTTACTACTGCTATTTTGTTGTGTTGATGAACGGGAATCTCACCCATATCTGTATGTTTTCTGCTGGTACTTGCTGTTGATGCTTAAACAGATGGACGCGACGGTGGTTCGGTTCCGCAGACCCTTTGAGTTCGGAGGTGGACTCTTTTTCTGTTTTAGCTTTGTTGTCGGCCAGACTATGTCAGTTTTTGTAGTACCTTTTGGGAGCTATGACTCCTAGTACTTATTGTATTTCTTATGTCAGTCATACATTAGACTTATGTCTATATAAAGTAATGTTGTTATTTCTGTTTTCTGTATTATAATACTGTATGTATGTCCTAGTAATGCATGGTGAACCTAAGTTCACTTATTAGTATTATTTATTACCTTTACTAATCCCATTACATCTTTATGAAAAGAAAAGAAAAAGAAAAATCGTATTTTTCTGCATTAATAAATATTTCGGCCTTATAAACGTTCGGGAATGTGACACTCGGGAAAGGGTGTTGCAGTTCAGATATCGACTTCTCCAGGAAACATGTAGGTATTTCTCTTATCTTTCTTAAAAAAACAAAGATCACTTCATTTCTCTTTATTCTATTAGAATTGCTGAAGCTTTTGTCTTCTTCTATTACAGTACTTCATGCTTCAAGACTTTATAGAAAAGGGTACCTTATTTTCTGGTCAAGCTTAGACTTTCAATATCTTAATACTTCATTCAACATTTCTTCTCCGGCCTTCATAATGTTTGTATTCTGAATAGACGCTTGATTAGATTCACCGGACGCTTCTTAAATTAGCTAAGGCGCTTGATTATCCATTGGGCACATTCACAAGGCAGTTTAAATCGTAGCATTCTTAGCAGTTAGCGTATTATGCATATTTGACCTTCTTAATGCACAAATCTAGATTCGATATCATCATGAAACGTGTATATATGGATATTATCTTTAATGAGACACTGGTTTCATCCAATTCGGACACCTACAGCCCAATATATGGTCATCAGACGCTACAATGGTATGACTGTCAGGAACAACAGCACGTCACCAACTTACGGATGCAATTTGACATAGATAGAGATCGATTTCGCTTTTGAGCTCTTCAGGAGAGCTGCGGATATTTCTCTAATCTTTCCAACGATACTAAGATCGATGCTTTTGAACACCTAAAGCTCCAGAAATTGTCACCAGACGCTTGCATGTTCTGATTGTCACGAACAGTACCACATCTCAAGCTTGAAGAAGGAATGCTACTCAGATCTCGATTTCTCCAGGAAACCTGTTGGTATTTATCTTATCTCTCTAACAAAACCGAGATGACTTCATTTCGACGAGCGTACCATAAAATACGACGTTTCGGGCGCTTGATCATCGGCAGCAGGCGCTTGACTTCAATCGTCAGTGTTTTTGCTGTTGTAGCTTTTGTACTTTGGTCTTTATTCACGCCTGTCTTATCTTTCTTCTATTAGAATTGCTGAAGCTTTTTTCTTCTTCTATTACAGTACTTCATGCGTCAGGACTTTATAGAAAAGGGTACCTTATTTTCTGGTCAAACTTGGACTTTCTATATCTTAATACTTCATTGAAAATTACTTCTCCAGCCTTCATAATGTTTGTAATCTGAATAGAAGATTGATTGGATTCACCGGACGCTTCTTAAATTGGCTAAGGCTCTTGGTTATCCACTGGACACATTCACAACGCTGTTTAACCTGTAGCATTCTTAGCAGTTAGCGTATTAGGCTTCTTTGACCCTCTTAATGCACGAATTATGATTCAATGTCTGCATGAAACGTGTAGATATGGATGTTAGCTTTAATGAGACGCTGGTTTCATCCATTTCGGACACCTACAGCTCAATATATAGTCATCAAATGCTACAAAGGTATGACTGTCAGGACCAACATCACGTCACCAACTTAAGGATGCAATTTGACAAGGATAAAGGTCGTTTTCGCACTTGAACTCTTCATGAGAGTTGCGGATATTCTCTAAGCCTTTCAACGATACCAAGATCGATGCTTTTGAACACATAAAGCACTAGAAATTGTCAGCAAACGCTTGCATGTCCTGATTGTCACGAACAATACCACATCTCAAGCTTGAAGAAGGAATTCTACTCAGATCGGGATTGGTTCAGATCTCGATTTCTCCAAGAAACCTGTAGGTATTTATGTTATGTTTCTAACAAAACCAAGGCCACTTCATTTCGACGAGCGTACCTCAAAATACAATGTTTCGGGTGCCTGATCATCGGCAGCAGGCGCTTGACTTCAATCTTCAGTGTTTTTGCTGTTGCAGCTTTTGTACTTTTTTCTTTATTCACGCCTGTCTTATCTTTCTTCTATTAGAATTGCTGACGCTTTTTTCTTCTTCTATTACAGTACTTAATGCTTCAGGACTTTATAGAAAATGGTACCTTATTTTCTGGTCAAGCTTGGAATTTGAATATCATAATACTTCATTAAAAATTACTTCTCCAGCCTTCATATTGTTTGTATTTCAAATAGACGCTTGATCAGATTCACCGGACGCTTCTTCAATTAGCTAAGGCGCTTGATTATCCATTGGGCACATTCACAAGGCCGTTTAACTCGTAGCATTCTTAGCAGTTAGCGCATTATGCTTCTTTGACCCTCTTAATGCACGAATTAGTATTCGATGTCTTCTTGAAACTTGTAGATATGTATATTAGCTTTAATGAGACACTGGTTTCATCCAATTCGGACACCTAGAGCTCAATATATGGTCGTCAGACGCTTCAAAGGTATGACTGTCAGGAACAACATCACATTACCAACTTACGGATGCAATTTGACAAAGATAGAGATCGATTTCGCTCTTTATCTCTTCATGAGAGTTGCGAATATTTCTCTAAGCCTTCCAACGATACCAAGATCGAGGCTTTTGAACACCTAAAGCTCCAGAAATTGTCAGGAGACGCTTGCATGTTCTGATTGTCGCGAACAGTACCACATCTCAAGCTTGAAGAAGGAATTTCACACAGATCGGGATTGGTTCAGATCTCGACTTCTCTAGGAAACCAATAGGTATTTATCTTATCTTTATAAAAAAACAAAGATCACTTCATTTCGACGAGCGTACCTCAAAATACAACGTTTCGGAGGCTTGATTATCGACAGCAGGCGCTTGACTTCAATCTTCAGTGTTTTTGCTTTTCCAGCATTTGTACTTTTGTCTTTATTCACGCTTGTCTTATATTTCTTATATTAGAATTGCTGAAGCTTTTTTTCTTCTTCTATTATAGTACTTCATGCTTCGGGACTTTATAGAAAAGGGTACCTTATTTTGTGGTCAAGCTTGGACTTTGAATATCTTAATACTTCATTCAAAATTACTTCTCCAGCCTTCATATTGTTTGTATTTCAAATAGACGCTTGATCAGATTCACCGGACGCTTCTTAAATTAGCTAAGGCGCTTGATTATCCATTGGGCACATTCACAAGGCCGTTTAACTCGTAGCATTCTTAGCAGTTAGCGCATTATGCTTCTTTGACCCTCTTAATGCATGAATTAGTATTCGATGTCTTCTTGAAACTTGTAGATATGTATATTAGCTTTAATGAGACACTGGTTTCATCCAATTCGGACACCTAGAGCTCAATATATGGTCGTCAGACGCTTCAAAGGTATGACTGTCAGGAACAACATCACATTACCAACTTACGGATGCAATTTGACAAAGATAGAGATCGATTTCGCTCTTTACCTCTTCATGAGAGTTGCGAATATTTCTCTAAGCCTTCCAACGATACCAAGATCGAGGCTTTTGAACACCTAAAGCTCCAGAAATTGTCAGGAGACGCTTGCATGTTCTGATTGTCGCGAACAGTACCACATCTCAAGCTTGAAGAAGGAATTTCACATAGATCGGGATTGGTTCAGATCTCGACTTCTCCAGGAAACCAATAGGTATTTATCTTATCTTTATAAAAAAACAAAGATCACTTCATTTCGACGAGCGTACCTCAAAATACAACGTTTCGGAGGCTTGATTATCGACAGCAGGCGCTTGACTTCAATCTTCAGTGTTTTTGCTTTTCCAGCATTTGTACTTTTGTCTTTATTCACGCTTGTCTTATATTTCTTATATTAGAATTGCTGAAGCTTTTTTTCTTCTTCTATTATAGTACTTCATGCTTCGGGACTTTATAGAAAAGGGTACCTTATTTTGTGGTCAAGCTTGGACTTTGAATATCTTAATACTTCATTCAAAATTACTTCTCCAGCCTTCATAATGTTTGTATTCTGAATAGACGCTTGACTAGCTTCACCGGACGCTTCTTAAATTAGCTAAGGTGCTTGGTTATCCACTGGGCACATTCACAAGGCTGTTTAGCTAGTAGCATTCTTAGAAGTTAGTGTATTATGGTTCTTAGACTCTCTTAATGGACGAATTAGGATTCGATGTCTGCATGAAACTTGTAGATATGGATATTAGCTTTAATGAGACACCACTTTCATACAATTCGGACACTTATAGCTCAATATATGGCCATCATACAAAGGTATGACTGTCAGGAACAATATCACGTCAAAAATTTACGGATGCAATTTGACAAAGATAGAGATCGATTTCACTCTTGGCGTCTTCATAAGAGTTGCAGTTATTTCTAAGCCTTCCAACAATACCACGATTGATGCTTTTGAACACCTAAAGCTCCAAAAACTGTTAGCAGATGCTTGCATATTCTGATTGTCATGAACAATATCACATCTAGAGCTTGAAGAAGGAATTTCACTCAGATAGAGATTGGTTCAGATCTCGACTTCTGCCGGAAACATGTAGGTATTTCCCTTATCTTTCTAAAAAAACCGAGCTAACTTCATTTCGATGAGCGTACCTGAAAATACGACGTTTGGGGCGATTGATTATTGGCACCAGGCGCTTGACTTCAATCTTCAGTGTTTTTGCTTTTACAGCTTTTGTACTTTTGTCTTCATTTGTGCTTCTTTTCTCTTTATTCTATTAGAGTTGTTGAAGCTTTTGTCTTCTACTATTACAACACTTGATATTTCAGAACTTTATCGAAAAGGGTACCTCATTTTTTGGTCAAGCTTGGACTTTGAAAATCTTAATTCTTCATTCGAAATTACTTCTCCAGCCATCATAATGTTCTGTATTATGAGCAGACGCCTGATTAGCTTCACCGGAGGATTCTTAAATGAGCTAAGGCGCTTGGTTATCTTTTGGGCACATTCACAAGGCTGTTTAACTCGTTGCATTCTGACTAGTGAGCGTATTATGCTTCTCAGACCCTTTTAATGGCCGAATTTGTATTCGATGTTTTCACGAAACTTGCAGATATGGAAATTAGATTTAATGAGGCACCGGTTTCATCCAATTCGGACACCTACAGCTCAATATATGGCCATTAGACTCTACAAAGGTATGACTGTCAGGAACAATATCACTTCAAAAACTTACGGATGCAATTTGACAAAGATAGCGATCGATTTCGCACTTGACCTCCACATGAGAGCTGCGTATATTTCTCTAAGCCTTCCAAAGATTCCAAGATCGATGCTTTTGAACACTTAAAGCTCCATAAATTGTCCGCAAACGCTTGCATGTTCTAATTGTGATACTGTTCGTGACAATCAGAACATGCAAGCGTCTGCTGACTATTTTAAGAGCTTTAGGTGTTCAAAAGCATCGACCTTGGTATCATCGGAAGGCTTAGAGAAATATCCGCAACTCTCATGAAGAGGTCAAGTGCGAGATCGATATCTATCTTTGTCAAATTGCATCCGTAAGTTTGTGACTTGATGTTGTTCCTGACAGTCATACCTTTGTAGCGTCTGACGACCATTTATTGAGCTTTAGGTGTCCGAATTGGATGAAACCAGTGTCTCATTAAATATAATATCCATATCTACACGTTTCATGCAGACATCAAATCCTAATTCGTGCATTAAGAGGGTCAAACAAGCATAATATGCTAACTTGACAGAACGCAACAAGTTAAACAACCTTGTGAATGTGGCCAGTGGATAACCAAACACCTTAGCTCATTTAAGACTCCTACGGTGAAGCTAATCAATCATCTACTCATAATACAGAACACTATGATGGCTGGAGAAGTAATTTCGAATAAAGTATTAAGATATTCAAAGTCCAAGCTTGACCAGAAAATGAGGTACCTTTTTCGATAAAATTCTGAAATATCAGGTATTATAATTGTAATAGTAGAAGACAAATGCTTCAGCAACTCTAATAGAAGAAAGAGAAAAGAAGCAAAAATAAAGACAAAAGTATAAAAGCTGTAAAAGCAAAAACACTGAAGATTGAAGTCAAGCGTCTAGTGCCGATAAACAAGCGCCCGAAACGTCGTATTTTCAGGTAGGCTCGTCGAAATGAAGTGATCTTGGTTTTTTTAGAAAGATAAGACAAATACCTACATGTTTCCGGGAGAATTCGAGATCTAAACCAATCTCATATCTGAGTGAAATTCCTTCTTCAAGCTCTAGTTGTGATACTGTTCGTGACAATTAGAACATGCAAGCGTCTGCGGATAATTTTTGGAGCTTTTGGTGTTCAAAAGCATCGATCTTGGTATCTTTGGAAGGCATAGTGAAATATCCGCAACTCTCATGAAGAGGACAAGAGCGAAATCGATCTCTATCTTTGTCAAATTGCACCCGTAAGTTGGCGACGTGATGTTGTTCCCGACAGTCATACCTACGTAGCTTCTGATGACCATATATTGATATGTAGGTGTCCGAATTGGATGAAACCGGTATCTCATTAAAGCTAATATCCATATCTACACGTTTCATGCAGACATCAAATCCTAATTCATGCATTAAGAGGGTCAAAGAAGCATAATACGGTAACTTCTAAGAACACTACGAGTTAAATAGCGTTGTGAATGTGTCCAGTGGATATCCAAGCGCCTTAGCCAATTTAAGAAGCATTCGGTGAAGCTAGCAAGCGTCTATTCAGAATACAAACATTATGAAGGTTGGAGAACAAATTTTGAATGAAGTATTAAGATATTGAAAGTCCAAGCTTGACCAGAAAATAAGGCTCCCTTTTCTATAAAGTCCAGAAGCATGAAGTACTATAATAGAAGAAGAAAAAAGCTTCAGCAATTCTAATAGAAGAAAGATAAGACAAGCTTGAATAAAGACAAAAGTACAAAAGCTGCAAAAGCAAAAACACTGAAGATTGAAGTCAAGCGCCTGCCGCCGATAATCGAGCGCCCGAAACGTCGTATTTTGAGGTACCCTCGTCGAAATGAAGTGATATTTGTTTTTTAAGAAAGATAAGAGAAATACCTGCATGTTTCCGGGAGAAGTCGAGATCTGAACCAATCCCGATCTGAGTGAAATTCCTTCTTCAAGCTTGAGATGTGTTACTGTTCATGACAATCATAACATGCCAGAGTCTACTGACAATTTCTAGAGCTTTAGATGTTCAAAAGCATCAATCTTGGTATCGTTGGAAGGCTTAGAGAAATATCCGCAACTCTCATGAAGCGGTCAAGAGCGAAATCGATCTCTATCTTTGTCAAATTGCATCCGTAAATTGGTGACGTGATGTTGTTCCTGACAGTCACACCTTTGTAGCGTCTGATGACGATATACTGAGCTGTAGGTGTCCGAAATGGATGAAACCGGTGTCTCATTAAAGCTAATATCCATATCTACAATTTTTGTAAAGGCATCGAATCCTAATGAGTCCATTAAGAGGGACAAAGAAGCATAATACGCTAACAGCTAAGAATGCTACGATTAAAACAACCTTGTGAATGTGTCAAGTGGATAACCAAGCGCCTTAGCTAATTTAAGAAGCGTCCGGTGAAGCTAATCAAGTGTCTATTCAGAATACAAACATTATGAAGGCTGGAGAAGTAATTTTGAATGTAGTATTATGATATTGAAAGTCCAAGCTTGACCAGAAAATAAGGTACCCTTTCTATAAAGTCCAGAAGCATGAAGTACTGTAATAGAAGAAGAAAAAAGCTTCAGCAATTCTAATAGAAGAAAGATAAGACAAGTTTGAATAAAGACAAAAGTACAAAAGCTGCAAAAGCAAAAACACTGAAGATTGAAGTCAAGCGCCTACTGCCGACAATCAAGCGCCCGAAACATCGTATTTTGAGGTACGCTCTTCGAAATGAAGTGATCTTTGTTTTTTAGGAAAGATAAGAGAAATACCTACATGTTTCCAGGAGAGGTCGAGACCTGAACCAATCTCTATCTGAGTGAAATTCCTTCTTCAAGCTCTAGCTGTGATACTGTTCGTGACAATCAGAACATGCAAGCGTTGGTGACCATTTCAGGAGTTTAGGTGTCCAAAAGCATCGATCTTGGTATCGTCGGAAGGCTTATAGAAATATCCGCAAATCTCATGAAGAGGTCAAGTGCGAAATCGATCACTATCTTTGTCAAATTGCATCCATAAGTTCGTGACTTGATGTTGTTCCTGATAGTCATACCTTTGTATCGTCTGATGAACATATATATAGCTATAGGTGTTCGAATTGAATGAAACCATTGTCTCATTAAGGCTAATATCCATATCGACACGTTTCATGAAGACATCGAATCCAAATTCGTGCACTAAGAGGGTCAAAGAAGCATAATACGCAAAATTGATAGAACGCAACAAGTTAAACAACCTTGTGAATGTGCCTAGTGGATAACCAAGTGCATTAGCTCATTTAAGACTCCTACGGTGAAGCTAATCAATCGTCTACTCTGAATACAGAACATTATGATGGCTGGAGAAGTAATTTCGAATGAAGTATTAAGATATTCAAAGTCCAAGCTTGACCAGAAAATGAGGTATCCTTTTCGATATCGTTCTAAATATCAAGTATTGTAATAGTAGAAGACAAAAGCTTCACAAATCTAATAGAAGAAAGAGAAAAGAAGCACAAATAAAGACAAAAGTACAAAAGCTGCAAAAGCAAAAACACTGAAAATTGAAGTCAAGCGCCTGCTGCCGATAAGCAAGCGTCGGAAATGTCGTATTTTAGGGTACGCTCGTCGAAATGAAATGATCTTGGATTTTTAGAAAGATAAGATGAATACCTACATGTTTCCTACAGAAGTCGAGAACTGAACCAATCCTGATCTGAGTGAAATTCCTTCTTCGAGCTTGAGATGTGATATTGTTCATGACAATAAGAACATGCAAGTGTCTGCGGACAATTTTTGGAGCTTTTGGTGTTCAAAAGCATCGATCTTGGTATCTTTGGAAGGCATAGAGAAATATCCGCAACTCTTATGAAGAGGTCAAGACCGAAATCGATTTCTATCTTTGTCAAATTGCACCCGTAATTTGTTGACGTGATCTTGTTCCCGATAATGATACCTACATAGCGTCTGATGACCATATATTGAGATGTAGGTGTCTGAATTAGATGAAACTTGTGTCTCATAAAATCTAATATAAATATCTACAAGTTTCATGAAGACATCGAATCCTAATTCGTCCATTAAAAGGGTCAAAGAAGCATAATACGCTAACTGCTAAGAATGCTATGAGTTCAACAGCCTTGTGAATGTGCCTAGTGAATAATCAAGCGCCTTAGCTAATTTAAGAAGCGTCCGGTGAATCTAATCAAGCGTCTATTCAGAATATACACATTATGAAGGCTGGAGAAGTAACTTTGAATGAAGTATTAAGATATTCAAAGTCCAATCTTGACCAGAAAATAAGGTAGCCTTTTCTATAAAGTCCTAAAGCATTAAGTACTGTAATAGAAGAAGGCAAAAGCTTCAGCAATTCTAACAGAAGAAAGAGAAGACAAGCGTGAATAAAGACAAAAGTACAAATGCTGCGAAAGCAAGAACACTGAAGATTGAAGTCAAGCGCCTGCTGCCGACAATCAAGCGCCCGAAACGTCGTATTTTGAGGTACGCCCCTCGAAATGAAGTGATCTTTTGTTTTTTAAGAAAGATAAGAGAAATACCTACACGTTTCCTAGAGATGTCGAGATCTGAACCAATATCTATCTAAGTGAAATTCCTTCTTCAAGCTTGAGATGTGATACTGTTCATGACAATCGGAACATGCAAGCGTCTGCTGACAATTTTTGGAGCTTCAGGTGTTCAAAAGCATCGATCTTGGTATCGTTGGAAGGCTTAGAGAAATATCCACAACACTTATGAAGAGATCAAGAGCGAAATCAATCTCTATCTTTGTCAAATTGCATCCATAAGTTGGTGACGTGATGTTGTTCCTGACAGTCATACCTATGTAGCGTCCGATGACCACATATTGAGCTGGAGGTGTCCAAATTGGATGAAACCGGTGTCTCATTAAATCTAATAACAATATCTACAGGTTTCAGGCAGACATCGAATCCTAATTCGTCCATTAAGAGGGTCAAAGAAGCATAATATGCTAACTGCTAAGAATGCTACGAGTTAAACAGCCATGTGAATGTGCCCAGTGGATTATCAAGCGCCTTAGCTAATTTAAGAATCGTCCGGTGAATCTAATCAAGCGTCTATTCAAACATTGTCAAGGCTGGAGAAGTAATTTGGAATGAAGTATTAAGATATTGAAAGTCCAAGCTTGACCAGAAAATAAGGCACCCTTTTCTATAAAGTCTTGAAGCAAGAAGTACTGTAACAGAAGAAAACAAATGCTTCAGCAATTCTAATAGAAGAAAGAGAAGACAAGCGTTGATAAAGACAAAAGTACAAATGCTGCGAAAGCAAAAACACTGAATATTAATGTCAAGCGCCTGCTGCCGACAATCAATCGCCCGAAACGTCATATTTTGAGGTACGCTCATCGAAATGAAGAGAAATACCTACATGTTTCCAGGAGATGTCGAGATCTGAACCAATATCTATCTGAGTGAAATTCCTTCTTCAAGCTTGAGATGTGAAACTGTTCATGACAATCGGAACATGCAAGCGTCTGCTGACAATTTCTGGAGCTTTAGGTATTCAAAAGCATCGATCTTGGTATGGTTGGAAGGCTTAAAGAAATATCTGCAACTCTCATGAAGAGGTCTAGAGCGAAATCGATCTCTATCTTTGTCAAATTGCTTCTGTAAGTTGGTGACGTAATGTTGTTCCTGACAGTCATACCTTTGTAGCGTCTGATAACCATATATTGAGCTGTTGGTGTCCAAATTGGATGAAACCAGTGTCTCATTAAAGCTAATATCCATATCTACACATTTTGTGAAGACATCGAATCCTAATTTGTCCACGAAGAGGGTCAAAGAAGCATAATACGCTAACTGCTAAGAATGCTACGAGTTAAACAGCCTTGTGAATATGCCCAGTGGATAATCAAGCGCCATAGCTAATTTAAGAAGCATCCGGTGAATCTAATCAAGCGTCTATTCAGCATACAAACATTATGAAGGCCGGAGAAGTAATTTTGAATGAAGTAATAATATATTGAAAGTCCAAGCTTGACCAGAAAATAAGGTACCCTTTTCTATAAAGTCCTGAAGCATGAAGTACTGTAATAGAAGAAGACAAAAGCTTCAGCAATTATAATAGAAGAAAGAGAAGACAAGCGTGAATAAAGACAAAACTACAAATGCTGCAAAAGCAAAAACACTGAAGATTGAAGTTATGCGCTTGCTGCCGACAATCCAGCGCCTGAAACGTCGTTTTTTGAGGTACGCTCCTCGAAATGAAGTGATCTTTGTTTTTTAAGAAAGATAAGAGATATACCTACATGTTTCTTGGAGAAGTCAAGATCTGAACCAATCTCTATCTGAGTGAAATTCCTTCTTCAAGCTCTACCTGTGATACTGTTCGTGACAATCAGAACATGCAAGCGTCTGCTGACTCTTTCAGGAGCTGTAGGTGTTCAAAAGCATCAATCTTGGTATCGTCTGAAAGCTTAGAGAAATATCCGCAACTCTCATGAAGAGGTCAAGTGCGAAATCGATCGCTATATTTGTCAAATTGCATCCGTAAGTTGGTGACTTGATGTTGTTCCTGACAGTCATACCTTTGTAGCGTCTGATGACCATATATTGGGCTGTAGGTGTCCGAATTGGATGAAACTAGTGTCTCATTAAAGCTATTATCCATATCTATACGTTTCATGAAGACATCGAATCCTAATTCGTGCTTTAAGAGGATCAAAGAAGCATAATACGCTAACTCGACAGAACGCAGCAAGTTAAACAACTTTGTGAATGTGCATAGGTGGATAACCAAGCGCCTTAGCACATTTAAGACTCCTACGATGATGCTAATCAATCGTCTACTCAGAATACAGAACATTATGATGGCTGGAGAAGTAATTCCGAATGAAGTATTAAGATATTCAAAGTCCAAGCTTGACCAGAAAATGAGGTACCCTTTTCGATATAGTTCTAAATATCAAGTATTGTAATAGTAGAAGACAAAAACTTCAGCAAATCTAATAGAAGAAAGAGAAAAGAAGCACAAATAAAGACAAAAGTACAAAAGTTGCAGAAGAAAAAACACTGAAGATTGAAGTCAAGCACCGGCTGCTGATAAGCAAGCGCCGAAATGTCGTATTTTGGGGTACGCTCGTCGAAATAAAATGATCTTGGTTTTTTAGAAAGATAAGATAAATACCTACAAGTTTCCTGCCGAAGTCGAGATCTGAACCAATCCAGATCTGAGTGAAATTCCTTCTTCAAGCTTGAGATGTGATATTGTTCATGACAATAAGAACATGCAAGCATCAACGGACAATTTTCGAAGCTATAGGTGTTCAAAAGCATCGATCTTGGTATCGTTGGAAGGCTTAGAGAAATATCCGTAACTCTTATGAAGAGGTCAAGAGCGAAATCGATCTCTATCTTTGTCAAATTGCTTCCGTAAGTTGGTGACGTGATGTTGTTCCTGACAGTCATACCTATGTAGCATCCGATGACCATATATTGAGCTGGAGGTGTCCGAATTGGACAAAACCGGTGTCTCATAAAATCTAATATCCATATCGATAGGTTTCATGCTGACATCGAATCCTAATTCGTCTATTAAGAGGGTCAAAGATGCATAATACGCTAACTGTTAAGAATGATACGAGTTAAACAGCCTTGGGAATGTGCCCAGTGGATAATCAAGCGCCTTAGCAAATTTAAGAAGCGTCCGGTGAATCTAATCAAGTGTCTATTCAAACATTATGAAGGCTGGAGAAGTAATTTTGAATGAAGTATTAAGATATTGTGTAACGCCCCGATTTTCACGTTTTCTAATTCTTCAGTATTTTAATGTCTTTATTTTATTCGAGGTCTTAGGAATGGAAATAAAATATTCCGAGACCATAGTCATGCTCGACGATATCGTAGGAAGCTACGATTAAGTTTTGAGTCAAAAACTCAAACGGAGTCCGGTCTGCGTTTTTACACTGACAGTATGATTTTACTGCTCAGAAGACCTCAGATGGACCCGTGAACGAGACAATAAGTCTTAGAATTTGATTCTCTACGTTTTGGTCAAATTTCCTAAAAATTTCAGAAAAATAACTTCCTGACCTTCGTTCGGGCGGAATCCTCAATCGGGTGACGAACGGAGCCACATATGGATTTATCGGGACTCGCCAACAGATAATCTTGATATCACAACATCCCAGGACACTTGGGAGAGTATGCCAGAGTCGTCATGACGATCGGGAAAATCTAGACGCAAAATGACCAAAATGCCCCTAACCTTAGTCTTTTGCACTTTTACCATTTTACCCTTTTGGCAAATGACCATTTTGCCCTTAAGTGACTTGTTTTAAGGCTGAACTCAGCCCCTCACTCTCTCATTTTCGCACAGCCCTCTCAAAAATAGAAGAACACCATAGTAGCTCTTGAAGAAACACCATTGTTACTCTTGAAGCTCCTTGATTTCTTGTTAGAATCACTTGATTCCTTGAGCAATCTACCTTCATTTTAAGGTAAGATCACTTCTATGATCTCTTAGCTTCTTGAATATCTCTTTATTTCAAGATCAAGATCCATTTTCATGAAAATCATTTCTTAGATCCAAAACTTTGAAAATCCATAGGAAATTGTAGAAAAATCATTTTGATGTGAGACCAATTTCTTTGAACTCACATCATCATTCTCTACCTAAACCCAAGAACTTATGATTCAACTCTCATCATAGCTCAAAAAGCACATTAGGGCCGAACCCTTCTTGATGATGATGAATAGTGTTTTCATCAATTTTTGATTTCTAACACTTGATTTCATTCTTAGCTTTCTTAATGCCTTTGAATCCATGAAATGGAAAACCAAGATCAATTCCTAGCTTTATTCTCTTTAGGGTGGCCGAAACCCTCTTTGTGAGAATTGTTGAGTTTGGTTTGATTGTTGTTTAATGTTTGATTGTTTGGTTGTTTGTAGTTGGTGACAATTATTAGAAGGTTCACAAACCGATCAACCGACTTTGATTCGGGAATCTGCTCTTCAACAGGTATGGGGAGAGGAACCTCATCACACCAAGATGGTGGTGGTGAAGATGGTTGTTTACTGTATGTGTGGGTGAAACCCTTTAGTTTGGGTTCACTTTTAATTGTTATGTTTTGTTAAGTTCTCTTCAAGAACAAGGTTGTCTTGATGAGTGTATGCTTTAGTATGTTGTAGTGTGCTTTAGCATAAGTTGATGATGATATGATTGAATGAAAATCATTTCCGTGTATGTTGAAAAACCTACTTTGATCACTAGATCAAGTATGGACTTTTATGCTTGGTCATGGTCATGAGACTATGATGTGTGATGGACTTGTATGTTTTGGTTATGATGTAATAAGGTGTAATTGTGGTTTGTCATAATTGGTATGAGCTTTTGAGCTATATTTGCTTAGTTGGTGAAGCAAAGTCTCCATTTTTCATTGGAGTAGGCTTGTGGCCTTAGTTAGAGGAAATATAAGAACATGTGTTGTTCTTGATCTAGCAAGGTTTTGAAGTAAGAAAAAACATGAAAACATGATTTCATAACCTATGTTTTCAAAGAGAAACAAAAGTGATTTTGATCCAAAGATCAAATGAAGTTTTAACCTTTTAAGTGTGTCACCAAAGTGGAAAATGTCTTTTCTTTAGCCATAGGTTTGTTAATCAAACTAAGTGTTTCAAAAGAGAATTAATGAAGAAGTTAAGGAAAAATGAAAACAGGGCACTCGCCCAGCGAACCCCGTCTCGCCTCGCGAGACAGAGGGAAGATAAGGCATTCTCCAGGCTAACATTGCCTCGCCTCGCGAGACAGTGGACTAGCCTGAGCAGCAAAGATGCAGCTTCTCTGCCTCGCGTAGCGAAGTAGTTCTCGCCCCGCGAACCGCCTAAGCAGTGAAGAATTGCAGCTCTGCCTCGCGACGCGAGACAATTATCGCCTCGCGATGCAGAAGGTCGGTTTGAAATACAGTTCTCTGCCTCGCGACGCGAGACAATATTCGCCTCGCGATACAGAGGATTTGTATAAGGAGCAAAATATAACTCTCAGCCTCGCGACGCGAAACTTCTGTTCGCCTCGCGAGAAAGGAATCACTACCTTAATTTAGCTAAGCGAATGTACTCTCGCTAAGGGAATTTCATGTTTTAGAAAATGCTAGAAGTGAAGTAAGTAGTTCAAATGTTGTTTCAAATCAAATGAGTTTTCAATCGTAAAAGTTGTTTGGTTTACAAAAGGAGTTTTCTAACTCAATCGTAAAGTTTTACGCGTGAAAAACCTAAGTTAAATAATTAACTTAGAGTTGAAGACAAGGGTTAATTAAGTATGGTATGTGGTGGAACAAGACCATGTACTATACCATTGATGACTTAGTACATCAATGAGTTCATAAGACTTAAGTGAAATCAACACTTGTTTCCTTAATTAAAAGACAAGGGATTAATATCTTAGAAAGGCTTAAAGACTTATCTAAGAGGATTCTCAATCCTTATTCATAATGCTTAGGACTTGAGACATAATTCATAAGACGTAAACACAAACACGAAACGTTTTGGTTTTCGAAACAGTAGTTCGATGACGGACCGATGATTCGGATCCAGGTTAATCGTTCAATTGTTTCTGTCTTGTGATAACTGGAATGAGAGAGATCCTGAGGCTGTGCAGGTATGGGACTGTACAGTGGAAGGAATCCCGAGGCTATGCAGGTATGGGACTGTATAGTTAAGGGAAGGCATATAAGAATTGATTGGTACTACCCATATCAACAAGATTTATCTTCTTTTCGGGAGCTTCGAACATAAGTACTTTATAGTTAAGCATGCTTGACTTAGAGTAATTATGGGATGGGTGACCTTCTGGGAAGTTTCCTAGAAAGCGTGTGAGTGAGGACAAAACACGCTGAAAAGACTTGTGTTGGTCTGTGGGGACAGTCGGCGATTCTGAAAGCAGTCTGAATCATTCCAAAGGAAATCACGAGATATTTATCCGATGGATAATTGTTTTATCCGATGGATAAGTGTTTTATAAAACAAAGATGTGTGTAGTTTCTAAGGAAGAGAACCTTAGTGAACCTTGAGGTCTATCCAATGGATAGACATTGCTTTATCGCATCTGCTTTGTTTAAGCATTGGCATTTCATGTGCATAGTTGTAAGGCCTTGTGCCTAGGAGTTGAGCTTACACCTTGATGCGGGTGCGAATCTTACGGTGACGATCTTCAATGGTCTTTTTGGAGGTATCAGGGTTGGAAGGGCTGACATGTGACCATTTGTTGATTCTTCTGTGTCGTGGCGAATCCGTGCAATACACTGATATCCTCTACTAGATGCCGTACTTTTCATGTTTGGTCGAGAGTGTTACCGTAAAGCCAGATACGTGCACGTTACGAATGTTGTAGCATCTTGCTCATGGCTGGCAGAAACCGGAACATGTCCTCCCATTCACTCTCTCCGAATGTTTTGTTAGCTCCATGGAGTAGGGGTCAGAGTAGTACCCAGTGACATTGACATTGAGTCATATACATTGCATTGCATTGCATGGCTATTGATGTTTACATTTACTGTTATACATCGTTGTACTGTTTAAAAGTACCTTATATTATACTGTTAACTGCTTAACATGATATTATGCTGTCAACTGCTTAATATGTTTGACAGTGAGAATTCTTGTAAGCATGTTGGGTACCCTGTTACCCGGTGAGTCGTCCCGTTTTTGCTAATGTTGTTTTGTTGTGTTGATGAACGGGAATCTCACCCATATCTGTATGTTTTCTGCTGGTACTTGCTGTTGCTGTTTGAACAGATGGACGTGACGATGGTTCAGTTCAGTAGTCTCCTTGAGCCCGGAGGCGGACTCTTTTTGCTGTTTTAGTTTTGTTGTCGGCCAGACTATGTCAGTTTTTGTAGTACCTTTTGGGAGCTATGACTCCTAGTACTTATTGTATTTTCTTATGCCAGTCATACATTAGACTTATGTCTGTATATAGTAATGTTGTTATTTCTGTTTCTGTTTTCTGTATTATAATACTGTATGTATGTCCTCGTAATGCATGGTGAACCTAAGTTCACTTATTAGTATTATTTATTACCTTTACTAATCCCATTACATCTTTATGAAAAGAAAATAAAAAGAAAAATCGTATTTTCCGCATTAATAAATATTTTCGGCCTTATAAACGTTCGGGAATGTGACACTCGGGAAAGGGTGTTGCATATTGAAAGTCCAAGTTTGACCAGAAAATAAGGTACCCTTTTCTATAACGTCTTGAAGCATGAAGTACTGTAACCGAAGAACACAAAAGCTTCAGCAATTCTAATAGAAGAAAGAGAAGACAAGCGTGAATAAAGACAAAAGTACAAATGCTGCGAAAGCAAAAACACTGAAGATTAATGTCAAGCGCCTGCTGCCGACAATCAATCGCCCGAAACGTCGTATTTTGAGGTACGCTCGTCGAAATGAGGTGATCGTTGTTTTTTAAGAAAGAAAAGAGAAATACCTACATGTTTCCAGGAGATGTCGAGATCTGAACCAATATCTATCTGAGTGAAATTCGTTCTTCAAGCTTGAGATGTGAAACTGTTCATGACAATCGAAACATGCAAGCGTCTGGTGACAATTTCTGGAGCTTTAGGTGTTAAAAAGCATCGATCTTGGTATGGTTGGAAGGCTTAGAGAAATATCTTCAACTCTCATGAAGAGGCCAAGAGCGAAATCGTTCTCTATCTTTGTCAAATTGCTTCCGTAAGTTGGTGACGTGATGTTGTTCCTGACAGTCATACCTTTGTAGTGTCTGATGACCATATATTGAGCTGTAGGTGTTCGAATTGGATGAAACTATTGTCTCATTAAAGCTATTATCCATATCTACACGTTTCATGAAGACATCGAATCCTAATTCGTCCACGAAGAGGGTCAAAGAAGCTTAATACGCTAACTGCTAAGAATGCTACGAGTTAAACAGCCTTGTGAATGTGCCCGGTGGATAATCAAGCGCCTTAGCTAATTTAAGAAGCGTCCGGTGAATCTAATCAAGCGTCTATACAGTATACAAACATTATGAAGGCCGGAGAAGTAATTTTGAATGAAGTAATAAGTTATTGAAAGTCCAAGCATGACCAGAAAATAAGGTACCCTTTTCTATAAAGTCCTGAACCATGAAGTACTGTAATAGAAGAACACAAAAGCTTCAGCAATTATAATAGAAGAAAGAGAAGACAAGCGTGAATAAAGACAGAACTAGAAATGCTGCAAAAGCAAAAACACTGAAGATTGAAGTTAAGCGCCTGCTGCCGACAATCCAGCGCCCGAAACGTCGTATTTTGAGGTACGCTCCTCGAAATGAAGTGATCTTTATTTTTTAAGAAAGATAAGAGATATACCTACATGTTTCTTGGAGAGGTCGAGATCTGAACCAATCTCTATCTGAGTGAAATTCCTTCTTCAAGCTCTAGCTGTGATACTATTCGTGACAATCAGAACATGCAAGCGTCTGCTGACTATTTCAGGAGCTTTAGGTGTTCAAAAGCATCGATCTTGGTATCGTCTGAAAGCTTAGAGAAATATCCGCAACTCTCATGAAGAGGTCAAGTGCGAAATCGATCTCTATATTTGTCAAATTGCATCCGTAAGTTGGTGACTTGATGTTGTTCCTGACAGTCATACCTTTGTAGCGTCTGATGACCATATATTGAGCTGTAGGTGTCCGAATTGGATGAAACTAGTGTCTCATTAAAGCTATTATCCATATCTATACGTTTCATGAAGACATCGAATCCTAATTCGTGCATTAAGAGATCAAAGAAGCATAATACGCTAACTCGACAGAACGCAGCAAGTTAAACAACTTTGTGAATGTGCATATGTGGATAACCACGCGCCTTAGCACATTTAAGACTCCTACGATGAAGCTAATCAATCGTCTACTCAGAATACAGAACATTATGATGGCTGGAGAAGTAATTCCTAATGAAGTATTAAGATATTCAAAGTCCAAGCTTGACCAGAAAATGAGGTACCCTTTTCGATATAGTTCTAAATATCAAGTATTGTAATAGTAGAAGACAAAAACTTCAGCAAATCTAACAGAAGAAAGAGAAAAGAAGCACAAATAAAGACAAAAGTACAAAAGTTGCAGAAGAAAAAACACTGAAGATTGAAGTCAAGCGCCAGCTGCCGATAAGCAAGCGTCCGAAACGTCGTATTTTGGGGTACGCTCGTCGAAATAAAATGATCTTGGTTTTTTAGGCAGATAAGATAACCTACATGTTTCCTGCAGAAGTCGAGATCTGAACCAATCCAGATCTGAGTGAAATTCCTTCTTCAAGCTTGAGATGTGATATTGTTCATGACAATAAGAACATGCAAGCATCAACGGACAATTTTCGTAGCTATAGGTGTTCAAAAGCATCGATCTTGGTATCGTTGGAAGGCTTAGAGAAATATCCGCAACTCTTATGAAGAGGTCAAGAGTGAAATCGATCTCTATCTTTGTCAAATTGCTTCCGTAAGTTGGTGACGTGATGTTGTACCTGACAGTCATACCTATGTAGCATCCGATGACCATATATTGAGCTGGAGGTGTCCGAATTGGACAAAACCGGTGTCTCATAAAATCTGATATCCATATCGATAGGTTTCATGCAGACATCGAATCCTAATTCGTCTATTAAGAGGGTCAAAGATGCATAATATGCTAAATGCTAAAAATGGTACGAGTTAAACAGCCTTGGGAATGTGCCCAGTGGATAATCAAGCGCCTTAGCAAATTTAAGATGCGTCCGGTGAATCTAATCAAGTTTCTATTCAAACATTATGAAGGCTGGAGAAGTAATTTTGAATGAAGTATTAAGATATTGAAAGTCCAAGTTTGACCAGAAAATAAGGTACCCTTTTCTATAAAGTCTTGATGCATGAAGTACTGTAACCGAAGAAGACAAAAGCTTCAACAATTCTAATAGAAGAAAGAGAAGACAAGCGTTAATAAAGACAAAAGTACAAATGCTGCGAAAGCAAAAACACTGAAGATTAATGTCAAACGCCTGCTGCCGACAATCAATCGCCCGAAACGTCGTATTTTGAGGTACGCTCGTCGAAATGAAGTGATCGTTGTTTTTTAAGAAATAAAAGAGAAATACCTTCATGTTTCCAGGAGATGTCGAGATCTGAACCAATATCTATCTGAGTGAAATTCCTTCTTCAAGCTTGAGATGTGAAACTGTTCATGACAATCGGAACATGCAAGCGTCTGCTGACAATTTCTGGAGCTTTAGGTGTTCAAAAGCATCAATCTTGGTATGGTTGGAAGGCTTAGAGAAATATCTGCAACTCTCATGAAGAGGTCAAGAGCGAAATCGATCTCTATCTTTGTCAAATTGCTTCCGTAAGTTGGTGACGTGATGTTGTTCCTGACAGTCATACCTTTGTAGCGTCTGATGACCATATATTGAGCTGTAGGTGTCCGAATTGGATGAAACCAGTGTATCATTAAAGCTAATATCCATATCTACACGTTTCATGAAGACATCGAATCCAAATTCGTCCACGAAGAGGGTCAAAGAAGCATAATACGCTAACTGCCAAGAATGCTACGAGTTAAACAACCTTGTGAATGTGCCCGGTGGATAATCAAGCGCCTTAGCTAATTTAAGAAGCGTCCGGTGAATCTAATCAAGCGTCTATTCAGTGTACAAACATTATGAAGGCCGGAGAAGTAATTTTGAATGAAGTAATAAGATATTGAAAGTCCAAACTTGACCAGAAAATAAGGTACCGTTTTCCATAAAGTCCTGAACCTTGAAGTACTGTAATAGAAGAAGACAAAAGCTTCAGCAATTGTAATAGAAGAAAGAGAAGACAAGCGTGAATAAAGACAAAACTAGAAATGCTGCAAAAGCAAAAACGCTGAAGATTGAAGTTAAGCGCCTGCTACCGACAATCCAGCGCCCGAAATGTCGTATTTTGAGGTACGCACCTCGAAATGAAGTGATCTTTGTTTTTTAAGAAAGATAAGAGATATACCTACATGTTTCTTGGAGAAGTCGAGATCTGAACCAATCTCTATCTGAGTGAAATTCCTTCTTCAAGCTCTAGCTGTGATACTGTTCGTGACAATCAGAACATGCAAGCGTCTGCTGGCTATTTCAGGAGCTTTAGGTGTTCAAAAGCATCGATCTTGGTATCGTCTGAAAGCTTAGAGAAATATCCTTAACTCTCATGAAGAGGTCAAGTACGAAATCGATCTCTATATTTGTCAAATTGCATCCGTAATTTGGTGACTTGATGTTGTTCCTGACAGTCATTCCTTTGTAGCGTCTGATGACCATATATTGAGTTGTAGGTGTCCGAAATGGATGAAACTAGTGTCTCAATAAAGCTAATATCCATATCTATACGTTTCATGAAGACATCGAATCCGAATTCGTGCATAAGAGGATTAAAGAAGCATAATACTCTAACTCGACAGAACGCAGCAAGTTAAACAACTTTGTGAATGTGCATAGGTGGATAACCAAGCGCCTTAGCACATTTAAGACTCCTACGATGAAGCTAATCAATCGTCTACTCAGAATACAGAACATTATGATGGCTGGAGAAGTAATTCCGAATGAAGTATTAAGATATTCAAAGTCCAAGCTTGACCAGAAAATGAGGTACCCTTTTCGATATAGTTCTAAATATCAAGTATTGTAATAGTAGAAGAGAAAAACTTCAGCAAATCTAACAGAAGAAAAAGAAAAGAAGCACAAATAAAGACAAAAGTACAAAAGTTGCAGATGAATAAACACTGAAGATTGAAGTCAAGCGCCAGCTGCCGATAAGCAAGCGTCCGAAACGTCGTATTTTGGGGTACGCTCGTCGAAATAAAATGATCTTGGTTTTTTAAAAAGACAAGATAAATACCTACATGTTTCCTACAGAAGTCGAGATCTGAACCAATCCAGATCTGAGTGAAATTTCTTCTTCAAGCTTGAGATGTGATATTGTTCATGACAATAAGAACATGCAAGCATCGACGGACAATTTTCGAAGCTATCGGTGTTCAAAAGCATCGAGCTTGGTACCGTTGGAAGGCTTAGAGAAATATCCGCAACTATTATGAAGAGGTCACGAGCGAAATCGATCTCTATCTTTGTCAAATTGCTTCCGTAAGTTGGTGACGTGATGTTGTTCCTGACAGTCATACCTATGTAGCATCCGATGACCATATATTAAGCTGGAGGTGTCCGAATTGGACAAAATCGGTGTCTCATAAAATCTAATATCCATATCGATAGGTTTCATGCAGACATCGAATCCTAATTCGTCTATTAAGAGGGTCAAAGATGCATAATACGCTAACAGCTAAGAATGATACGAGTTAAACAGCCTTGGGAATGTGCCCAGTGAATAATCAAGCGCCTTAGCAAATTTAAGAAACGTCCGGTGAATCTAATCAAGTGTCTATTCAAACATTATGAAGGCTGGAGAAGTAATTTTGAATGAAGTATTAAGATATTGAAAGTCCAAGTTTGACCAGAAAATAAGGTACCCTTTTCTATAACGTCTTGAAGCATGAAGTACTGTAACCGAAGAACACAAAAGCTTCAGCAAATCTAATAGAAGAAAGAGAAGACAAGCGTTAATAAAGACAAAAGTACAAATGCTGCGAAAGCAAAAACACTGAAGATTAATGTCAAGCGCCTGCTGCCGACATTCAATCGCCCGAAACATCGTATTTTGAGGTACGCTGGTCGAAATGAAGTGATCGTTGTTTTTTGAAATACCTACATGTTTCCAGGAGATGTCGAGATCTGAACCAATATCTATCTGAGTGAAATTCCTTTTTCAAGCTTGAGATGTGAAACTGTTCATCACAATCGGAACATGCAAGCGTCTGCTGACAATTTCTGGAGCTTTAGGTGTTCAAAAGCATCGATCTTGGTATGGTTGGAAGGCTTAGAGAAATATCTGCAACTCTCATGAAAAGGTTAAGAGCGAAATCGATCTCTGTCTTTTTCAAATTGCTTCCGTAAGTTGGTGACGTGATGTCGTTC
This sequence comes from Ammopiptanthus mongolicus, assembly GCA_039655645.1. Taxonomy (NCBI): domain Eukaryota; kingdom Viridiplantae; phylum Streptophyta; class Magnoliopsida; order Fabales; family Fabaceae; genus Ammopiptanthus; species Ammopiptanthus mongolicus. The sequence continues at coordinate 44,203,596 of CM077345.1, forward strand.
CTGACAGTCATACCTTTGTAGCGTCTGATGACCGTATATTGAGTTCTAGGTGTCCGAATTGGATGAAACCAGTGTGTCTTTAAAGCTAATATCCATATCTACACGTTTCATAAAGACATCGAATCCTAATTCGTCCACGAAGAGGGTCAAAGAAGCATAATACGCTAACTGCTAAGAATGCTACGAGTTAAACAGCCTTGTGCATGTGCCCGGTGGATAATCAAGCGCCTTAGCTAATTTAAGAAGCGTCCGGTGAATCAAATCAAGCGTCTATTCAGTATACAAACATTATGAAGGCCGGAGAAGTAATTTTGAATGAAGTAATAAGATATTGAAAGTCCAAGCTTGACCAGAAAATAAGGTACCCTTTTCTATAAAGTCCTGAAGCATGAAGTACTGTAATAGAAGAAGACAAAAGCTTCAGCAATTATAATAGAAGAAAGAGAAGACAAGCGTGAATAAAGACAAAACTACAAATGCTGCAAAAGCAAAAACACTGAAGATTGAAGTTAAGCGCCTGCTGCCGACAATCCAACGCCCGAAACGTCGTATTTTGAGGTACGCTCCTCGAAATGAAGTGATATTTGTATTTTAAGAAATATAAGAGATATGCCTACATGTTTCTTGGAGAGGTCGATATCTGAACCAATCTCTATCTGAGTGAAATCCCTTCTTCAAGCTTGAGATGTGAAACTGTGCATGACAATCGGAACATACAAGCGTCTGCTGACAATTTCTGGAGCTTTAAGTGTTCAAAAGCATCGATCTTGGTATGGTTGCAAGGCTTAGAGAAATATCTACAACTCTCATGAAAAGGTTAAGAGCGAAATCGATCTCTGTCTTTGTCAAATTGCTTCCGTAAGTTGGTGACGTGATGTCGTTCCTGACAGTCATACCATTGTAGCGTCTGATGACCATATATTGAGCTCTAGGTGTCCGAATTGGATGAAACTAGTGTCTCATTAAAGCTAATATCCATATCTATATGTTTCATGAAGATATCAAATCCTAATTCGTGCATTAAGAGGATCAAAGAAGCATAATACACTAACTTGACAGAACGTAGCAAGTTAAACAACTTTGTGAATGTGCATAGGTGGATAACCAAGCGCCTTAGCACATTTAAGACTCCTATGATGAAGCTAATCAATCGTCTACTCAGAATACAGAACATTTTGATGGCTGGAGAAGTAATTTCGAATGAAGTATTAAGACATTCAAAGTCCAAGCTTGACCAGAAAATGAGGTACCCTTTTCGATATAGTTCTAAATATCAAGTATTGTAATAGTAGAAGACAAAAACTTCAGCAAATCTAAGAGAAGAAAGAGAAAAGAAGCACAAATAAAGACAAAAGTACAAAAGTTGCAGATGAAAAAACACTGAAGATTGAAGTCAAGCACCAGCTGCCGATAAGCAAGCGTCCAAAACGTCGTATTTTGGGGTACGCTCGTCGAAATAAAATGATCTTGGTTTTTTAGAAAGATAAGATAAATACCTACATGTTTCCTGCAGAAGTCGAGATCTGAACCAATCCAGATCTGAGTGAAATTCCTTCTTCAAGCTTGAGATGTGATATTGTTCATGACAATAAGAACATGCAAGCATCGACGGACAATTTTCGAAGCTATAGGTGTTCAAAAGCATCGATCTTGGTATCGTTGGAAGGCTTAGAGAAATATCCGCAACTCTTATGAAGAGGTCAAGAGCGAAATCGATCTTTATCTTTGTCAAATTGCTTCCGTAAGTTGGTGACGTGATGTTGTTCCTGACAGTCATACCTATGTAGCATCCGATGACCATATATTGAGCTGGAGGTGTCCGAATTGGACAAAACCGGTGTCTCATAAAATCTAATATCCATATCGATAGGTTTCATGCAGACATCGAATCCTAATTCGTCCATTAAGAGGGTCAAAGATGCATAATACGCTAAATCCTAAGAATGGTACGAGTTAAACAGCCTTGGGAATGTGCCCAGTGGATAATCAAGCGCCTTAGCAAATTTAAGAAGCGTCCGGTGAATCTAATCAAGTGTCTATTCAAACATTATGAAGGCTGGAGAAGTAATTTTGAATGAAGTATTAAGATATTAAAAGTCCAAGTTTGACCAGAAAATAAGGTACCCTTTTATATAAAGTCTTGAACCATGAAGTACTGTAACCGAAGAACACAAAAGCTTCAGCAATTCTAATAGAAGAAAGAGAAGACAAGCGTTAATAAAGACGAAAGTACAAATGCTGCGAAAGCACAAAACACTGAAGATTAATGTCAAGCGCCTGCTGCCGACAATCAATACCCCGAAACGTCGTATTTTGAGGTACGCTCGTCGAAATGAAGTGATCGTTGTTTTTTAAGAAAGAAAAGAGAAATACCTACATGTTTCCAGGAGATATCGAGATCTGAACCAATATCTATCTGAGTGAAATTCCTTCTTCAAGCTTGAGATGTGAAACTGTTTATGACAATCGGAACATGCAAGCGTCTGCTGACAATTTCTGGAGCTTTAGGTGTTCAAAAGCATCGATCTTGGTATGGTTGGAAGGCTTAGAGAAATATCTGCAACTCTCATGAAGAGTTCAAGAGCGAAATCGATCTCTATCTTTGTCAAATTGCTTCCGTAAGTTGGTGACGTGATGTTGTTCTTGACAGTCATACCTTTTTAGCGTTTGATGACCATATATTGAGATGTAGGTGTCCTAATTGGATGAAACCAGTGTCTCATTGAAGCTAATATCCATATCTACACTTTTCATGAAGACATCGAATCCTAATTCGTCCACGAAGAGGGTCAAAGAAGCATAATACGCTAACTGCTAAGAATGCTACGAGTTAAACAGCCTTGTGAATGTGCCCGGTGGATAATCAAGCGCCTTAGCTAATTTAAGAAGCGTCCAGTGAATCTAATCAAGCGTCTATTCAGTATACAAACATTATGAAGGCCGGAGAAGTAATTTTGAATGAAGTAATAAGATATTGAAAGTCCAAGCTTGACCAGAAAATAAGGTACCCTTTTCTATAAAGTCCTGAAGCATGAAGTACTGTAATAGAAGAAGACAAAAGCTTCAGCAATTATAATAGAAGAAAGAGAAGACAAGCGTGAATAAAGACAAAACTAGAAATGCTGCAAAAGCAAAAACACTGAAGATTGAAGTTAAGCGCCTGCTGCCGACAATCCAGCGCCCGAAACGTCATTTTTTGAGGTACGCTCCTCGAAATGAAGTGATCTTTGTTTTTTAAGAAAGATAAGAGATACACCTACATGTTTCTTGGAGAGGTCGAGATCTGAACCAATCTCTATCTGAGTGAAATTCCTTCTTCAATCTCTAGCTGTGATACTGTTCGTGACAATCAGGACATGCAAGCGTCTGCTGACTATTTTAGGAGCTTTGGGTGTTCAAAAGCATCAATCTTGGTATCGTCTAAAAGCTTAGAGAAATATCCGCAACTCTCATGAAGAGGTCAAGTGCGAAATCGATCTCTATATTTGTCAAATTGCATCCATAAGTTGGTGACTTGATGTTGTTCCTGACAGTCATACCTTTGTAGCGTCTGATGACCATATATTGAGCTGTAGGTGTCCAAATTGGATGAAACTAGTGTCTCATTAAAGCTAATATCCATATCTATACGTTTCATGAAGACATCGAATCCTAATTCGTGAATTAAGAGGATCAAAGAAGCATAATACGCTAACTCGACAGAAAGCAGCAAGTTAAACAACTTTGGGAATGTGCATAGGTGGATAACCAAGCGCCTTAGTACATTTAAGACTCCTACGATGAAGCTAATCAATCGTCTACTCAGAATACAGAACATTATGATGGCTGGAGAAGTAATTCGAATGAAGTATTAACATATTCAAAGTCCAAGCTTGACCAGAAAATGAGGTACCCTTTTCGATATAGTTCTAAATATCAAGTATTGTAATAGTAGAAGACAAAAACTTCAGCAAATCTAACAGAAGAAAGAGAAAAGAAGCACAAATAAAGACAAAAGTACAAAAGTTGCAGATGAAAAAACACTGAAGATTGAAGTGAAGCGCCAGCTGCCGATAAGCAAGCGTCCGAAACGTCGTATTTTGGGGTACGCTCGTCGAAATAAAATGATCTTGGTTTTTTAGAAAGATAAGATAAATACCTACATGGTTCCTGCAGAAGTCGAGATCTGAACCAATCCAGATCTGAGTGAAATTCCTTCTTCAAGCTTGAGATGTGATATTGTTCATGACAATAAGAACATGCAAGCATCGACGGACAATTTTCGAAGCTATAGGTGTTCAAAAGCATCGATCTTGGTATCGTTGAAAGGCTTAGAGAAATATCCGCAACTCTTATGAAGAGGTCAAGAGCGAAATCGATCTCTTTGTCAAATTGCTTCCGTAAGTTGGTGACGTGATGTTGTTCCTGACAGTCATACCTATGTAGCATCCGATGACCATATATTAAGCTGGAGGTGTCCGAATTGGACAAAACCGACGTCTCATAAAATCTAATATCCATATCGATAGGTTTCATGCAGACATCGAATCCTAATTCGTCTATTAAGAGGGTCAAAGATGCATAATACCCTAAATCATAAGAATGGTACAAGTTAAACAGCCTTGGGAATGTGCCTAGTGGATAATCAAGCGCCTTAGCAAATTTAAGAAGCGTCCGGTGAGTCTAATCAAGTGTCTATTCAAACATTATGAAGGCTGGAGAAGTAACTTTGAATGAAGCATTAAGATATTAAAAGTCCAAGTTTGACCAGAAAATAAGGTACCCTTTTCTATAAAGTCTTGAAGCATGAAGTACTGTAACCGAAGAACACAAAAGCTTCAGCAATTCTAATAAAAGAAAGAGAAGACAAGCGTTAATAAAGACAAAAGTACAAATGCTGCGAAAGCAAAAACACTGAAGATTAATGTCAAGCGCCTGCTGCTGACAATCAATCGCCCGAAACGTCGTATTTTGAGGTACGCTCGTCGAAATGAAGTGATCGTTGTTTTTTAAGAAAGAAAAGAGAAATACCTACATGTTTCCAGGAGATATCGAGTTCTGAGCCAATATCTATCTGAGTGAAATTCCTTCTTCAAGCTTGAGATGTGAAACTGTTCATGACAATCGGAACATGCAAGCGTCTGCTGACAATTTCTGGAGCTTTAGGTGTTCAAAAGCATCGATCTTGGTATGGTTGGAAGGTTTAGAGAAATATCTGCAACTCTCATGAAGCGGTTAAGCGCGAAATCGATCTCTGTCTTTGTCAAATTGCTTCCGTAAGTTGGTGACGTGATGTCGTTCCTGACAGTCATACCTTTGTAGCGTCTGATGACCATATATTGAGCTCTAGGTGTCCTAATTGGATGAAACCAGTGTGTCATTAAAGCTAATATCCATATCTACAAGTTTCATGAAGACATCGAATCCTAATTCGTCCACGAAGAGGGTCAAAGAAGCATAATACGCTAACTGCTAAGATTGCTACGAGTTAAACAGCCTTGTGAATGTGCCCGGTGGATAATCAAGCGCCTTAGCTAATTTAAGAAGCGTCCGGTGAATCTAATCAAGCGTCTATTCAGTATACAAACATTATGAAGGCCGGAGAAGTAATTTTGATTGAAGTAATAAGATATTGAAAGTCCAAGCTTGATCAGAAAATAAGGTACCCTTTTCTATAAAGTCCTGAAGCATGAAGTACTGTAATAGAAGAAGACAAAAGCTTCAGCAATTATAATAGAAGAAAGAGAAGGCAAGCGTGAATAAAGACAAAACTAGAAATGCTGCAAAAGCAAAAACATTGAAGATTGAAGTTAAGCGCCTGCGGCCGACAATCCAACGCCCGAAACGTCGTATTTTGAGGTACGCTCCATGAAATGAAGTGATCTTTGTTTTTTAAGAAAGATAAGAGATATGCCTACATGTTTCTTGGAGAGGTCAAGATCTGAACCAATCTCTATCTGAGTGAAATTCCTTCTTCAAGCTCTAGCTGTGATACTGTTCGTGACAATCAGAACATGCAAGCATCTGCTGGCTATTTCAGGAGCTTTAGGTGTTCAAAAGCATCGATCTTGGTATCGTCTGAAAGCTTAGAGAAATATCCGCAACTCTCATGAAGAGGTCAAGTGCGAAATCGATCTCTATATTTGTCAAATTGCATCCGTAAGTTGGTGAATTGATGTTGTTCCTGACAGTCATACCTTTGTAGCGTCTGATGACCATATATTGTGCATAAGAGGATCAAAGAAGCATAATACGCTAACTCGACGGAACGCAGCAAGTTAAACAACTTTGTTAATGTGCATAGGTGGATAACCAAGCGCCTTAGTACATATAAGACTCCTACGATGAAGCTAATCAATCGTCTACACAGAATACAGAACATTATGATGGATGGAGAAGTAATTTCGAATGAAGTATTAAGATATTCAAAGTCCAAGCTTGACAAGAAAATGAGGTACCCTTTTCGATATAGTTCTAAATATCAAGTATTGAAATAGTAGAAGACAAAAACTTCAGCAAATCTAATAGAAGAAAGAGAAAAGAAGCACAAATAAAGACAAAAGTACAAAAGTTGCAGAAGAAAAAACACTGAAGATTGAAGTCAAGCGCCAGCTGCCGATAAGCAAGCGTCCAACACGTCATATTTTGGGGTACGCTCGTCGAAATAAAATGATCTTGGTTTTTTAGAAAGATAGGATAAATACCTACATGTTTCCTGCAGAAGTCGAGATCTGAACCAATCCAGATCTGAGTGAAATTCCTTCTTCAAGCTTGAGATGTGATATTGTTCATGACAATAAGAACATGCAAGCATCGGCGGACAATTTTCGAACCTATAGGTGTTCAATAGTATCGATCTTGGTACCGTTGGAAGGCTTAGAGAAACATCTGCAACTCTTATGAAGAGGTCAAGAGCGAAATCGATCTCTATCTTTGTCAAATTGCTTCCGCAAGTTGGTGCCGTGATGTTGTTCCTGACAGTCACACCTATGTAGCATCCGATGACCATATATTGAGCTGGAGGTGTCCGAATCGGACAAAACCGGTCTCTCATATAATCTAATATCCATATCGATAGGTTTCATGTAGACATCAAATCCTAATTGGTCCATTAAGAGGGTCAAAGATGCATAATACGCTAACTGCGAAGAATGATACGAGTTAAACAGCCTTGGGAATGTGCCCAGTGGATAATCAAGCGCCTTAGCAAATTTAAGAAGCGTCTGGTGAATCTAATCAAGTGTCTATTCAAACATTATGAAGGCTGGAGAAGTAATTTTGAATGAAGTATTAAGATATTGAAAGTCCAAGTTTGACCAGAAAATAAGGTACCCTTTTCTATAAAGTCTTGAAGCATAAAGTACTGTAACCGAAGAACACAAAAGCTTCAGCAATTCTAATAGAAGAAAGAGAAGACAAGCGTGAATAAAGACAAAAGTACAAATGCTGCGAAAGCAAAAACACTGAAGATTAATGTCAAGCGCCTGCTGCCGACAATCAATCGCCCGAAACGTCGTATTTTGAGGTACGCTCGTCGAAATGAAGTGATCGTTGTTTTTAAAGCATGAAAAGAGAAATACCTACATGTTTCCAGGAGATGTCGAGATCTGAACCAATATCTATCTGAGTGAAATTCCTTCTTCAAGCTTGAGATGTGAAACTGTTCATGACACTCGGAACATGCAAGCGTCTGCTGACAATTTCTGGAACTTTAGGTGTTCAAAAGCATCGATCTTGGTATGGATGGAAGGCTTAGAGAAATATCTGCAACTCTCATGAAGAGGTCAATAGCGAAACCGATCTCTATCTTTGTCAAATTGCTTCCGTAAGTTGGTGACTGCAACACCCTTTCCCGAGTGTCACATTCCCGAACGTTTATAAGGCCGAAAATATTTATTAATGCGGAAAATACGATTTTTCTTTTTCTTTTCTTTTCATAAAGATGTAATGGGATTAGTAAAGGTAATAAATATTACTAATAAGTGAACTTAGGTTCACCATGCATTACTAGGACATACATACTGTATTATAATACAGAAAACAGAAAACAGAAACAGAAATAACAACATTACTACATACAGACATAAGTCTAATGTATGACTGACATAAGAAAATACAATAAGTACTAGGAGTCATAGCTCCCAAAAGGTACTACAAAAGCTGACATATTCTGGCCGACAACAAAACTAAAACAGCAAAAGAGTCCACCTCCGAACTCAAAAGGACTGCGGAACCGAACCATCGTCGCGTCCATCTGTTTAAGCATCAACAGCAAGTACCAGCAGAAAACATATAGATATGGGTGAGATTCCCGTTCATCAACACAACAAAATAGCAGTAGTAAAAACGGGACGACTCACCGGGTAACAGCGTACCCAACATGCTTACAAAGGTTCTCAGTATAAATCATGTTTAGCAGTTAACAACATAATAGCATGCTAAACATTTAACAGCATAATATAAGGCATCCTTAAACAATACAGCGATGTATAACAGTAAACGTAAACATCAATAGCCATAAACATCAATAGCCATGCAATGCAATGCAATGTATATGACTCAATGTCAATGTCACTGGGTACTACTCTGACCCCTACTCCATGGAGCTAACAAAACATTCGGAGAGAGTGAATGGGAGGACATGTTCCGGTTTCTGCCAGCCATGAGCAAGATGCTGCCATGAGCAATATGCTACAAAATTCGTAACGTGCACGTATCTGGCTTTACGGTAACACTCTCGACCAAACATGAAAAGTACGGCATCTAGTAGAGGATATCAGTGTATTGCACGGATTCGCCACGACACAGAAGAATCACCAACTAGTCACATGTCAGCCCTTCCAACCCTGATACCTCCAAAAAGACCATTGAAGATCGTCACCGTAAGATTCGCACCCGCATCAAGGTGTAAGCTCAACTTCTAGGCTCAAGGCCTTACAACTATGCACATGAAATGCCAATGCTTACACAAAGCAGATGCGATAAAGCAATGTTTATCCATTGGATAAACCTCAAGGTTCACTAAGGTTCTCTTCCTTAGGAACTACACACATCTTTGTTTTATAAAACATTTATCCATCGGATAAATATCTCGTGATTCCTTTGGAATGATCCAGACTGCTTTCAGAATCGCCGACTGTCCCCACAGACCAACACAAGTCTTTTCAGCGTGTTTTGTCCTCACTCACACGCTTTCTAGGAAACTTCCCAGAAGGTCACCCATCCCATAATTACTCTAAGTCAAGCACGCTTAACTATAGAGTAATATGTTCTAAGCTCCCGAAAAGAAGATAAATCTTGTTGGTATGGGTAGTACCAATCAATTCTTATATGCTTTCCCTTAACTATACAGTCCCATACCTGCATAGCCTCAGGATTCCTTCCACTGTACAGTCCCATACCTGCACAGCCTCAGGATCTCTCTCATTCCAGTTATCACAAGACAGAAACAATTGAACGACTAACCTGGATCCGAATCACCGATCCATCATCGAACTACTGTTTCGAAAATCAAAACGTTTCGTGTTCGTGTTTACGTCTTATGAATTATGTCTCAAGTCCTAAGCATTATGAATAAGGATTGAGAATCCTCTTAGATAAGTCTTTAAGCCTTTCTAAGATATTAATCCCTTGTTTTTCAATTAAGGAAACAAGTGTTGATTTCACTTAAGTCTTATGAAGTCATTGATGTACTAAGTCATCAATGGTATAGTACATGGTCTTGTTCCACCACATACCATACTTAATTAACCCTTGTCTTCAACTCTAAGTTAATTATTTAACTTAGGTTTTTCACGCGTAAAACTTTACGATTGAGTTAGAAAACTCCTTTGTAAACCAAACAACTTTTACAATTGAAAACTCATTTGATTTGAAACAACATTTGAACTACTTACTTCACCTCTAGCATTTTCTAAAACATGAAATTCGCTTAGCGGAATTCCATTCGCTTAGCGAAAATGAGGCAGTAATGCCTCCTTTGGAACTTCTCTGGTTCGCTCGGCGAGACACAAATCGCGTAGCGAAATATATTGTATTCGCTTAGCGAATATGAATTCGCTTAGCGAAAGTGAGGCAGTGATGCCCAACTAAGACTTTCCCTGTTTTTCGCGTAGCGAAAGTAAATTCGCTTAGCGAAATGGTTGCCTTCAAACAAGGCACCAACCTTAGGGAACCATTTTGATTCTCTTCATGAAAACACTTCTTTTCTCATTTTGAGTCACTTGATTAGCTAGATAAACTAAGGATAAGGTATAAAACATGTTTCACTTTGGTGAAAGCACTTTGAGATTAAATTCCATTTAAAGTCACTTAGGGTTTTTCTTTGAAAAACACAAGTTATTGAAAACACTTTCTTTACATCAAAACTTGACTTGTCCAAGAACTATTCATATCCTTCCTTTCCTCAAGGTCATGGCTAATAGCCAACTAGGAATCAATGTGAGGTTTTACTTCATCAACCAATCAAAGTATGGCTCACAACACTTACACAATCATGATAACCATAATACACATTACTACATCATAATTAAACATCCAAGTCCATCACACATTATGGTCTCATAATCAACAATAAAAGTCCATACTTGATCTAGTGATCAAAGTAGGTTTTCCAACATACATGATGAAAATGGTTTTTCATTCAATCATCTCATCATCAACATATGCTAAAGCACAACACAACATACCAAAGCATAAACACATCATGACATTCTTGTTCTCCATGAGAACTTAACAAAACATAACAACTAAAAGTGAACCCAAACTAAAGGGTTTCACCCACACATAAAGTAAACAACCATCTTCACCACCACCATCTTGGTGTGATGAGGTTCTTCTCCCCATACCTGTTGAAGAGCAGATTCCCGGATCAAAGTCGGTTGATCGGTTTGTGAACCTTCTGATAGTTGTCACCAACTACAAACAACCAAACAATCAATCATTAAACAACAATCAAACCAAACTCAACAATTCTCACAAAGAGGGTTTCGGCCACCCTAAAGAGAATAAAGCTAGGAATTGATCTTGGTTTTCCATTTCATGGATTCAAAGGCATTAGGAAAGCTAAGGATGAAATCAAGTGTTAAAAATCAAAACTTGATGAAAACACTATTCATCATCATCAAGAAGGGTTCGGCCCTAATGTGCTTTTTGAGCTATGATGAGAGTTGAATCATAAGCTCTTGGGTTTAGATAGAGAATGATGAGGTGAGTTCAAAGAACTTGGTCTCACATCAAAATGATTTTTCTACAATTTCCTATGGATTTTCAAAGTTTTGGATCTAAGAAATGATTTTCATGAAAATGAAGATTGATCTTGAAATAAAGAGATATTCAAGAAGCTAAGAGATCATAGAAGTGATCTTACCATAAAATGAAGGAAGATTGCTCAAGGAATCAAGTGAATCCAACAAGTGATTCAAGCTTTTCAAGAAGAAAAATGGAGTTTCTCTTCAAGAACAACAATGGTGTTCTTCTTTGGGCAGAAATTTCGTGAATGAGGGGCTGGATGGGCTGAGTTCAGCCTTTAAAACAAGTCACTTAAGGGCAAAATGGTCATTTGCCAAAAGGGTAAAATGGTAAAAGTGCAAAAGACTAAGGTTAGGGGCATTTTGGTCATTTCGCATCTAGATTTTCCCGATCATCATGACGACTCTGGCATACTCTCCCAAGTGTCCTGGGATGTTGTGATATCAAGATTATCTGTTGGTGAGTCTCGGTAAGTCCATATGTGGCTCCGTTCGTCACCCGATTGAGGATTCCGCCCGAACGAAGGTCAGGAAGTGATTTTTCTGAAATTTTTACGAAATTTAACCAAAACGTAGATAATCGAATTCTAAGACTTACTGTCTCGTTCACGGGTCCATCTGAGGTCTTCTGAGCAGTAAAATCATACTGTCAGTGTAAAAACGCAGACCGGACTCCGTTTGAGTTTTTGACTCAAAACTTAATCGTAGCTTCCTACGATATCGTCGAGCATGATTATGGTCTCGGAATATTTTATTTCCATTCCTAAGACCTCGAATAAAATAAAGACGTTAAAATACTAAAGAATTAGAAAACATGAAAATCGGGGCGTTACAGTGACGTGATGTTGTTCCTGATAGTCCTGCCTTTGTAGCGTCTGATGACCATATATTGAGCTCTAGGTGTCCGAAATGGCTGAAAGCAATGTCTCATTAAAGCTAATATCCATATCTACACGTTTCGTGAAGACATTGAATCCTAATTCGTCCACGAAGAGGGTCAAAGAAGCATAATACGCTAACTGCTAAGAATGCTACGAGTTAAACAGCCTTGTGAATGTGCCCGGTGGATAATCAAGCGCCTTAGCTAAATTTAGAAGCGTCCGGTGAATCTAATCAAGCGTCTATTCAGTATACAAACATTATGAAGGCTGGAGAAGTAATTTTGAATGAAGTAATAAGATATTGAAAGTCCAAGCTTGACCAGAAAATAAGGTACCCTTTTCTATAAAGTCCTGAAGCATGAAGTACTGTAATAGAAGAAGACAAAAGCTTCAGCAATTATAATAGAATAAAGAGAAGACAAGCGTGAATAAAGACAAAACTACAAATGCTGCAAAAGCAAAAACACTGAAGATTGAGGTTAAGCGCCTGCTGCCGACAATCCAGCGCCCGAAACGTCGTATTTTGAGGTACGCTCGTCGAAATGAAGTGATCTTTGTTTTTTAAGAAAGATAAGAGATATACCTACATGTTTCTTGGAGAGGTCGAGATCTGAACCAATCTCTATCTAAGTGAAATTCCTTATTCAAGCTCTAGCTGTGATACTGTTCGTGACAATCAGAACATGCAAGCGTCTGCTGACTATTTTAGGAGCTTTAGGTGTTCAAAAGCATCGATCATGGTATCGTCTGAAAGCTTAGAGAAATATCCGCAACTCTCATGAAGAGGTCGAGTGCGAAATCGATCTCTATATTTGTCAAATTGCATCCGCAAGTTGGTGACTTGATGTTGTTCCTGACAATCATACCTTTGTTAGCGTCTGATGACGATATATTGAGCTGTAGGTGTCCGAATTGGATGAAACTAGTGTCTCATTAAAGCTAATATCCATATCTATACGTTTCATGAAGACATCGAATCCTAATTCGTGCATTAAGAGGATCAAAGAAGCATAATACGCCAACTCGACAGAACGCAGCAAGTTAAACAACTTTGTGAATGTGCATAGGTGGATAACCAAGTGCCTTAGCACATTTAAGACTCCTACGATGAAGCTAATCAATCGTCTACTCAGAATACAGAACATTATGATGGCTGGAGATGTAATTTCGAATGAAGTATAAAGATATTCAAAGTCCAAGCTTGACCAGAAAATGTGGTACTCTTTTCGATATAGTTCTAAATATCAAGTATTGTAATAGTAGAAGACAAAAACTTCAGCAAATCTAATAGAAGAAAGAGATAAGAAGCACAAATAAAGACAAAAGTACAAAAGTTGCAGAAGAAAAAACACTGACGATTGAAGTCAAGCGCTAGCTGCCGATAAGCAAGCGTCCGAAACGTCGTATTTTGCGATACGCTAGTCGAAATAAAATGATCTTGGTTTTTTAGAAAGATAAGATAAATACCTACATGTTTCCTGCAGAAGTCGAGATCTGAACCAATCAAGATCTGAGTGAAATTCCTTCTTCAAGCTTGAGATGAGATATTGTTCATGACAATAAGAACATGCAAGCATCGACGGACAATTTTCGAAGCTATAGGTGTTCAAAAGCATCGATCTTGGTATCATTGGAAGGCTTAGAGAAATATCCGCAACTCTTATGAAGAGGTCAAGAGCGAAATCGATCTCTATCTTTTCAAATTGCTTCCGTAAGTTGGTGACGTGATGTTGTTCCTGACAGTCATACCTATGAGCATCCGATGACCATATATTGAGCTGGAGGTGTCCGAATTGGACAAAACCGGTGTCTCATAAAATCTAATATCCATATCGATAGGTTTCATGCAAACATCGAATCCTAATTCGTCCATTAAGAGGGTCAAAGATGCATAATACGCTAACTGCTAAGAATGATGCGAGTTAAATAGCCTTGGGAATGTGCCCAGTGGATAATCAAGCGTCTTAGCAAATTTAAGAAGCGTTCGGTGAATCTAATCAAGTGTCTATTCAAACATTATGAAGGCTGGAGAAGTAATTTTGAATGAAGTATTAAGATATTGAAAGTCCAAGTTTGACCAGAAAATAGGGTACCCTTTTCTATAAAGTCTTGAAGCATGAAGTACTGTAACCGAAGAACACAAAGGCTTCAGCAATTCTAATAGAAGAAAGAGAAGACAAGCATGAATAAAGACAAAAGTACAAATGCTGCGAAAGCAAAAACACTGAAGATTAATGTCAAGCGCCTGCTGCCGACAATCAATCGCTCGAAACGTCGCATGATTGTTGTTTTTTAAGAAAGAAAAGAGAAACACCTACATGTTTCCAGGAGATGTCGAGATCTGAACCAATATCTATCTAAGTGAAATTCCTTCTTCAAGCTTGAGATGTGAAACTGTTCATGACAATCGAAACATGCAAGCGTCTGCTGACAATTTCTGGAGCTTTAGGTGTTCAAAAGCATCGATCTTGGTATGGATGGAAGGCTTAGAGAAATATCTGCAACTCTCATGAAGAGGTCAATAGCGAAATCGATCTCTATCTTTGTCAAATTGCTTCCGTAAGTTGGTGGCGTGATTTTTTCCTGATAGTCATACCTTTGTAGCGTCTGATGACCATATATTGAGCTCTAGGTGTCTGAATTGGATGAAACCAGTGTCTCATTAAAGCTAATATCCATATCTACACGTTTCATGAAGACATCGAATCCTAATTCGTCCACGAAGTGGGTCAAAGAAGCATAATACGCTAACTGCTAAGAATGCTACGAGTTAAACAGCCTTGTGAATGTGCCCAGTGGATAATCAAGCGTCTTAGCAAATTTAAGAAGCGTTCGGTGAATCTAATCAAGTGTCTATTCAAACATTATGAAGGCTGGAGAAGTAATTTTGAATGAAGTATTAAGATATTGAAAGTCCAAGTTTGACCAGAAAATAGGGTACCCTTTTCTATAAAGTCTTGAAGCATGAAGTACTGTAACCGAAGAACACAAAGGCTTCAGCAATTCTAATAGAAGAAAGAGAAGACAAGCATGAATAAAGACAAAAGTACAAATGCTGCGAAAGCAAAAACACTGAAGATTAATGTCAAGCGCCTGCTGCCGACAATCAATCGCTCGAAACGTCGCATGATTGTTGTTTTTTAAGAAAGAAAAGAGAAACACCTACATGTTTCCAGGAGATGTCGAGATCTGAACCAATATCTATCTAAGTGAAATTCCTTCTTCAAGCTTGAGATGTGAAACTGTTCATGACAATCGAAACATGCAAGCGTCTGCTGACAATTTCTGGAGCTTTAGGTGTTCAAAAGCATCGATCTTGGTATGGATGGAAGGCTTAGAGAAATATCTGCAACTCTCATGAAGAGGTCAATAGCGAAATCGATCTCTATCTTTGTCAAATTGCTTCCGTAAGTTGGTGGCGTGATTTTTTCCTGATAGTCATACCTTTGTAGCGTCTGATGACCATATATTGAGCTCTAGGTGTCTGAATTGGATGAAACCAGTGTCTCATTAAAGCTAATATCCATATCTACACGTTTCATGAAGACATCGAATCCTAATTCGTCCACGAAGTGGGTCAAAGAAGCATAATACGCTAACTGCTAAGAATGCTACGAGTTAAACAGCCTTGTGAATGTGCCCGGTGGATAATCAAGCGCCTTAGCTAATTTTAGAAGCGTCCGGTGAATCTAATCAATCGTCTATTCAGTATACAAACATTATGAAGGCTGGAGAAGTAATTTTGAATGAAGTAATAAGATATTGAAAGTCCAAGCTTGACCAGAAAATAAGGTACCCTTTTCTATAAAGTCCTGAAGCATGAAGTACTGTAATAGAAGAAGACAAAAGCTTCAGCAATTATAATAGAAGAAAGAGAAGACAAGCGTGAATAAAGACAAAACTACAAATGCTGCAAAAGCAAAAACACTGAAGATTGAAGTTAAGCGCCTGCTGCCAACAATCCAGCGCCCGAAACGTCGTATTTGGAGGTACGCTCGTTGAAATGAAGTGATTTTTTTTTTTTAAGAAAGATAAGAGATATACCTACATGTTTCTTGGAGAGGTCGAGATCTGAACCAATCTCTATCTGAGTGAAATTCCTTATTCAAGCTCTAGCTGTGATACTGTTCGTGACAATCAGAACATGCAAGCGTCTGCTGACTATTTTAGGAGCTTTAGGTGTTCAAAAGCATCGATCTTGGTATCGTCTGAAAGCTTAGAGAAATATCCGCCACTCTCATGAAGAGGTCAAGCGCGAAATCGATCTCTATATTTGTCAAATTGCATCCATAAGTTGGTGACTTGATGTTGTTCCTGACAGTCATACCTTTGTAGCGTCTGATGACGATATATTGAGCTGTAGGTCTCCGAATTGGATGAAACTAGTGTCTCATTAAAGCTAATATCCATATCTATACGTTTCATGAAGACATCGAATCCTAATTCGTGCATTAAGAGGATCAAAGAAGCATAATACGCCAACTCGACATAACGCAGCAAGTTAAACAACGTTGTGAATGTGCATAGGTGGATAACCAAGCGCCTTAGCACATTTAAGACTCCTATGATGAAGCTAATCAATCGTCTACTCAGAATACAGAACATTATGATGGCTGGAGAAGTAATTTCGAATGAAGTATTAAGATATTCAAAGTCCAAGCTTGACCAGAAAATGAGGTACCCTTTTCGATATAGTTCTAAATATCAAGTATTGTAATAGTAGAAGACAAAAACTTCAGCAAATCTAATCGAAGAAAGAGAAAAGAAGCACAAATAAAGACAAAAGTACAAAAGTTGCAGAAGAAAAAACACTGAAGATTGAAGTCAAGCACCAGCTGTCGATAAGCAAGCATCCGAAACGTCGTATTTTGGGGTACGCTCGTCGAAATAAAATGATCTTGGTTTTTTAGAAAGATAAGATAAATACCTACATGTTTCCTGCAGAAGTCGAGATCTGAACCAATCCAGATCTGAGTGAAATTCCTTCTTCAAGCTTGAGATGTGATATTGTTCATGACAATAAGAACATGCAAGCATCGACGGACAATTTTTTCGAAGCTATAGGTGTTCAAAAGCATCGATCTTGGTATCATTGGAAGGCTTAGAGAAATATCCGCAACTGTTATGAAGAGGTCAAGAGCGAAATCGATCTCTATCTTTGTCAAATTGCTTCCGTAAGTTGGTGACGTGATGTTGTTCCTGACAGTCATACCTTTGTAGCATCCGATGACCATATATTGAGCTGGAGGTGTCCGAATTGGACAAAACCGGTGTCTCATAAAATCTAATATCCATATCGATAGGTTTCATGCAAACATCGAATCCTAATTCGTCCATTAAGAGGGTCAAAGATGCATAATACGCTAACTGCTAAGAATGATACTAGTTAAACAGCCTTGGGAATGTGCCCAGTGGATAATCAAGCGTCTTAGCAAATTTAAGAAGCGTCCGGTGAATCTAATCAAGTGTCTATTCAAACATTATGAAGGCTGGAGAAGTAATTTTGAATGAAATATTAAGATATTGAAAGTCCAAGTTTGACCAGAAAATAGGGTACCATTTTCTATAAAGTCTTGAAGCATGAAGTACTGTAACCGAAGAACACAAAAGCTTTAGCAATTCAAATAGAAGAAAGAGAAGACAAGCATGAATAAAGACAAAAGTACAAATGCTGCGAAAGCAAAAACACTGAAGATTAATGTCAAGCGCCTGCTGCCGACAATCAACCGCCCGAAACGTCGTATGATTGTTGTTTTTTAAGTAAGAAAAGAGAAACACCTACATGTTTCCAGGAGATGTCGAGATCTGAACCAATATCTATCTGAGTGAAATTCCTTCTTCAAGCTTAAGAGGCGAAACTGTTCATGACAATCGGAACATTCAAGCGTCTGCTGACAATTTCTGGAGCTTTAGGTGTTCAAAAGCATCAATCTTGGTATGGTTGGAAGGCTTAGAGAAATATCTGCAACTCTCATGAAGAAGTCAAGAGCGAAATCGATCTCTATCTTTGTCAAATTGCTTCCGTAAGTTGGTGATGTGATGTTGTTCCTGATAGTCATACCTTTGTAGCGTCTGATGACCATATATTGAGCTCTAGGTGTCCGAATTGGATGAAACCAGTGTCTCATTAAATATAATATCCATATCTACACGTTTCATGAAGACATCGAATCCTAATTCGTCCACGAAGAGGGTCAAAGAAGCATAATACGCTAACTGCTAAGAATGCTACGAGTTAAACAGCCTTGTGAATGTGCCCGGTGGATAATCAAGCGCCTTAGCTAATTTAAGAAGCGTCCGGTGAATCTAATCAAGCGTCTATTCAGTATACAAACATTATGAAGGCTGGAGAAGTAATTTTGAATGAAGTAATAAGATATTGAAAGTCCAAGCTTGACCAGAAAATAAGGTACCCTTTTCTATAAAGTCCTGAAGCATGAAGTACTGTAATAGAAGAAGACAAAAGCTTCAGCAATTATAATAGAAGAAAGAGAAGACAAGCGTGAATAAAGAGAAAACTACAAATGCTGCAAAAGCAAAAACACTGAAGATTGAAGTTAAGCGCCTGCTGCCGACAATCCAGCGCCCGAAACGTCGTATTTGGAGGTACGCTCGTTGAAATGAAGTGATTTTTTTTTTTTTAAGAAAGATAAGAGATATACCTACATGTTTCTTGGAGAGGTCGAGATCTGAACCAATCTCTATCTGAGTGAAATTCCTTATTCAAGCTCTAGCTGTGATACTGTTCGTGACAATCAGAACATGCAAGCGTCTGCTGACTATTTTAGGAGCTTTAGGTGTTCAAAAGCATCGATCTTGGTATCGTCTGAAAGCTTAGAGAAATATCCGCCACTCCCATGAAGAGGTCAAGCGCGAACTCGATCTCTATATTTGTCAAATTGCATCCATAGTTGGTGACTTGATGTTGTTCCTGACAGTCATACCTTTGTAGCGTCTGATGACGATATATTGAGCTGTAGGTGTCCGAATTGGATGAAACTAGTGTCTCATTAAAGCTAATATCCATATCTATACGTTTCATGAAGACATCGAATCCTAATTCGTGCATTAAGAGGATCAAAGAAGCATAATACGCCAACTCGACATAACGCAGCAAGTTAAACAACGTTGGGAATGTGCATAGGTGGATAACCAAGCGCCTTAGCACATTTAAGACTCCTACGATGAAGCTAATCAATCGTCTACTCAGAATACAGAACATTATGATGGCTGGAGAAGTAATTTCGAATGAAGTATTAAGATATTCAAAGTCAAAGCTTGACCAGAAAATGAGGTACCCTTTTCGATATAGTTCTAAATATCAAGTATTGTAATAGTAGAAGACAAAAACTTTAGCAAATCTAATCGAAGAAAGAGAAAAGAAGCACAGATAAAGACAAAAGTACAAAAGTTGCAGAAGAAAAAACACTGAAGATTGAAGTCAAGCGCCAGCTGTCGATAAGCAAGCGTCCGAAACGTCGTATTTTGGGGTACGCTCGTCGAAATAAAATGATCTTGGTTTTTTAGAAAGATAAGATAAATACCTACATGTTTCCTGCAGAAGTCGAGATCTGAACCAATCCAGATCTGAGTGAAATTCCTTCTTCAAGCTTGAGATGTGATATTGTTCATGACAATAAGAACATGCAAGCATCGACGGACAATTTTCGAAGCTATAGGTGTTCAAAAGCATCGATCTTGGTATCATTGGAAGGCTTAGAGAAATATCCGCAACTCTTATGAAGAGGTCAAGAGCGAAATCGATCTCTATCTTTGTCAAATTGCTTCCGTAAGTTGGTGACGTGATGTTGTTCCTGACAGTCATACCTATGTAGCAACCGATGACCATATATTGAGCTGGAGGTGTCCGAATTGGACAAAACCGGTGTCTCGTAAAATCTAATATCCATATCGATAGGTTTCATGCAAACATCGAATCCTAATTCGTCCATTAAGAGGGTCAAAGATGCATAATACGCTAACTGCTAAGAATGATACTAGTTAAACAGCCTTGGGAATGTGCCCAGTGGATAATCAAGCGTCTTAGCAAATTTAAGAAGCGTCCGGTGAATCTAATCAAGTGTCTATTCAAACATTATGAAGGCTGGAGAAGTAATTTTGAATGAAATATTAAGATATTGAAAGTCCAAGTTTGACCAGAAAATAGGGTACCATTTTCTATAAAGTCTTGAAGCATGAAGTACTGTAACCGAAGAACACAAAAGCTTCAGCAATTCAAATAGAAGAAAGAGAAGACAAGCATGAATAAAGACAAAAGTACAAATGCTGCGAAAGCAAAAACACTGAAGATTGAAGTGAAGCGCCTGCTGCCGACAATCAATCGCCCGAAACGTCGTATTTTGAGGTACACTCGTCGAAATGAAGTGATCTTTGTTTTTTAAGAAAGATAAGATAAATACCTACATGTTTCCTATAGAAGTCGAGATCTGAACCAATCCTGATCTGAGTGAAATTCCTTCTTCGAGCTTGAGATGTGAAACTGTTCATGAGAATCGGAACATGCAAGTGTCTGCTAACAATTTCTGGAGCTTTAGGTGTTCAAAAGCATTGATCTTGGTATGGTTGGAAGGCTTAGTGAAATATCTGCCACTCTTATGAAGAGGTCAAGAGCGAAATCGATCTCTATCTTTGTCAAATTGCATCCGTAGTTGGTGATGTGATGTTGTTCCTCACAGTCATACCTTTGTAGCGTCTGATGACCATATATTGAGCTGTAGGCGTCCGAATTGGATGAAACCAGTGTCTAACTAAAGCTAATATCCATATCTACACGTTTCCTGAAGACATCGAATCCTAATTCGTTTATATTCTAATTATTATATTTTTATTTAATTAAATATTCTTATTTTATTCTATAGAATAAATATTTTTCAATTTCATATCCTTACAAGACAAAGATCATTTCATTTCGACGAGTGTACCCCAATATACGACGTTTCGAACGCGTGCTTATCGGCAGCAGGCGCATGACTTCAATCTTTAGTGTTTTTGCTTTTGCATCTTTTCTAATTTTGTCTTTATTTGTGCTTCTTTTCTCTTTCTTCTATTAGATTTGCTGAAGCTTTTGTCTTCTTCTATTACAGTACTTCATGCTTCAGGACTTTATAGAAAAGGGTACCTTATTTTCTGGTCAAGCTTGGACTTTCAATATCTTATTACTTCATTCAAAATTACTTCTCACTTCAAAATGTTCTGTATTCTGGGTAGAAGATTGATTAGCTTCACCGTAGGAGTCTTAAATGAGCTAAGGCGCTTGGTTATCCACTGGGCACATTCACAAGGTTGTTTAACTTGTTGCGTTCTGTTGAGTTATAGTATTATGCTTCTTTGACCCTCTTAATGCACGAATTAGGATTCAATGTCTTCATGAAACGTGTAGATATGGATATTAGCTCTAACGAGACACCGGTATCATCCAATTCGGACACCTATAGCTTAATATATGGTCATCAGACGCTACAAGGGTATGACCATCAGGAACAACATCACGTCACCAACTTACGGATGAAATTTGGCAAAGATAGAGATCGATTTTGCTCTTGACCTCTTAATGAGAGTTGCGGATATTTCTCTAAGCCTTCCAACGATACCGGGATCGATGCTTTTGAACACCTAAAGCTCCAGAAATTGTCAACAGACGCTTTCATGTTCTGATTGTCATGAACAGTATCACATCTCAAGCTTGAAGAAGGAATTTCACTCAGATAGATATTGGTTCAGATCTCGACATCTCCAGGAAACATGTAGGTATTTCTCTTATCTTTCTTTAAAAAAAAACGATCACTTCATTTCGACGAGTGTACCTCAAAATACGTTTCGGGCGCCTGATTGTCGGCAGCAGGCGCTTGACTTCAATCTTCAGTGTTTTTACATTCGCAGCATTTGTACTTTTGTCTTTATTCACGCTTGTATTCTCTTTCTTCTATTAGAATTGCTGAAGCTTTTTTGTTCTTCTGTTGCAGTACTTCATGCTTCAAGACTTTATAGAAAAGGGTACCTTATTTTCTGGTCAAGCTTAGACTTTCAATATCTTAATACTTCATTCAAAATTACTTCTCCAGCCTTCCTAACGTTTGAATAGACACTTGATTAGATTCACCGAACGCTTCTTAAATTAGCTAAGGCGCTTGATTATCCACTGGGCGCATTCACAAGGTTGTTTAACTCGTAGCATTCTTAGCAGTTAGTGTATTATGCTTCTTTGACCCTCTTAATGGACGAATTAGGATTCGATGTCTGCATGAAGCCTATAGATATGGATATTAGATTTAATGAGACACCGGTTTCATCCAATTTGGACACCTCCAGCTCAATATATGGTCATCGGATGCTACATACGTATGATCGTCAGGAACAATATCACGTCACCAACTTACGGATGCAATTTGACAAAGATAGAGATCGATTTCACTCTTGGCGTCTTCATGAGAATTGTCGTTATTTCTAAGCCTCCAACAATACCAAGATTGATGCTTTTGAACACCTAAAGCTCCGGAAATTGTCAACAGACGCTTGCATGTTCTGATTGTCATGAACAGTATCACATCTCAAGCTTGAAGAAAGAATTTCACTCAAATAGATATTGGTTCAGATCTCGACATCTCTAGGAAACATATAGGTATTTCTCTTATCTTTCTTAAAAAACAAAGATCACTTCATTTCGACATGCGTGCCTCAAAATATGACGTTTCGGGCCCTTGATTGTCGGCCGCAGGCACTTGACTTCAATCTTCGGTGTTTTTGCTTTCGCAGCATTTGTGCTTTTGTCTTTATTCAAGCTTGTCTGCTCTTTTTTCTATTAGAATTGCTGAAGCTTTTCTCTTCTTCTATTACAGTACTTCATGCTTCAAGACTTTATAAAAAATGGTACCTTATTTTCTGGTCAAGCTTGGACTTTCAATATCTTAATACTTCATTCGAACTTACTTCTCCAGCCTTCATATTGTTTGTATTCTTAATAGACGTTAGATTAGATTCACCGGACGCTTCCGAAATTAGCTAAGGCGCTTGATTATCCACTCGGCACATTCACAAGGCTGTTAAACTTGTAATATTCTTAGCAGTTAGCGAATTGTGCTTCTTTGACCCTCTTAATGGACGAATTAGGATTTGATGTCTTCATGAAACTTGTATATATGGATATTAGATTTAATGAGACACTGGTTTCATCCAATTCGGACACCTACAGCTCAATATATGGTCATCAGACGCTACGTAGGTATGACTGTCAGGAACAACATCACGTCACCAACTTACGGATACAATTTGACATAGATAGAGATCGATTTCACTCTTGACCTCTTCATGAGAGTTGTGCATATTTCTCTCAGCCTTCCAGCGATACCAAGATCGATGCTTTTGAACACCTAAAGCTCCGTAAATTATCAGCAGACCCTTGCAGGTTCTGATTGTCATGAACAGCATTATATCTCAAGCTTTAAGAAGGAATTTCAATCAGCCTTCATAATGTTTGTATTCTGAATAGACACTTGATTAGCTTCACCGGACGCTTCTTAAATTAGCTAAGACGCTTGGTTATTCAGTAGGCACATTCACAAGGTTGTTTTACTCGTAGTATTCTTAGCTGTTAGAGTATTATGCTTCTTTGGCCCTCTTAATGGACGAATTAGGATTCGATGCCTTTACGAAAATTGTAGATATGGATATTAGCTTTAATGAGACACCGATTTCATCCAATTTGGACAGCTACAGCTCAATATATGGTCATCAGACGCTACATAGGTATGACTGTGAGGAACAACATCACGTCACCAACTTACGGATGCAATTTGACAACGATAGAGATCGATTTCTCTCTCGACCTCTTCATGAGAGTTGCGGATATTTCTCTAAGCATTCCAAAGATACCAAGATCGATGCTTTTGAACACCAAAAGCTCCAAAAATTGTCAGCAGACGCTTGCATGTTCTGATTGTCATGAACAATATCACATCTCAAGCTGGAAGAAGGAATTTCACTCAGATCGGGATTGGTTCAGATCTCGATTTCTCCAGGAAACATGTAGGTATTTATCTTATCTTTCTAACAAAACCAAGATCATTTCATTTCGACGAGCGTACCCCAAAATACGACGTTTCAGACGCTTGCTTATTGGCAGTAGGCGCTTGACTTCAATCTTCCGTGTTTTTGCTTTTGTAGCTTTTGTACTTTGGTCTTTATTTGTGCTTATTTTCTCTTTCTTCTAGTAGATTTGCTGAAGCTTTTGTCTTCTACTATTACAATACTTGATATTTTAGAACTATATCGAAAAGGGTGCCTCATTTTCTGGTCAAGTTTGGACTTTGAATATCTTAATACTTCATTCGAAATTACTTCTCCAGCCATCATAATGTTCTGTACTACGCCAAAAGAGGGAAAAATTGACGCAACCTTCACCAGCGTTTTCCCGTAAAACGCTAGAAAATATGTGGCGGAGAAGTATTACTAGTGCTTTCTTTGGTAAGTGCTAGCAAATTATTGGGATTTACCAGCGCTTTATTAATTAAGCGCAAGCAATGCTCTAACCTGGAGTATTACCAGCGCTTTTCCAAATAAGCGCTGGTAAAGAACAAAACATTTACCAGCGCTTTCTAAGGAAAGTGCTAGCAATAGTATTTCTAGCGCTTTCATAAGAAAGCGCTGGCAAATGTTTTGTTCCTTTACCAGCGCTTATTTGGAAAAGCGCTGGTAATTGTCCTTTTCTATATAAATATAATTTTTTGATTTATATTACTGATTACTCGATCTTCACTTACACTTTCGCGCACGCGCTTTCAGTAATAGTCTTCACACAGTACTCTCGCAACCTAAGCATCATCGCAAACTCAACCCTCCTCATCTCCTTCACAACCGCGAACTCAACCCTCCTCATCTCCTTCACAACCGTGAACTCAACCCTCTCCTCCACAACCGCAAACTCAAACCCTCTCCTCCACCACCGTGACCCTCAATCCGCTACTCCACAACCGTCGTCCACAACCCTCTTCTCCACAACCGGGACCTAAGCACTCACGCTTAGCACCTTCGCGAAACCTCACGGTTCTCTTCTCAAACCCTCTTCTCAATAGCGCGAGGACCTTGAGGTATTCTTGCTGGTTCCTTTTCTCTTTTATTTTCCTTGAGGTATATTCTTGCTATGAGAATGTGTTGAAGAAGGTATATTTGTGTTTCTGTGTTTTGCACAGTATATCACAATGTATCACTCAGTGTTTTTCCCTTTATCCCACTTACACCCAAAGACACTCAAGAATCTGGTTGATTCTTTTCCTCTCTGTGATAAGCGTTTTACAAGAGTATTTTCTATTCTTGAATTCTCAACTAATGTGAATACTGATTGCAATTTCATTTCATTAATTATGGATACGTATGAAAATAATAAATTATGTTATAAATTACTGTTTTATTTTCATAAATGAATTAAATAAATATTGTATGACACTAATAGTTTTATAACTTGGTATCAAAGCCAGGTTTACAAAGTCCTGAATAGGAATTAGAT
Source organism: Ammopiptanthus mongolicus (assembly GCA_039655645.1). Classification (NCBI taxonomy): domain Eukaryota; kingdom Viridiplantae; phylum Streptophyta; class Magnoliopsida; order Fabales; family Fabaceae; genus Ammopiptanthus; species Ammopiptanthus mongolicus. The sequence goes on from CM077345.1 coordinate 44,229,224, forward strand.
GTTGATAGCATTTGTAGCCGGTCGTCGAACCCGGGCGAGGTCTGGGACAAAGGTTACCAAGGTCTAATTCTAGTTTGATCTTTGAGAAATCTTTTGATTCCACATAGCAGCAAGAGGGCAGTATGATATGGGTTAGTTTAGTTAGTTTTCAGACACTGTGTTCCCTCAGGTTCTTTTTTTTTGCCCTACAATTTCATGTTGTTCTTATACCAGGCATAGGAAAATAAAAATACTATTGTTGAACTGTTAAGCATTCTTAATTCTTAATGTCCTTAAAGTTAGGAACTGAGCTTCCAAATGAGTAAAGTACAACCCTTTATCTCTTTGGTAATACCCTGCATCTTCCATGTTTTGTGAGCAACTTTAATGTAATCTATAATTCTAAATCTGCCTTTTTTTGGCTTCCAAGTTTGCTCAAGTAGCTACTTCAGTTCATGAATTCTACTCATTTTACGTATCAATTGTTCTTCCTGTAATCTTAATTGCTTTCTTCTTTTGTTGTCCAATCTATTGGGTTTTTTTTTCTGTAAAAGATACAAGTACACATGCATTGGCACTCATAGAAAATTACTTACCATGATGAAACTGTCTAGGCATTGTTTAGGTGTATGACATGATGATATATACTGAAGGAAAATAGAATTAAATAATTTTCTATTGTAATGCATTCATCATCTTATTTTGAGGTATATCAATTGCTTGTGACCAAAAGATGTTTAGGTGGAGGTGATTATGTGATGTATGAGCATTTTATAAAAATAAACAAGATAGTTGTGTCTATGATCTGCTTAGGAATCTTTTTGCTTGACAATCATTCAGTCATGAATCATGAACTTCAATTTCTTTCTATTGGTAAAGGTCATGATGTAGGTTTATCTCTTCAATATGTATCTGTAATGTGTTCCAATAAATTACAATATGTAGCATAGAGGGAAAGTTTTGTTGTTGCTGAAAATTTTGCATTCAAAGCACCTTGATTTAATCTATTGCATGGTTATAACCATATCTTGTTCATGTCATCCAATTTTAGCTTTGGCAAGCCACTTTTTATTATTATATAGATTGAAAGTTTCAGGTTTTATTAAAAATTAGCTATTCTACAAGAGATATAAGTATAAAATTGCTATAGATCAATGTAATGAGTGGCTCTATATATGATTAACTTACTACTAATATTTGTCTGAAGGATGATTTAAAAGATTGTCCTTTCACATGTAGATGAGTTGTATGGCAAAATCATCCTGCTTCTACTGTTGAATATTTCCACTTGAGTTCCAGTGGAGCTTTTTCTCAACTTCTCTGTGTGATGGAAACTACTTATTGATAGTGGAATGGAATTTCTCTTTTGCATGACTTTGTGGTTGTTATGCAATTTGAATTTATAAGATTCCTGTCTCATTGTCATGTGATTTTTCACATCTAAATCTAACTTTATTGGATTTCTCAGAGAAACTTTTCATGGAGTAAATTTTATGGGATTTGAAAAAGAATACCTACTGTTTTCTTATTTTTTTTTTGCCTGTATAGTTGGTTTGAATCCCAACTTCATTTATCATAAAATTTTCACCTCAGTCTTGCATCTCTGACTTGAAAAAAGTTGCTGAATTATATCAAGTGAACACTTGCAGCAGTGTTCTTTTTAGCGGTTGCAGACCTATTTTCTTTTCATCTATTTTTGCCTAAGATCTAGTTGTTTCAATTCCTTCTTTACCGTGATGAGTAAGTAAGACATCAATTAGGATGTTCTCTATTCTCTTGTATACTAAGGTGAAATGTATGGTGTGAGAACCATTGATTATACATAGGCTCTTTTTTTTTTCTTTTCATATTGATGTTTTATTCGGTATAGGAATATTAAGTGTACTGAAACAGTAAAATATGACATTTAAACCAAATAAAACTATGTTGCCTTCAATATTAAATACAAGTAGCAGAAGCTCATAATGTTTAGTAAATTAAACTATTATTTATTGATCTAATACAATATTGTTATTTTTATACATCAGCATTTATGAACGCAGTAACAATGTAACCTCCAAAGCAGTGTCTTCACATGAGTTTGGACTGGTAATATATATTTGTTTCTAGGTTTTTCGAAGCTCTAAATGGCTATGTCAAAAGATTAACTTTAACAAGTAATGGCATGTTAATACATAACAAGTTTCAGTATTCTATTAAGATCTGATTTGTCCAAAACTTTAAAAGACCTATAACTTTCAATAATCTAAAGAACTAGTCATCTAAAAAAATAAAGGGTGGTTCAGAGGTGGGAACTAAAAGAAAAATAAAATCTTACATGTTAGTTAGTTTTGTGGGAGTAGCTTCAATGGTTTCAGAAAATTCATTTATTTTCTGTTTCTCATTTATATATTCTAACATGTGATAATTGAAGCAGCGCATTACCAAGCGGGAATCACTTAGAAGAAATTCGTTCATGGAGTGATAGGGACATCCCATTTCTCACATATCGAAATAGGTTAGTTTTCTTCTCTTTCATGCTATCCTTGGTTCTGCTTTTGGTCTCACCTTCTTTGTCTAATTTTGCCTTTACTTTATCTTTGTCACTTGATAATCTGCAGTTTTGGTCATGTCTTGATTTTCTTATTATCTGCCACAGATTTCTTACTCCTACCAGGTATTTATCTTTTTTTAATCTCTTATAAGCAATATAATCATTAGACATGTTTATTTTTATCGGTGTACACATGCATTAACCTTAGTTTCCTGTTCAATAACGATTTGTATATTGTTTTTGACACAATATACAAGTTGTTCTTGAATTGTCCAAAGTGGACAGTCTAAGAATGTAAAATCGCATTCAATCCATATTATTGTATGTCTTAATCACTTCTTGATCTAAGAATGTCATTGGTTTGTATTTTCTCATTGTTCTCTGTGTACATACCTAATTTAGGTCGTAATACAACCTGAATTAAGTTGTGTGCTTAGACAACTACGGGGAAATGCTGCCGAAATTTTCTTAGAACAAGAAGTAATTAAGACATATATACAATAATATAATGCAAAGTTTACAATCTTGGATAGGATAGGACCCCACCCTTTAGTATGAAGTAGACATGCATTATGCATGCATGTAGTACTATTGAATGTAGATGTCAACCTCTTTAAACTCAAAATAATTGCTGTAGATCGGGAAAATATGGATCAAAAGTGGATGTCTGCCAATCGTTTGTCGAAGGAATATAAGGACGGAGTGCAAGATTTTATTAGGTTTGCAATTGGACACGCAGAAAACCCTAGTAGAATCATATGTCCATGTTTAGGTTGTTGTTATACAAGACGAGTTAGTGTACCTGAGTTGGAAGGACATTTAGTATGCAATGGAATTGATCAAAGTTATACTTGTTGGACAAAGCATGGTGAGACCAGAGGTGAATCTAGTGATATGGGGAATAGTGGGAGATATGCGTCAAATGATGCCAATACAAATACATATGAGGGCGATCGTTTTGAAGAGATGGCAAGCGTGGTTGAAGAAGATCTTCGTGATTTTCCTCAAATGTCTGAGAATTTGATAAGTGATGCAGAGAAACCGTTGTATGAGGGTTGTACTAAATTCACAAGATTGTCGGCGATGTTAAAGTTGTTGAACTTGAAATCGGGCAGTGGATGGACTGATAAGAGCTTTAATGACTTACTCACACTATTAAAAGATATGTTGCCGGAGGATAATGTGCTTCCTAGTCGGACATATGAGGCTAAACAAATGTTGCGCTCTATTGGCATGAGCTATGAGAGGATACATGCGTGTCCTAACGATTGCATTTTATTTCGGAATGAACATGCATCGTTAAATACATGTCCTAAATGTAATGCCTCACGATATAAGAAGAAAGAATCAGCTCCAGAGAAGATTTTGTGGTATTTCCCAATAATACCTAGATTTAGGCGCATGTACAGTAGTTCAGAAGATTCAAATCACTTTACATGGCATGAGGATGAAAAGATTAAAGATGGCAAGCAACGGCACCCGGTAGATTCTCCTCAATGGAATAGAATTGACCATGATTATCCTGATTTCGGGCAAGAACCAAGAAACCTCCGACTTGCATTGTCTACTGATGGAGAAAGGCATTCAATGGGAATACAGAAGAACGTAGAGCTCCTTTGCCGTTGACGGGTGTGCAACTATTTGAAAAGGTAAAAAATTTGAGTATGGAATTTGGGAAACCTTTTGCCGGAGAGCTTGTGACACGAGGGTGGAAGAAAAAGTCGATTTTCTTTGAGCTGCCGTATTGGAAGTCATTATATGTAAGACATTTCATTGATGTGATGCATGTTGAAAAAAATATCTTTGATAGTGTCATTGGTACCTTACTCAATGTGCCAAGGAAGACTAAAGATGGCATCAATGCAAGGTTGGACTTGGTTAGTATGGGATTGAGACAAGAATTGGGACCGGTGAAGAAAGGGAAACGTACATATCTACCACCAGCAGCTCATACTCTATCTAGAAAAGAGTTGTAAGTTTCTTCATGGAGTTAAGGTTCCAGAAGGGTACTCTTCAAACATTGCGAGCCTCGTGTCGATGAAAGATCTCAAGTTGAAGGGTCTAAAGTCCCACGATTGCCATGTTCTTATGGAGAGTTTGCTACCCATCGGTATACGGTCCACTTCGCCCAACAAAGTGCGGGAGACCTTCACTAAACTTTGCTTCTTCTTCAAGGCAATTTGCAGCAGAGTGATTGACCCTGAAAAGTTGCCAGCATTGCAAAGAGAAATAGTTGTGACTTTGTGTGAGCTTGAGATGTATTTCCCACCTTCATTCTTTGACATAATGGTTCATCTAACCGTTCATCCAGTTAGAGAGACACAATTGTGTGGGCCAGCTTATATGAGATGGATGTACCCGTTTGAGCGTTACATGAAAATATTAAAAGGGTATGTGAAAAACCGATCACGACCAGAGGGTTGTATTGTTGAACAGTATATAGTTGAAGAAGCTGTTGAATTCTGTACCGAATACTTATCCAATGTCAAACATTCCACAGGGATGCCAAAGTCTCATCACACAGGAAGAACCATAGGGCAAGGGATTTCTGGAACTGAAATATTGACTATACCAAGAACAGAATGGGAGCAAGCACACTTGTATGTTCTACACAACGCCGATGAAGTTGAGTCATATGTTGTAAAACACAAGGACATACTTAAGAATTTGTACCCAAATAAGAATCAAAATTGGTTACAAAGAGAACATATTCGGTGTTTTATAACGTGGCTAAAAGATCACATTTCTGTTGAGTATGCTCTAAATCCTACCTCAGTTTCAGAAAGATTGAGATGGTTAGCGAAAGGTCCAAGTCTACATGTTTTATCTTACACCAGTTATATGATGAACGGGTACACATTCTATACAAAAGAACAAGATGATCGAAGTACAGTGCAAAATAGTGGGGTGACTCTTATAGCTCAATCTATGCATATCTCAAGTGCCAAAGACAGAAACCCCATATATGCGAATATGTCATACTTCCGGGTCATCGAAGGTATATGGGAGTTGGATTACACAATGTTTCGGGTGCCTGTGTTCCGGTATAAGTGGGTTGACAATAATAACGGTGTACATATGGATGAGTTGGGGTTTATGCGCGTTGATTTCAATAAGGTGGGGTATAAAGATGAGCCTTTTTATTTTACCATCACAAGCTCAACAAGTGTTCTATGTCACCGATCCAGCTGATACAAATTGGTCCATTGTTCTATTGTCTAACAAAATGGTTGTTAATGATATTGATGATCATCAAACACATGAAGATGCCAATATGGAGGACGATCCTTTCTTTGGGACATCACATTCACTTGAAGGTAATCCAACTAGAGAGGAGGATATGTATATTAGAAATGATCATGATGAAGGAATTTGGGCCAATCCATTATTTCGTACCAATAAGGGACACACAAGTCTCAATCCAACGAGAAAAAGGAAAAGATTGACTTAAATATGTAAGTATAGCTAGTGATTGTGTTTTTTTAAGTTCCAGGCTAATTAAATTTATATTCATCGATTTTTGTATATATGATTATGAAATAATGTTTTTACTTGTGTCTAATTTTTTTTGCAGGTAAATGGCGTCTCCATCTCATGATAGTCCTGCGAAGGCGAAGAAAAATGTGAGGCGTCGCGGACCGACAGTTAAGAAAAATGTCATTCGACAAAGGAGTAGAGGAGTGAGACCTTTGGTAAGATATATATATATATATATATATATATATATATATATATATATATATATATATATATATATATATATATATATATATATATAATATAATATAATATAATTAACTGTTTCATTTTATTGTTTGTTATCTAAATTTATACACTTAATCAATTTTTTCAGGTTAAATGGAATGTTAAAGGCCAGCCCGTTGGTAAAGTCAGCAGAGACATGAAGAGTTACATTGGGACCTTAGTGCAGCAGTCGGTCCCAATTACCTGAAACGATTGGAGGGATTCTTCTTTGCACCGTGTCAAAGAAGACATCTGGCATAATATAGAGATAAATTAATTAACATTGATTAGTTATAGTGTTTCTTAATTATGTAAACATACTTATACTCTGAAATTAATTTTGCAGACGACCTTTGATGTTGATAAATGTCGGCAGAAAATGTTAATTCAGATGGCCGGAAATATGCACCGATCATTCCGGTCTGAATTGACGACGAAGTACCTGAGAGATGAGGAAGGGAATGTCAGACCTGAGCCTCCAGCGCCATATGTAGAGTACATTTCACTGGATGCTCGGAGAGCTTTTGTAGCAAGACGCACAACAGATGAAGAATTTTTGGTATGTACAATATCCTTATGACTTGTATATATGACATTAATTAACCATGCATGCATTGATATATATATATTTCTTTGTCTGTGTAGAGGATAACCAATGAAAATCGACAGAGAGCGTCAAATCCTGAATACCCTTATAGAGGTGGAAGTCAGGGGTATTCCGGCATTGAGGAAAAGTTGGTATGTACAATATCCTTATAATTGGGTTATAATTTGCTAATGTTTACTAATATTTGTTTGTTCAAATGTACAGTTGTTGGCAGCAGGGGACGATGTTACAAAAAAAATGGTTCAACGCCATATTTTGTGGATGGAAAGTCGTCGAGATGAGAACGGAGAAATTGTTGATCCCACCACTAGGCAAGTGGTTGAACAAATTGTAAGTATGAAAGCATTAATTAACAAGCGGTTTCATTTTTAACTTTCTTATGATAATATTTAACATTTTCATTTGTGTCTCAGGATAGCATATCACAGTCTGTATCACAAGGGGATATAAAAGATTGTGATGGTCGTCAAGACATCCTTGCCCGAGCCTTATCAAGGAAAGAGTACCCTGGTCGCCTAAGGGGTACGGGATTTGGTGTCACTTCGAGCCTTCTCTTCGAACCACAAACGCGTGCTAATAATGATAGAATGGAAGAGATGATGCTTGAGATACGCTGTCTAAGAAAAGAAGTAGATGAATTGCGAAGCACCAAGCAAGACAGGCATCCAGTGGAGGCGCATGAGCCTGCTTTCCCTACCCCTACCCCATATAGCGCCAGAGATGGTTTCACTATGCTGTCACCCGAGGTAATTAATAATTCATATGCTGTTTTTACTTAAACGTATTTAATCCATTTACAGTTTAAATATTAATATTTTGTTTATCATTTATTCAGGACACCTCTGCGTGCAACCTATATTTGTCAAGCCCAACTCGTCGAATGGTCGGTAAGGGGATAATGTTTAACGAAACGGTTCAAAAACTATTGCACAACCGACCATTACCTCCCGGTCATGTGAAAGTTAGAGTTGACCATGCGGTTGAGGGGAATGCATCATTGCCTGTACCACTTGAGGAGGCAAATGTGTTGACTGTGGAAGATGCAATAGGCACCTATATGGCATGGCCAATCAGCCTCGTAGTTGTAAGTAACATGATATAAGTTAATAAACAAGTATGATTTATTATCATAAACATCATTCACTAGCTAATTAATGTATTGCAATGCAAAATATCCTGGTACCCTCAAAATCCAAAGCCAAGGACAATGGCAAGGGCAAAGTGTCGGAGCACACAACTGACAAATCCCGACCTTCCCTTCCTATAGTTGGCAAGGGGCAAACAAAAGGGTCAATAACATCCCTAGTAAAGAACGGGAGCAAATCTCAGCCCCAGAGCAAATCTCAGACTCGGAGCAAATCTCAGCCCCAGAGCAAATCTCAGGCCTCCCGTTCTCCTACGGCTCATGGTGCAGATTATATGGCTTATCTTGAAGCCTATATTTTAGAGAATATGAATGCACCAGATGTTACAGTGCCATTGGAGCCAGAAATGCTGGGTTATGAGACCAATTTGTTACTCGACCTTCGTTTCGAAATCAAGGAAGTTCTTCGTCATGAGATACTATCTCAGACTGTTATTACGGTATATCTCAGGTATTACATCAAACTTATTTTTTCTATCTCAAGTACGGTTATTGTTTATCCATTAATTTGTTTACATGTTTTAATTTAAGGTACTTGTATCATGAGATATTGATCCCAGAAGAACGGACTCGGAGGTTCATGTTTTTGTGCCCACATAAAACAGCTTTGCACAAGTCAATAACTGGGCAAAAACAATATATAGCCGATCGCTTAGCATTAGCTGAACCTGGCGTTGAGTCATTGTTTTTGTCACCTTGCAACGTAGGGTGAGTCATTTTAGCTTGTATGCTCTAAATTTTGTGAAATGTGATTATCTAGGCTTAGGATTTGCCAACTCTGTTCATTTTTGTAGGAGACATTGGGTATTATTAGCAATCAATCCCCATGAAGACATTGTGTATTATTTGGACCCGTTGCATGTCCCTTATACCTATCACAAACCAATGATGGATCAATACAATAAGTAAGTATACACATTTATTTTTATCTTAATATATATGATGATTCAAATTATATACTTTAATGAATTGTTTGATTTTGCACTTAGGGGTTTGCAAATTCATCATGCCCAGAGCAGAGGAGGCAAGTCCCGATTTTCTTCATCATCCAAGACTAACTGGATATTTATGGATGTACGTATTTACAAATTAAAAGTTCTATCTTATATATGCAGTTATTTAAATTAAAAACTGAAAACAATTAATTTATTATTTTTGGTTTTATAGTGCCCCCGTCAACCGAACGACATCGACTGTGGCTACTATGTAATGAAGTTTTTGAAGGATATCGTCGTTGAGAACCAAACTCAAATCCCATCATTGGTATGTACTTTTGGTTCTAGTTTATCTTGAAAGAGTATTTCAAAGTCAGTTAGTGGTTAGTAGTTATGAACTGTTGATGACAGTTACAACAGTAAATGTGGTTAGAGCTATGAGCTAGTTAGATGATTTAGTTAGACCTTTAGTTAGAGGTCTGGCTACATCTATAAATGTGTGAAGTGTAAGTGCTCAGTAATGGCTAGTTGCTTGAAAAGGGATTCACGATGCACATGCAGCATGAACACTTGGAGATTCTTGATGCTCACAATAGAAGAATTTTGAGGGCTCTTCTTGCTCAGAATAGAACCTTTCAGGTTCAAATCCATGCTGCTGATGCTCAAAACCTTTTACCATGATTCACCTCACAAACCCATTTCAAGTGTAATCCGTTTACATTACTCATCATCATGTAAGTTTTCCATAACTTGTCATCATAATCATTTTCCAAACAACAAATTTATCATCAAGCGATAACTTCCAAATCATTGAACTTGATAGTGTCCTCAACCGTAAGAACAGCAAAAAGATAACCAAATCAATGGTACCATTCTAAAATACAATTTTGCAACTGAACTTCATAATGCATAAAAGGATGACAAGGAGTTTGAACACCCTAGTCCTTCGTATATCATTATTCTACATGCATTTGAGCACCAACACAACTAAGAATCTATACACTAGCCCTGACATGATGAATTTCATCAACTCATCTGCTTTTGAAGAAAAAAAAAACACAAATATCAACTCTATGAACTCCCTACTGTCCTAGCAGAACAGCAGGCGAAGATTTGTGCATATCTCGGGGTAGGGACCTCCTGTAGGTATGAGGTTAGTGTCATTTGAAAGATACGATCTAAGGCCACATTTGGTGAAAATTTCAAGAATTATGGATCATTGTATCATTCTCAATAGTTCTTTGAAAACGGTTCTATTTCTGCAGAATCTTGCAGAAATAAGATTCTGAACAGTGTACAGTTATAAATGCATAACTCTATGTATAATAATTGAAATTGTGTGCCGTCAGAGAAATTAGAAACCTCAGACAAATATCTTCACTCCATAGAAATTTCAGAATTTTTAGTCTTATGGATAGATACAGTTTAAACTTCAAAGTTGACTCATGTGCTGCAGAATCCATTCTCGACAGCCTGAATTTCGAGATGCATATCTCGGGCTACCGAAATCCTTTTAACCTAATTCTTGTGGCTATTTAAAGCTAAGATGCAAAAAATTATGATAGATAAAATTCATATTTTTTGGCCAAAAAACGAATTCCTAGCAGGCCATTGTGCAGAAAAGTTTTTTCTGCTACGCTAGTTCTGGACAGCCTAGGTTGCAATGCGCATAACTCGGGTTGTAGGAACCCAAATGGCGTGATTCCGGTGACATTCAAAATATAACAAGGAATAATATTTATATCTAAAATTTTATAATTTTCTAGCATGTATATTGGTACCGTTGTTTAGCCAAAGTTTCACTACGGTTTAATTAAAAAATCAGGTTTCTTTGCTCGACAAAGTAAATCTCAGATTTTGAAGTGTGCCCTTGGATGTGCTTTTCTTGATTAAAACCAATGCAATGAAAACCAATGCATTACTAAAGAGTATAGACCAGTGGCCAACGCAAAGATTCATATATAAAATAACCCTACAAAACCAAACAAAAGCTGCTCAACACAAATGTGCTAAAGTGTACATATTGTTGTCAATGTAAAAAGATTTGTTACCTCTTCTACAAACAAATTGCTCATGATCTTTCTTTCCTTGTGACCTAGTAAGAAATCTGCAGGAAATCCAGTGATAACAAACCTGCAATCAGTTTGGCAAGAAATCCAGTGACTCATGGCAGGAGTAAACATATTGAGACCAAATTTCACTTCTTGCGTGATCTAGTGAATAAAGGGAAACTACAATTGTTTCTGAATTTCATAAAGTAGATTTCATGACCAAGCCTATGAAAATTGAGAGATTCTAAGAGCTAAGGAGTTTTTTGAAAGTTGTATCAATAAGAGAATTGATTCAAACTTGATGTGCAGCAAATGATAGATGGAGTCTAGGTGCCAACCTAGTTGGGATGTTAGACTCCATAGTGATGCATTAGCATATCTTGTGTGTTGAGTGAACTTTGAATTAGGTGGTTGTGTTGACAGAGTATTTCAAAGTCAGTTAGTGGTTAGTAGTTATGAACTGTTGATGACAGTTATAACAGTAAAAGTGGTTAGCTCTTTGAGTTAGATGAGTTAGTTAGACTTATTAGTTAGAGGTCTAGCAGATCTATAAATGTGTGAAGTACTGTAAGTGCAGTGATATATGAATTCAATAAAGAGTTAATTTTGAGTATTATTCAGCATATATCTTTTCTCTCTAAATCTTCTCTGTTTTCAGTAGTGTGTGTGGATTTCTTCTTCCCTTCTCCCCAACAGTTTATATATTTAAAACTCTGACATTTGACCATATTTGAAATGTACGTACTTTAATTATTAACTTGATTTAATTTTCGTTTCGCAGTACTATCCAGAACGTAAATGTCCGGTATACTCTGATGATCAACTTACCACACTCAAGCAAGAGTGGTGCCGTTATATTGTTGATTTTATCGAATGAAGGTATATGTAAGTGTGATCTATTGTAGTCCTTGACATTTCGAGTTTATATACTATTTTGAACTTAACAATGTTTATTTGGATATTATTGAAAGGGAGCAAGGATTTTGTTGAAGGGAAAGCAAAGGATTAATTGATCAAGGGGTTCTTCAATCAAGCTAGTAGTGCTAGCTAGGATTTTGGTTTTTGCTCTTGTATATAAACATATTGTTGGTTTTGCTAACTGTATGCATGTACATGAATATAGTAGTGCTAAGATTGATCGAGGGCATCTTCTTTCTTCAATCAAGCTACTGTGATAGTACAAGATTTTTGCTCTTGTATATATATAAACATATTGTTGGGGATTTTGCTATATTGTACATGAATATAAATATATATATATATATCTATATATATATATATATATATATAAATAAAACCTGTTTGGTTGTGAATCATCTGTATATATTGCTGGTTTTGCTTGTGTTGATCTTGCAAATTGTATTGGTAAACGCAGGGGGAAATAGATAAAAAAAAAAAAGTAAATATATATATATAAAAAAAACTGGGAATTGCCAGCGTTTCCTTGAAGAAGCGCTGGTAAAGGTTATAAAATTGCCAGCGCTTTCTTGAAGAAGCGCTAGTAAAGGTTATAAAATTACCAGCGCTTCTTCAAAGAAGCACTGGTAAAGGTTGCCAGCGCTTCTTAATGAAACGCTGGCAATTTTCAACCTTTACCAGCGCTTTTTCAAGGAAGCGCTGGCAATTTTATAACTTTACCAGCGCTTCTTCAAGGAAACGCTGGTAATTTTGGACCTTTAACAACGCTTCTTTATCGCTGGCGAACTTTTTCCCCTTTTTGCTAGCAGATAAATAGTTAGCGCCTGAAAGCGCTGGCGAAGGCCTAAAATAAACGCTGGTAAATCCTTTTTCTATAGTAGTATATATTCTGGGTAGATGATTGATTAGCTTCACCGTAGGAGTCTTAAATGAGCTAAGGCGCTTGGTTATCCGCTGGGCACATTCACAAGGTTGTTTAACTTGTTGCGTTCTGTCGAGTTAGCGTATTATGCTTCTTTGACCCACTTAATGCATGAATTAAGATTTGATGTCTTCATGAAACGTGTAGATATGGATATTAGCTTTAATGAGACACAAGTTTCATCCAATTCGGACACCTACAGCCCAATATATGGTCATTAGACACTACAAAGGTATGACTATCAGGAACAACATCACGTCACCAACTTACGCATGCAATTTGGCAAAGATAGAGATCGATTTTGCTCTTGACCTCTTCATGAGAGTTGCGGATATATCTCTAAGCCATCCAACGATACCAAGATCGATGCTTTTGAACACCTAAAGCTCCAGAAATTGTCAACAGACGCTTGCATGTTCTGATTCTCATGAACAGTATCATATCTCAAGCTTGAAGAAGGAATTTCACTCAGATAGATATTGGTTCAGATCTCGACATCTCCAGGAAACATGTAGGTATTTCTCTTATCTTACTTAAAAAACAAAGATCACTTCATTTCGATGAGCGTACCTCAAAATACGACGTTTCGGGCGCTTGATTGTTGGCAGCAGGTGCTTGACTTCAATCTTCAGTGTTTTTGCATTCGCAGCATTTGTACTTTTGTCTTTATTCACGCTTCTATTCTCTTTCTTTGATTAGAATTGCTGAAGCTTTTGTGTTCTTCAATTGCAGTACTTAATGTTTCAGGACTTTATAGAAAAGGGTACCTTATTTTATGGTCAAGCTTGGACTTTCAATATCTTAATACTTCATTCAAAATTACTTCTCCAGCCTTCATAATGTTTTGTATTCAGAATAGATGCTTGATTAGCTTCACCGGATGCTTCTTAAGATAGGTACGGCACGTGGTTATCCACTGGGCACATTCACAAGGCTGTCAAACTAGTAGCATTCTGACCAGTTCGCGTATTATGCTTCTTTTATCCTCTTAATGGCCGAATTAGGATTCCATGTCTGAATGAAACTTGTAGATATGGATATTAGCTTTAAAGAGACATCGGTTTCATCCAATTCGGACACCTACAGCTCAATATATGTCCATCAGACGATACAAAGGTATGGCTGTCAGGAACAATATCATGTCCAAAACTTACGGATGCAATTTGACAAAGATAGAGATCGATTTCACTCTTGGTGTCTTCATGAGAATTGTCGTTATTTCTAGTCCTTCTAGCAATACCAAGATTGATTCTTTTGAACACTTAAAGTTCCAGAAATTGTCAACAGACGCTTGCATGTTCTGATTGTCATGAACAGTATCACATTTAGAGCTTGAAGAAGGAATTTCACTCTGATAGGGAATGGTTCAGATCTCAAATTCTCTAGGAAACATGTAGGTATTTTTCTTATATTTCATAACAAACCAAGATCAACACTTCATTTTGACGAGCGTACCTCAAAATACGACGTTTCGGGCACTTGATTGTCGGCAGCAGGCGCTTGACTTCAATCTTCAGTGTTTTTGCTTTCGCAGCATTTGTCTTTTGTCTTTATTCATGCTTGTCTTCTATTTCTTCTATTAGAATTGCTGAAGCTTTTGTCTTCTTCTATTACAGTACTTCATGCTTCAGGACTTTATAGAAAAAGGGTACCTTATTTTCTGGTCAAGCTTGGACTTTCAATATCTTAATACTTCATTCAAAATTACTTCTCCAGCCTTCACAATGTTTGTATTCTGAATAGACACTTGATTAGATTCACTGGACGCTTCTTAAATTAGCTAAGGCGCTTGGTTATCCACTAGACACATTCACAAGGTTGTTTTACTCGTAGCATTCTTAGCTATTAGCGTATTATGCTTCTTTGGCCCTCTTAATAGACTCATTAGGATTCGATACCTTAACAAAAATTGTAGATATGGATATTAGCTTTAATGAGACACTGGTTTAATCCAATTCGGGCACCAACAGCTCAATATATGGTCATCAGACGCTACATAGGTATGACTGTCAGGAACAACATCACGTCACCAACTTACGGATGCAATTTTACAAAGATAGAGATCGATTTCGCTCTTGACCTCTTCATGAGAGTTGCGGATATTTCTCTAAGCGTTCCAAAGATACCAAGATTGATGCTTTTGAACATGAAAAGCTCCAAAAAATGTCAGCAAACGCCTGCATTTTCTGATTGTCACGAACAATATCACATCTCAGGTTAGAAGAAGGAATTTCACTCAGATCGGGATTGGTTCAGATCTTGACTTCTCCAGGAAACATGTAGGTATTTATCTTATCTTTCTAACAAAACCAAGATCATTTCATTTCGACTAGCGTACCCTAAAATACGACGTTTCGGACGCTTGCTTATCTGCAGCATGCGCTTGACTTCAATCTTCGGTGTTTTTGCTTTTGTAGCTTTTGTACTTTTGTCTTTATTTGTTCTTCTTTTCTCTTTCTTCTATAAGATTTACTGAAGATTTTGTCTTCTACTATTATAATACTTGATATTTCAGAACTATATCGAAAAGGGTACCTCATTTTCTGGTCAAGCTTGGACTTCGAATATCTTAATACTTCATTCGAAATTACTTCTCCAGCCATCATAATGTTCTGTACTTTTGGTAGGCGATTGATTAGCTTCACCATAGGAGTCATAAATGAACTAAGGTGCTTGGTTATCCACTGGGCACATTCACAAGGTTATTTAATTTGTTGCGATCTGTTGACGTAGCGTATTATGCTTCTTTGACCCTCTTAATGCACGAATTAGGATTCGATGTCTTCATGAAACGTGTAGATATGGATATTAGCTTTAATGGGACACCGGTTTCATCCAATTCGGACACCTACAGTTCAATATATAGTCATCAGACGCTACAAATGTATGACTGTTAGGAACAACATCACGTCACCGACTTACGGATGCAATTTTGCAAAGATAGAGATCGATTTTGCTCTTGACCTCTTCATGAGAGTTGCAGATATTTCTCTAAGCCTTCCAACGATACCAACATTGATGCTTTTGAACACCTAAACCTCCAGAAATTGTCAACAGACGCTTGCATGTTCTAATTGTCATGAACAATATCACATCTCAAGCTTGAAGAAGGAATTTCACTCAGATCGGTATTGGTTCAAATCTCGACTTCTCCAGGAAAAATGTAGGTGTTTATCTTATCTTTCTAAAAAATCAAACATCACTTCATTTCGGCGAGCGTACCTCAAAATGCGACGTTTCGGACGCTTGATTATCGGCAACAGGCTCTTGACTTCAATCTTTTATGTTTTTACTTTCGCAGCATTTGTACTTTTGTCTTTATTCGCGCTTGTTTTCTCTTTCTTCTATTAGAATTGCTCAAGCTTTTGTGTTCTTCTATTACAGTACTTCATGCTTCAGGACTTTATAAAAAGGGGTACCTTATTTTCTGGTCAAGATTGGACTTTCAATATCTTAATACTTCATTCAAAATTACTTCTCCAGCCTTCACAATGTTTGTATTCTGAATAGACGCTTGATTTGCTTCACCGGACGCTTCTTAAATTAGCTAAGGCGCTTGGTTATCCACTAGGCACATTCACAAGGTTGTTTTACTCGTAGGATTCTCAGCTGTTAGAGTATTATGCTTCTTTGGCCCTCTTAATAGACGAATTAGGATTCGACGCCTTTACGAAAATTGTAGATATGGATATTAGCTTTAATGAGGCATCGGTTTCATCCAATTCGGACACCTACTGCTCAATATATGGTCATCAGAAAATACATAGGTATGACTGTCAGGAACAACATCACGTCACCAACTTACGGATGCAATTTGACCAAGATAGAGTTCGATTTCGCTCTTGACCTCTGCATGAGAGTTACGGATATTTCTCTAAGTGTTCCAAATATACCAAGATCGATGCTTTTGAACACCAAAAGCTCCAAAAATTGTCAGCAGACGCTTGCATGTTCTGACTGTCATGAACAATATCACATCTCATGCTAGAAGAAGGAATTTCACTCAGATCGGGATTGGTTCAGATCTCGACTTCTCCATGAAACATGTAGGTATTTATCTTATATTTCTAACAAAACCAAGATCATTTCATTTCGACGAGCGTACCCCAAAATACGACGTTTCGGATGCTTGCTTATCGGCAGCAGGCGCATGACTTCAATCTTCAGTGTTTTTGCTTTTGTAGCTTTTGTACTTTGGTCTTTATTTGTGTTTATTTTCTCTTTCTTTTTGTAGATACGCTGAAGCTTTTATCTTCTACTATTTCAATACTTGATATTTTAGAACTATATCGAAAAGGGTACCTCATTTTCTGGTCAAGCTTGGACTTTGAATATCTTAATACTTCATTCGACATTACTTCTCCAGCCATCATAATGTTCTGTATTCTTGGTAGACGATTGATTAGCTTCACCGTAGGAGTCTTAAATGAGCTAAGGCGCTTGGTTATCCACTGGGCACATTCACAAGGTTGTTTAACTTGTTGCGTTCTGTCGAGTTAGCGTATTATGCTTCTTTGTCCCTCTTAATGCACGAATTAAGATTCGATGTCTTCATGAAACGTGTAGATATGGATATTAGCTTTAATGAGACACCAGTTTCATCCAGTTCGGACACCTACAGCTCAATATATGGTCATCAGACGCTACAAAGATATGACTGTCAGGAACAACATCACGTCACCAACTTACGCTTGCAATTTGGCAAAGATAGAGATCGATTTTGCTCTTGACCTCTTCATGAGAGTTGCGGATATTTCTCTAAGCCTTCCAACGATATCGAGATCGATGCTTTTGAACACCTAAAGCTCCAGAAATTGTCAACAGACGCTTGCATGTTCTGATTGTTATGAACAGTATCACATCTCAAGCTTGAAGAAGGAATTTCATTCAGATCGGGATTGGTTCAGATCTCGACATCTGCCGGAAAAATGTAGGTGTTTATCTTATCTTTCTAACAAAACCACCATCACTTCATTTCGACATGCGTACCTCAAAATGCGACGTTTCGGATGCTTGATTATCGGCAACAGGAGCTTGACTTCAATCATCTGTGTTTTTACTTTCGCAGCATTTGTACTTTTGTCTTTATTCGCGCTTGTCTTCTCTTTCTTCTATTAGAATTGCTGAAGCTTTTGTGTTCTTCTATTCCAGTACTTCATGCTTCAGGACTTTATAGAAAAAGGTACCTTATTTTCTGGTCAAGCTTGGACTTTCAATATCTTAATACTTCATTCAAAATTACTTCTCTAGCCTTCATAATGTTTGTATTCTGAATAGACGCTTGATTAGCTTCACCGGACGCTTCTTAAATTAGCTATGGCTCTTGGTTATCCACTAGGCACATTCACAAGTTAGTTTTACTCGTAGCATTCTTAGCTGTTAGAGTATTATGCTTCTTTGGCCCTCTTAATGGACGAATTAGGATTCGATGCCTTTACGAAAATTCAAGATATGGATATTAGCTTTATTGAGACACCGTTTTATCCAATTCGGACACCTACAGCTCAATATATGTTCATCATACGATACATAGGTATGACTGTCAGGAACAAAATCACGTCACCAACTTACGGATGCAAATTGACAAAGATATATATCGATTTCGCTCTTAACCTCTTCATGAGAGTTGCGGCTATTTCTCTAACCGTTCCAAAGATACCAAGATCGATGCTTTTGAACACCAAAAGCTCCAAAAATTGTCAGCAGACGCTTGCATGTTCTGACTGTTATGAATAATATCACATCTCCAGCTAGAAAAAGGAATTTCACTCAAATCGGGATTGGTTCAGATCTCGACTACTCCAGGAAACATGTAGGTATTTATCTTATCTTTCTAACAAAACCAAGGTCATTTCATTTCGACGAGCGTACCCCAAAATACGACGTTTCGGACGCTTGCTTATCGGTAGCAGGCGATTGACTTCAATCTTCAATGTTTTTGCTTTTGTAGCTTTTGTACTTTGGTCTTTATTTGTGTTTATTTTCTCTTTCTTCCAGTAGATTTGCTGAAGCTTTTGTCTTCTACTATTACGATACTTGATATTTCAGAACTATAACGAAAAGGGTACCTCATTTTTTGGTCAAGCTTGGACTTTGAATATCTTAAAACTTCATTCGAAATTACTTCTCCAGCCATCATAATGTTCTGTATTCTGGGTAGACGATTGATTAGCTTCACCGTAGGAGTCTTAAATGAGCTAAGGCACTTGGTTATCCACTGGGCACATTCGCAAGCTTGTTTAACTTGTTGCTTTCTATCGAGTTAGCGTATTATACTTCTTTGACCCTCTTAATGCACGAATTAAGATTCGATGTCTTTATGAAACGTGTAGATATGGATATTAGCTTTAATGAGACACCAGTTTCATCCAATTCGGACACCTACAGCTTAATATATGGTCATCAGACGCTACAAAGGTATGACTGTCTGGAACAACATCACGTCACCAGCTTACGCATGCAATTTGGCAAAGATAGAGATCGATTTTGCTCTTGACCTCTTCATGAGAGTTGCGGATATTTCTTTAAGCCTTCCTACGATGCCAAGATCGATGCTTTTGAAAACCTAAAGCTCGAGAAATTGTCAACAGACGCTTGCATGTTCTGATTGTCATGAACAGTATCACATCTCAAGCTTGAAGAAGGAATTTCAGTCAGATCGGGATTGGTTCAGATCTCGACTTCTCCAGGAAAAATGTAGGTGTTTATCTTATCTTTCTAACAAAACCAAGATCACTTCATTTCGACGAGCGTACCTCCAAATGCGATGTTTTGGACACTTGATTATCGGAAACAGGCGCTTGACTTCAATCTTCTGTGTTTTTACTTTCGCAGCATTTGTACTTTTGTCTTTATTCGCGCTTGTCTTCTCTTTCTTCTATTAGAATTGCTGAAGCTTTTGTGTTCTTCTATTACAGTACTTCATGCTTTAGGACTTTATAGAAAAGGGTAGCTTATTTTCTGGTCAAGCTTGGACTTTCAATATCTTAATACTTCATTCAAAATTACTTCTCCAGCCTTCATAATGTTTGTATTCTGAATAGACGATTGATTAGCTTCACCGGACGCTTCTTAAGTTAGCTAAGGCGCTTGGTTATCCACTAGGCACATTCACAAGGTTGTTTTACTCTTAGCATTCTTAGCTTTTAGAGTATTATGCTTCTTTGGCCCTCTTAATGGACGAATTAGGATTCAATGCCCTTACGAAACGTGTAGATATGGATATTAGCTTTAATGAAACACCAGTTTCATCCAATTTAGACACCTACAGCTTAATATATGGTCATCAGACGTTACAAAGGTATGACTGTCAGGAACAACATCACGTCACCAACTTACGCATGCAATTTGGTAAAGATAGAGATCGATTTTGCTCTTGACCTCTTCATGAGTGTTGTGGATATTTCTCTAAGCCTTCCAACGATACCAAGATCGATGCTTTTGAACACCTAAAGCTCCAGAAATTGTCAACAGACGCTTGCATGTTCTGATTGTCATGAATAGTATCACATCTCAAGCTTGAAGAAGGAATTTCACTCAGATCGGGATTGGTTCAGATCTCGACTTCTGCAGGAAAATGTAGGTGTTTATCTTATCTTTCTAACAAAACCAAGATCACTTCATTCCGACGAGCGTACTTCAAAATGCGACGTTTCGGACGCTTGATTATCAGCAACATGCGCTTGACTTCAATCTTCTGTGTTTTTACTTTTGCAGCATTTGAACTTTTGTCTTTATTCGCGCTTGTCTTCTCTTTCTTTTATAGAAGCTTTTGTGTTCTTCTATTACCGTACTTCATGCTTCAGGACTTTATAGAAAAGGGTACCTTATTTTCTGGTCAAGCTTGGACTTTCAATATCTTAATACTTCATTCAAAATTACTTCTCCATCCTTCATAATGTTTTGTATTCAGAATAGATGCTTGATTAGCTTCACCGGACGCTTCTTAAATTAGGTACGGCGCGTGGTTATCCACTAGGCACATTCACAAGGCTGTCAAACTAGTAGCATTCTGACCAGTTCGCTTATTATGCTTCTTTGATCCTCTTAATGGCGGAATTAGGATTCCATGTCTGTACGAAACATGTAGATATGGATATTAGCATTAAAGAGACACCAGTTTCATCCAATTCGGACACCTACAGCTTAATATATGGCCATCAGACGATACAAAGGTATGGCTATCAGGAACAATATCATGTCAAAAAATTACGGATGCAATTTGGCAAAGATAGATATCGATTTCACTCTTGGCGTCTTCATGAGAATTGTCGTTATATCTAAACCTTCCAACAATTCCAAGATTGATGCTTTTGAACACCTAAAGCTCCAGAAATTGCCAACAGACGCTTGCATGTTCTGATTGTCATGAACAGTATCACATTTTGAGCTTGAAGATGGAATTTCACTCAGATAGAGAATGGTTCAGATCTCGATTTTTCCAGGAAACATGTAGGTATTTCACTTATCTTTCTTAACAAACCAATATCATCACTTCATTTTGACGAGCAAACCTCAAAATACGACGTTTCGGGCACTTGATTGTCGGCAGCAGGCGCTTGACTTCAATCTTCAATGTTTTTGCTTTCGCAGCATTTGTACTTTTGTCTTTATTCACCCTTGTCTTCTATTTCTTCTATTAGAATTGCTGAAGCTTTTGTCTTCTTCTATTACAGAGCTTCATGCTTCAGGACTTTATAGAAAAGGGTACCTTATTTTCTGGTCAAGCTTGGACTTTCAATATCTTAATACTTCATTCAAAATTACTTCTCCAGCCTTCATAATGTTTGTATTCTGAATAGACACTTGATTAGCTTCACCGGACGCTTCTTAAATTAGCTAAGGCGCTTGGTTATCCACTAGGCACATTCACAAGGTTGTTTTACTCGTAGCATTCTTAGCTGTTAGCGTATTATGCTTCTTTGGCCCTCTTAATGGACTCATTAGGATTCGATGCCTTTACGAAAATTGTAGATATGGATATTAGCTTTAATGAGACACCAGTTTCATCCAATTCGGACACCTAAAGCTCAATATATGGTCATCAGACGCTACATTGGTATGACTGTCAGGAACAACATCACGTCACCAAGTTACGGATGCAATTTGACAAAGATAGAGATTGATTTCGCTCTTGACCTCTTCATGAGAGTTGCTGATATTTCTCTAAGCGTTCCAAAGATACCAAGATTGATGCTTTTGAACACCAAAAGCTCCAAAAATTGTCAACAGACGCTTGCATGTTCTGATTGTCATGAACAATATCACATCTCAAGATAGAAGAAGGAATTTCACTCATATCGGGATTGGTTCAAATCTTCACTTCTCCAGGAAACATGCAGGTATTTATCTTATATTTCTAACAAAACGAAGATCATTTCATTTCGACGATCGCACCCCAAAATCCGACGTTTGGGATTCTTGCTTATCGGTAGCAGGCGCTTGACTTCAATCTTCAGTGTTTTGGCTTTTGTAGCTTTTGTACTTTTGTCTTTATTTGTGCTTCTTTTCTCTTTCTTCTATAAGATTTGCTGAAGCTTTTGTCTTCTACTATTATAATACTTGATATTTCAGAACTATATCAAAAAGGGTACCTCATTTTCAGGTCAAGCTTGGACATTGAATATCTTAATACTTCATTCGAAATTACTTCTCCAGCCATCATAATGTTCTGTATTTTTTGTAGACGATTGACTAGCTTCACCGTAGGAGTCTTAAATGAACTAAGACGCTTGGTTATCCACTGGGCACATTCACATTGTTGTTTAATTTGTTGCGATCTGTCGTGTTAGCGTATTATGCTTCTTTGACCCTCATAATGCACGAATTAGGATTCGATGTCTTCATGAAACGTGTAGATATGGATATTAGCTTTAATGAGACACCGGTTTCATCCAATTCGGACACCTACATCTCAATATATGGTCATCAGACGCTACAAAGGTATGACTGTCAGGAAAAACATCACGTCACCAACTTACGGATGCAATTTTGCAAAGATAGAGATCGATTTTGCACTTGACCTCTGCATGAGAGTTGCAGATATTTCTCTAAGCCTTCCAACGATACCACGATCGATGCTTTTGAACACCTAAAGCACCAGAAATTGTCAACAGAAGCTTGCATGTTCTGATTGTTATGAACAGTATCACATCTCAAGGTTGAAGAAGGAATTTCACTCAGATAGATAATGGTTCAGATCTCGACATCCCTAAGAAACATGTAGGTATTTCTCTTATCTCTCTTGAAAAACAAAGATCACTTCATTTCGACGAGCGTACCTAAAAATACGATGTTTCGGGCGCTTGATTGTCGGCAGCAGGCGCATGACTTCAATCTTCAGTGTTTTTGCATTCGTAGCATTTATACTTTTGTCTTTATTCACGCTTGTATTCTCTTTCTTATATTAGAATTGCTGAAGCTTTTGTGTTCTTCTATTGCAGTACTTCATGCTTCAGGACTTTATAGAAAAGGGTACCTTATTTTCTGGTCAAACTTGGACTTTGAATATCTTAATACTTCATTCAAAATTACTTCTCCAGCCATCATAATGTTCTGTAATTTGGGTGGACGATGGATTAGCGTCACCGTAGGAGTCTTAAATGAACTAAGGCGCTTGGTTATCCACTGGGCACATTCACATGGTTGTTTAATTTGTTGCGATCTGTCGAGTTAGCATATTATGCTTCTTTGACCCTCTTAATGCACGAATAAGGATTCGATGTCTTCATGAAACGTGTAGATATGGATATTAGCTTTAATGAGACACTGGTTTCATCCAATTTGGACACTTACAGCACAATATATGGTCATCAGACGCTACAAAGGTATGCCTGTCAGGAAAAACATCACGTCACCAACTTACGGATGCAATTTGGCAAAGATAGAGATCGATTTTGCACTTGACCTCAGCATGAGAGTTGCAGATATTTCTCTAAGCCTTCCAACGATACCACGATCGATGCTTTTGAACACCTAAAGCACCAGAAATTGTCAACAGAAGCTTGCATGTTCTGATTGTTATGAACAGTATCACATCTCAAGGTTGAAGAAGGAATTTCACTCAGATAGATAATGGTTCAGATCTCGACATCCCTAAGAAACATGTAGGTATTTCTCTTATCTTTCTTAAAAAACAAAGATCACTTCATTTCGACGAGCGTACCTCAAAATACGATGTTTCGGGCGCTTGATTGTCGGCAGCAGGCGCTTGACTTCAATCTTCAGTGTTTTTGCATTCGCAGCATTTATACTTTTGTCTTTATTCACGCTTGTATTCTCTTTCTTATATTAGAATTGCTGAAGCTTTTGTGCTCTTCTATTGCAGTACTTCATGCTTCAGGACTTTATAGAAAAGGGTATCTTATTTTCTGGTCAAACTTGGACTTTGAATATCTTAATACTTCATTCAAAATTACTTCTCCAGCCATCATAATGTTCTGTAATTTGGGTGGACGATGGATTAGCGTCACCGTAGGAGTCTTAAATGAACTAAGGCGCTTGGTTATCCACTGGGCACATTCACATGGTTGTTTAATTTGTTGCGATCTGTCGAGTTAGCATATTATGCTTCTTTGACCCTCTTAATGCACGAATAAGGATTCGATGTCTTCATGAAACGTGTAGATATGGATATTAGCTTTAATGAGACACTGGTTTCATCCAATTTGGACACTTACAGCAAAATATATGGTCATCAGACGCTACAAAGGTATGCCTGTCAGGAAAAACAACACGTCACCAACTTACGGATGCAATTTGCCAACGATAGAGATCGATTTTGCTCTTGACCTCTTCATGAGAGTTGTAAATATTTCTCTAAGCCTTCCAACGAAACCAAGATCGATGCTTTTGAACACCTAAAGCTCCAGAAATTGTCAACAGAAGCTTGCATGTTCTGATTGTCATGAACAGTATCACATCTCAAGGTTGAAGAAGGAATTTCACTCAGATAGATATTGGTTCAGATCTCGACATCCCCAGGAAACATGTAGGTATTTCTCTTATCTTTGTTAAAAAACAAAGATCACTTCATTTCGATGAACGTACCGCAAAATATGACGTTTCGGGCGCTTGATTGTCGGCAGCAGGCGCTTGACTTCAATGTTCAATGTTTTTGCATTCGCAGCATTTGTACTTTTGTCTTTATTCAATCATGTATTCTCTTTCTTATATTAGAATTGCTGATGCTTTTGTGTTCTTCTATTGTAGTACTTCATGCTTCAGGACATTATAGAAAAGGGTGCCTTATTTTCTGGTCAAGCTTGGACTTTGAATATCTTAATACTTCATTCAAAATTACTTCTCCAGCCTTCATAATGTTTGGATTCTGAATAGACACTTGATTAGCTTCACCGGTCGCTTCTTAAATTAGCTAAGGCGCTTGGTTATCCACTGGGCACATTCACAAAGTTGTTTTACTCGTACCATTCTTAGATGTTAGCATATTATGCTTCTTTGGCCCTCTTAATGGACGAATTAGGATTCGATACCTGTACGAAAATTGTAGATATGGATATTAGCTTTAATGAGACACCGGTTTCATCCAATTCGGACAGCTACAGCTCAATATACGGTCATTAGACGCTACATAGGTATGGCTGTCAGGAACAACATCACGTCACCAACTTACGGATGCAATTTGACAAAGATAGAGATCGATTTCGCTCTTAACCTCTTCATGATAGTTGCGGATATTTCTCTAAGGGTTCCAAGGATACCAAGATCGATGCTTTTGAACACCAAAAGCTCCAAAAATTGTCAGCAGACGATTGCATGTTCTGATTGTCATGAACAATATCACATCTCAAGCTAGAAGAAGGAATGTCACTCAGATCGGGATTGGTTCAGATCTCGACTTCTCCAGGAAACATGTAGGTATTTATCTTATATTTCTAACTCAACCATGATCATTTCATTTCGACGAGCGTACCCCAAAATACGACGTTTCGGACGCTTGCTTATCGGCAGCACGCGCTTGACTTCAGTCTTCAGTGTTTTTGCTTTTGTAGCTTTTGCACTTTTGTCTTTATTTGTGCTTCTTTTCTCTTTCTTCTATTAGATTTGCTGAAGCTTTTGTATTCTACTATTACAATACTTGATATTTCAGAACTATATCGAAAAGGGTACCATATATTCTGGTGAAGATTGGACTTTGAATATCTTAATACTTCATTCGAAATTACTTCTCCAGCCATCATAAAGTTCTGTATTTTGGGTAGACGATTGATTAGCTTCACCGTAGGAGTCTTAAATGAACTAAGGCGCTTGGTTATCCACTGGGCGCATTCACAAGGTTGTTTAACTTGTTGCGTTCTGTAGAGTTACCGTATTATGCTTCTTTGACCCTCTTAATGCATGAATTAGGATTCGGTGTCTTCATGAAACGTGTAGATATGGATATTAGCTTTAATGAGACACTGGTTTCATCTAATTCGGACACCTACAGCTCAATATATGGTCATCAGACGCTACAAAGGTATGCCTGTCAGGAAAAACATCACGTCACCAACTTACGGATGCAATTTGGCAAAGATAGAGATCGATTTTGCTCTTGACCTCTTCATGAGAGTTGCAGATATTTCTCTAAGTCTTCCAAAGTTCCCAAGATCGATGCTTTTGAACACCTAAAGCTCCAGAAATTGTCAACAGAAACTTGCATGTTCTGATTGTCATGAACAGTATCACATCTCAAGGTTGAAGAAGGAATTTCACTCAGATAGATATTGGTTCAGATCTCGACATCCCTAGGAAACATGTAGCTATTTCTCTTATATTTGTTAAAAAACAAAGATCACTTCATTTCGATGAGCGTACCTCAAAATACGACGTTTCGGGCTCTTGATTGTCGGCAGCAGGCGCTTGACTTCAATGTTCAATGTTTTTGCTTTCGCATCATTTGTACTTTTGTCTTTATTCTCGCTTGTCTTCTTTTTCTTCTATTAGAATTGCTGAAGCTTTTGTGTTCTTCTATTGCAGTACTTCATGCTTCAGGACTTTACAGAAATGGGTACCTTATTTTCTGGTCAAGCTTGGACTTTCAATATCTTAATACTTCATTCAAAATTACTTCTCCTGCCTTCATATTGTTTGTATTCTGTATAGACGCTTGATTAGATTCACCGGACGCTTCTTAAATTAGCTATGGCGCTTGATTATCCACTGGGCACATTCACAAGGCTGTTAAACTCGTAGGATTCTTAGCAGTTAGTGTATTATGCTTCTTTGACCCTCTTAATGGACGAATTAGGATTCGATATCTTTATCAAACTTGTAGATATGGATATTAGATTTAATGAGACACCGGTTTCATCCAATTCGGACACCTACAACTCAATATATGGTCATCAGACGCTACATAGGTTTGACTGTCAGGAACAACATCACGTCGCCAACTTACGGATACAATTTCACATAGATAGAGATCGATTTCACTCTTGACCACTTCATGAGAGTTGCCGATATTTCCCTCATCCTTCCAACGATGCCAAGATCAAAGCTTTTGACACCTAAAGCTCCAGAAATTGTCAGTAGACGCTTGCATGTTCTGATTGTCATGAACGGTATCACATCTCAAGCTTTAAGAAGGAATTTCACTCAGATCAAGATTGGTTCAGATCTCGACTTCTCCAGGAAACATGTAGGTGTTTATCTTATCTTTCTTACAAAACCAAAATCACTTCACTTCAACGAGCGTACCTCAAAATACGACGGTTAGGATGCTTTATTATTGGCAGCAGGCGCTTGATTTCAATCTTCAGTGTTTTTGCTTTCGCAGCATTTGTACATTTGTCTTTATTCACTCTCGTCTTCTCTTTCTTCTATTAGAATTGCCGAAGCTTTTGTGTTCTTCTATTGCAGTACTTCATGCTTCAGGACTTTATAGAAACGGGTACCTTATTTTCTGGTCAAGCATGGACTTTGAATATCTTAATACTTCATTCAAAATTACTTCTCCAGCTTTCATAATGTTTTGCATTCTGAATAGACGCTAGATTAGCTTCACCGAACGCTTCTTAAGTTAGCTAAGGCGCGTGGTTATCCACTGGGCACATTCATAAGGCTGTCAAACTAGTAGCATTCTGACCGGTTCGCGTATTATGCTTCTTTGATCCTATTAATGGCCGAATTAGGATTTGATGTCTAAATGAAACTTGTAGATATGGATATTAGCTTTAAAGAGACACTGGTTTCATCAAATTCGGACACCTACAGCTCAATATATAGGCATCAGACGCTACAAAGGTATGATTACAGGAACAATATCACGTCAAAAACTTACGGATGCAATTTCACAAAAATAGAGATCGATTTCACTCTTGGCGTCTCCATGAGAATTGTCGTTATCTCTAAGCCTTCGAACGATAGCAAAATTGATGCTTTTTAACTCCTAAAGCCCCAGAAATTGTCTGCAGACGCTTGCATGTTCTGATTGCAATGAACAGTTTCATATTTAGAGCTTGAAGAAGGAATTTCAGTTAGATAGAGATTGGTTCAGATCTCGACTTCTCCAGGAAACATGTAGGTAATTCTCTTATCTCTCTTAAAAAACCAAGATCATCATTTCATTTCGACAAGCGTGCCTCAAAATACAACATTTCGTGCGCTTGATTACCGGCAGCAGGCTCTTGACTTCAATCTTCAGTGTTTTTGCTTTTGCAGCTTTTGTACTTTTGTCTTTATTCACGCTTGTCTTCTCTTCCTTCTATTAGAATTGCTGATGCTTTTGTCTTCTTCTATTACAGTACTTCATGCTTCAGGACTATATATAGAAAAGGGTACCTTATTTTCTGGTCAAGCTTGGACTTTCAATATCTTAATACTTCATTCAAAATTACTTCTCCTGCCTTCATAATGTTGGTATTCTGAATTGATGCTTGATTAGATTCACCGGACACTTCTTAAATTAGCTAAGGGGCTTGTTTATCCACTGGGCACATTCACAAGGCTGTTAAACTCGTAGTAGTCTTAGCAGTTAGCGTATTATGCTTCTTTGACCCTCTTAATGGACGAATTAGGATTCGATGTCTTCATGAAACTTGTAGATATGCATATTAGATTTAATGAGACACCAGTTTAATTCAATTCGGACACCTACAACTCAATATATGGTCATCAGACGATACATAGGTATGACTGTCAGGAACAACATTACGTCACCAACTTACGTATACAATTTGACCTAGATAGAGAGCGATTTCACTCTTGACCTCTTCATGAGAGTTGCGGATATTTCTCTCAGCCTTCCAACGATACCAAGATCGATGCTTTTGAACACCTAAAGCTTCATAAATTGTTAGTAGACACTTGCATGTTCTGATTGTCATGAACAGTATCACATCTCAAGCTTGAAGAAGGAATTTAACCAAGATCGGGATTAGGTCAGATCTCGACTTCCACAGGAAACATGCAGGTATTTATCTTATCTTTCTAACAAAACCAAGATCACCTTATTTCGACGAGCGTACCTCAAAATACGACATTTCGGACGCTTGATTATCGGCAGCAGGCGCTTGACTTCAATCTTTAGTGTTTTTGCTTTCGCAGCATTAGCACTTTTGTCTTTATCCACGCATGTCTTCTCTTATTTCTATTAGAATTGCTGAAGTTTTTGGCTTCTTCTATTACAGTACTTTACAGAAAGGGGTACCTTATTTTCTGGTCAAGCTTAGGCTTTCAATATCGTAATACTTCATTCAACATTACTTCTCCAGCCTTCATAATGTTTGTATTCTGAATAGATGCTTGATTAGGTTAACCGGACGCTTCTCAAATTAGCTAAGGCGCTTGATTATCCACTAGGCACATTCACAAGGCTATTTAACTCATAGCATTCTTAGCAGTTGGCGTATTATGCTTCTTTGACAAAGATAGAGATCGATTTCACTCTTAGCGTCTTCATGAGAATTGTCGTTATTTCTAAGCCTTCCAACAATACCAAGATCGATGCTTTTGAACACCTAAGGCTTCAGAAATTGTCGGCAGAACCTTGCATGTTCTGATTGCCGTGAATAGTGTCACATCTCAAGCTTGAAGAAGGAATTTCACTCAGATAGATATTGGTTCAGATCTCGACATCTCCAGGAAATATGTAGGTATTTCTCTTATCTTTCTTAAAAAACAAAGATCACTTCATTTCGACGAGCGTAGCACAAAATACGATATTTCGGGTACTTGATTGTCGGCAGCAGGCGCTTGACTTCAATCTTCAGTGTTTTTGCTTTCACAGCATTTGTACTTTTCTCTTTATTCACTCTTGTCTTCTCTTTCTTCTATTAGAATTGCTTAAGTTTTTGTGTTCTTCTATTAAAGTACTTCATGCTTCAGGACTTTATAGAAAAGGGTACCTTATTTTCTGGTCAAGCGTGGACTTTCAATATCTTAATACTTCATTCGAAATTAATTCTCCAACCTTCATATTTTTTGTATTCTGAATAGTTAAGGCGCTTGATTATCCACTGGGCACATTCACAAGGCTGTCAAACTAGTAGCATTCTGACCAGTTCACGTATTATGCTTCTATGATCCTCTTAATGGCCGAATTAGGATTCGATGTCTGTATAAAACTTATAGAAATGGATATTAGCTTTAATGAGACACCGGTTTCATCCAATTCGGACACCTACAGCTCAATATATGGCCATCAGACGCTACAAAGGTATGGCTGTCAGGAACAATATCATGTCAAAAACTTACGGATGCAATTTGACAAAGATAGAGATCGATTTCACTCTTGGCGTCTTCATGAGAATTGTCGTTACTTCTAAGCCTTCTAACGATAGCAAAATTAATGCTTTTGAACGCCTAAAGCTCTAGAAATTGTCAGCATACGCTTGCATGTTCTGAATGTCAAGAACAGTATCACATTTTGAGCTTGAAGAAGGAATTTCACTCAGATCGGGATAGGTTCAGATCTCGACTTCTCCAGGAAACATGTAGGTATTTATCTTATCTTTCTGACAATACCAAGATCACTTCATTTCAACGAGCGTACCTAAAAATATGACATTTCGGGTGCTTGATTGTCGGCAACAGGCGCTTGACTTCAATCTTCAGTGTGTTTGCTTTCACAGCATTTGTACTTTTGTCTTTATTCATGCTTGTCTTCTCTTTCTTCTATTAGAATTGCCGAAGCTTTTGCGTTCTTTATTGTAGTACTTCATGCTTCCGGACTTTATAGAAAAGGGTACCTTATTTTCTGGTCAAGCTTGGACTTTGAATATCTTAATGCTTCACTCAAAATTACTTCTCCAGCCTTCATATGACTTGTATTCTGAATAGATGCTTGATTAGCTTCACTGGGCGTTTCTTAAATTAGCTAAGGCGCGTGGTTATCCACTGGGCACATTCACAAGCCTATCAAACTAGTAGCATTCTGACCAGTTCGCTTATTATGCTACTTTGATCCTCTTAATGGCCAAATTAGGATTCGATGTCTGAATGAAACTTGTAGATATGGATATTAGCTTTAAAGAGAGGCTGGTTTCATCCAATTCGGACATCTACAGCTCAACATATAGCCATCAGACGCTACAAAGGTTTAATTGTCAGGAACAATATCACGTCAAAAACTTACGGATGCAATTTGACAAAGATAGAGGTCGATTTCACTCTTGGCGTCTTCATGAGAATTTTCGTTACTTCTAAGCCTTCCAACGATAGCAAAATTGATGCCATTGAACTCCTAAAGCAGCAGAAATTGTCAGCAGACGCTTGCGTTCTGAATGTCATGAACAGTATCACATTTTGAGCTTGAAGAAGGAATTTCACTCAGATAGAGATTGGTTCAGATCTCGACTTCTCCAGGGAACATGTAGATATTTCTCTTATCTTTCTTAAAAAACTAAGATCATCACTTCATTTCGACGAGCGTACCTCAAAATACGACGTTTTGGGCGCTTGATTACCGGCAGCAGGCGCTTGAATTCAATCTTTAGTATTTTTGCTTTCGCAGCATTTGTACTTTTGTCTTTATTCACGCTTGTCTTCTCTTTCTTCTATTTGAATTACCAAAGCATTTGTGTTCTTCTATTGCAGTACTTCATGCTTCAGGACTTTATAGAAAAGGGTACTTTAGTTTCTGGTCAAGGTTGGACTTTGAATATCTTAATATTTCATTCAAAATTACTCCTCCAGCCTTCATAATGTTTTGTATTCTGAATAGACGCTTGATTAGCTTCACTAGACGCTTCTTAAATTAGCTAAGGCTCGTGGCTATCCGCTGGGCACATTCACAAGGCTGTCAAACTTGTATTATTCTGACTGGATCGCGTATTATGCTTCTTTGATCCTCTTAATGGCCGAATTAGGATTCGATGTCTGAATGAAACTTGTAGATATGGATATTAGCTTTAAAGAGACATGGGTTTCATCCAATTCGGACACCTACAGCTCAATATATAGCCATCAGACGCTAAAAAGGTTTGATTACAGGAACAATATCACGTTAAAAACTTATGGATGCAATTTGACAAAGATAGAGATCGATTTCACTCTTGGCGTCATCATGAGAATTTTCGTTATTTCTAAGCCATCGAATGATAGCAAAATTGATGCTTTTGAACTCCTAAAGCTCCAGAAATTGTCTGCAGACGCCTGCATGTTCTGATTGTCATGAACAGTATCAAATTTAGAGCTTGAAGAAGAAATTTCACTTAGATAGAGATTGGTTCAGATCTCGACTTCTCCAGGAAACATGTAGGTAATTCTCTTATCATTCTTAAAAAACCAAGATCATCACTTCATTTCGACGAGCGTGCCTCAAAATATGACTTTTCGGGTGCTTGATTACCGGCAGCAGGCGCTTGGCTTCAATCTTCAGTGTTTTTGCTTTTGCAGCTTTTGTACTTTTGTCTTTATTCACGCTTGTCTTCTCTTTCTTCTATTAGAATTGCTGATGCTTTTGTCTTCTTCTATTACAGTACTTCATGCTTCAGGACTTCATAGAAAAGGGTACCTTATTTTCTGGTCAAGCTTGGACTTTCAATATCTTAATACTTCATTCAAAATTACTTCCCCAACCTTCATAATGTTTGTATTCTCAATAGACGCTTGATTAGATTCACCGGACGCTTCTTAAATTAGCTAAGGCGCTTGTTTACCCACTAGGCACATTCACAAGGCTGTTAAACTCGTAGCATTCTTAGCAGTTAGCGTATTATGCTTCTTTGACCCTCTTAATTGTCAAATTAGGATTCGATGTCTTCATGAAACTTGATATGCATATTAGATTTAATGAGACACCGGTCTAATCTAATTCGGAAACCTACAGCTCAATATATGGTCATCAGATGATACATAGGTATGACTGTACGGAACAACATCACGTCGCCAACTTACGGATGCAATTTGAAAAAGATAGAGATCGATTACGCTCTTGACCTCTTCATGAGAGTTGCGGATATTTTTCTAAGCTATCCTACGATCCCAAGATCGAAGCATTTGAACACTTAAAGCTCCAGAAATTGTCAGCAGACGCTTGCATGTTCTGATTGTCATGAACAGTATCACATCTCAAGCTTGAAGAAGGAATTTCACTCAGATCGGGATTGGTTCAGATCTCGATTTCTACAGGAAACATGTAGGTATTTATCCTATCTTTCTAACAAAACCAAGATCACTTCATTTCGACGAGCGTACCTCAAAATAAGACGTTTTGGACGCTTGATTATCGGCAGCAAGTGCTTGACTTCAATCTTTAGTGTTTTTGCTTCGCAGCATTGGCACTTTTGACTTTATTCACGCTTGTCTTCTCTTTCTTCTATTAGAATTGCTGAAGCTTTTGGCTTCTGCTGTTACAGGACTTCATGCTTCAGGACTTTATGAAAAAAGGGTACCTTATTTTCTGGTCAAGCTTAGACTTTCAATATCGTAATACTTCATTCAACATTACTTCTCCAACCATCATAATTTTTGTATTCTGAATAGACACTTGATTAGATTCACCGGCTTCTTAAATTAGCTAAGGCGCTTGATTATCCACAGGGCACATTCACAAGGCTGTTTAACTCGTAGCATTCTTAGCAGTTAGCGTATTATGCTTCTTTGACAAAGATAGAGATCGATTTCACCCTTAGCGTCTTCAAGAGAATTGTCGTTATTTCTAACCCTTCCAACGATACCAAGATCGATGCTTTTGAACACCTAAAGCTCCAGAAATTGTCGGGAGATGCTTGCATGTTTCGATTGTCATGAACAGTATCACATCTCTAGCTTGAAGAAGGAATTTCACTCAGATAGATATTGGTTCAGATCTCGACATCTTCAGGAAACATGTAGGTATTTCTCTTATCTTTTTTTAAAAAAAAAAAAAGATCACTTCATTTCGACGAGCGTACCTCAAAATACGACGTTTCGAGCGCTTGATTGTCGGCAGCAGGCGCTTGACTTCAATGTTTAATGTTTTTGCTTTAGCAGCATTTGTACTTTTCTCTTTATTCATGCTTCTCTTCTCTTTCTTCTATTAGAATTGCTGAAGCTTTTGTATTCTTATATTACAGTACTTCATGCTTCAGGACTTTATGGAAAAGGGTACCTTATTTTCTGGTCAAGCTTGGACTTTCAATATCTTTATACTTAATTCAAAATTACTTCTCCAGCCTTCATATTGTTTGTATTCTGAATAGACGCTTGATTAGATTCACCGGACGCTTCTTAAATTAGCTAAGGCGCTTGATTATCCACTGGGCACATTCACAAGGCTATCAAACTAGTAGCATTCTGACCAGTTCATGTATTATACTTCTTTGATCGTCTTAATGGACGAATTAGGATTCGATGTCTTTATGAAACTTGTAGATATGGATATTAGATTTAATGAAACACCGGTTTCATCCAATTCGGACACCTACAAGTCAATATATGGCCATCCGACGCTACAAAGGTATGGCTGTCAGGAACAATATCATGTCAAAAACTTACGGACGCAATTTGACAAAGATCGAGATCGATTTCACTCTTGGCGTCTTCATGAGAATTGTCGTTATTTCTAAGCCTTCCAGCAATACCAAGATTGATGCTTTAGAACTTTTAACACTACAAGAAATTCAGCTTTTAGCGTCGGCCAAAAGCCTACGCTACAAGGCAAAAGTCGACGCTAACGGCCACTTTAGCGTCGGCCATGCGTCGGCATCGTGGCCGACGTTTTATCGCTCGTCGATACGTTTAGCGTCGGAATTATCGAGGCCGACGCTATCTTAGCGTCGGCTAAGCCTACGCTAAATTTTCAGCTAACCCTTGTTGTCAAATGGTCGACGCAAAGTTAGCGTCGGCCAAAACCCACGCTATCAAGCCTCGGCTGACCTACGCTACAGTTAGCGTCGGCCACAGCCCACGCTCGTTAGCGTCGGCCTGGCCTACGCTAATGTTTTTTTTTTTTTCAAAAAAAAAATATCTTTTGTTGTCTTACTCTCATCTGCCAGTTTATCTTTCAGAACAATGACTAATTCAAAAAACCCACATTTGCAGAAACAGAACAAAAAAAATAGAAAAATCAATCACACAATGCAAACTACAGAGTTGGCACGAGTAATTAAAACAAGCGAACTTCTAAATTTGACATTATGAACTAGAGAATGAACAACCATAATAAGCTTCAAGAACTAAGCCAAAAACTAGATTCAAACTTCAAAATACACACACAACTAAATGGGACTGGTTTCATAAACAAACATGAAAGCATCATGAAATTTTCTTAAACAATATTTTTTGAGTTGAAGGAAATGGAACAATTTCATGAACAGACATGAAAGCCTCCAGGAGATTCTTTTATAAATTACCTCTATAAGCCGAAAAAAAAATCCTTTAGATTCTCTGTCTCCCCAACTGAAAATAGAAGGAATGCCAACATTTTGAAGTCTTTTCCATAACTCTAGAAACAACAGATGACCAAAACCCTGTAGGATATTAACTATTAATTATATTATAATGTTATTTAGTTGGGCATATAACCATATAAACATATAGACAATAGAAGAAAAACATAAGTAGGAGAACTAGGAAAAGGCTTTAACATGTCACACAAGTTGCTAGAGCTCAATATAATTGAGGCACACATAAATGAGAAGAAACAACAACTTCCAAATACAGTATGCCATCAGACTTTGTGGTTCCAAGATTTTTTTTGGGTAGGTTGCAAAAAAAAGACATGTTCTAAATAAAATAAAAGCACAATAATTGAAACAAGGGAAGGAATAGAATAAAACTAAAACAGTGAATTGTAGCACTGTTTAGTCGTGGAACAAGACAAAATTTTAGCAACTCAACACACTAAATAGTCTTACATTATCTGTATCTACTTCACATATTATTTTCCTAATTGTGACTTCATCATGGATGGTTGTTGCAATTCATCTCCTGTGATGAAATCAATCAAAAACCAGAGTACATGTGGCAATACTCTAAAATCCAACCAACCAATAAGTTAGCACAATATAAAGAGGATATAGGATTATACATTTAAATTATAAAGGACTGGAAACAAAGATCACCAACCTTAGTCAAAAAGTCAGCATGAAGCTTCTCCTCTGCTTTGGCAGCTTCATCTAGAATGCCACTAGATGTAGAACAATAGACAAAAAGGCAAACCAAATAGTTAATCTATTAATTTAACACCACAAGGAACTATGAATTGAAGAATTCATCATGGATGTTAGCCACCAAGGTTTCATGACTTCATGTAACAACAATTATTTATAGCTCCTTCAACTAAAAGATTGTTCAAAAATACTACGTAGACTACCAATCCACACTAAGCAAAGAAATCTTGTTAGAGAGAAATAATAAACAAAACTTGCATCAGAATGGGAGAATACCAGTTATCAGTGTGAAATAATTTGATGTTTAAGTCCACAAAATAAAGTTCTAATAAGAAAATCGAATGAGAACTTAACATCAATAGAATAATCATAAATAGGTGAGCACATAAAAAAAATGATAGTGAATATCAAGAGATATATTGACTCTGACCTGTGACCTATAACAAAAAGTATGATTATGCCCTTTTCATTATCTTAGTCTATGTTTATTCGACAAGTCATTTAAACAAGGTATAGGATGTGAGTCATTCTGACAATGAAGGTCTTCAAATTTGGAAATAGCACACAATCTGGGTTTTAAAATTTCCTCACTCAATAATGTTATTGCATCCTTCTATTACCCACATAGATCAAACTCCAAGAACAAATACAATGAATGGAGATTGAAAAACTTCAACTAATGTTGCAACCTTGTTTTATTTACAACAGCCAATCCACAAGGGATCATATCAACATATAATAATCATTAACAATGACAAGACAATATGAATCATGCTAAGCTCAATACTTACTGATTCAATCATGATAAAATACAATTTAAAGGCTTCTAACCATCTCACAACAGGAACCCAAATGTGAAAATTTCTATGTTGTGTGAATATTATCATTGTTTTTAACTTTTATTGACAAAAATGAAAACCAAACATTAACCCAGATATTATAGTTATCTTAAATTCGTGGAGAGAAGTAGGTGGAATCCATCACATGAATTATCATCACCATTCATCCTATCTAAGAGGGTAGAATTACCTCTCTAGTAGTCCATTTCAACCATCTTCTCTTTATCACTTCTATTTCAACTTATGATTTTTGGTTTCCAAATGATTCTGGATCACTGTACTATCACATCAGCTGGCAAATGAATTTTGTAAGTGAATGTGACCATTATTTCAAAACATTTCCTCAAGTAATTCTAATAATGCCAAACACAACTTGTCACCACTAATTACAAGCCAACTTGTCAATAAAACTAAGATCATCATCGAAAATTAGTCAAATAAAACTTCATCCAACCGGTAGTTTATCAACAAAAAAAAACTTATGAAACTTTAGGTAAGATTAGGTACAACCACCATACCTCTAAGGTAGCCAAACCAAAAGATAATAGAACCAATAAACAAATTAATCTTCTATGTCATATTTAAGAACCACAAGCTGAAAAGTATAAAATAAAATTGCATCTCCATATAGATAATACAAAATGTTTAAAAATCATTTAACTGCAAACTAAATTATTTATTGAACACGTTGAAGGCACACTAACCAGAGCCAATGAGATACTCCATTGGAGAGGAAATGAACCATGGTGATTTCTAGCTACACAACTGAGTGATGAAGCATATTGAAACAGATATAAATATGCACTATTTTTGTTTATTGAAATAATTTATGTGAGGCAAGCAACTTACATGTCATCCGTTGGCAGACAAGAAAGAGCAATATCTGCACCACTCTCCGTATGGTTCTGGATATGAAGATGAGTCAAAACATCATATATTCAATAATTTGAATGCATCAATTGAATAAAATAGGAAAAACTGTTTGATGGGATGGCATGGTCCCTTACTTGTACAAAGTCCATATAGTCCATTCGGTAAAGGTGATCCCCTGAAAGAATCAACACATCCTCAATATCCTTGCTTTTGGGATCCTACAACATGGAAAGCATATTCTACATCATCACCTGTAAAACCACCCTAACATTTAGATTCTTCTTGGCCTTTACTTTGATAAGGAAAGAAAGGACAAAAGGAAAATAGACCTGAAGAAGAATCTATTAAAGTTACACCTAGTCATTAAAAAGATAGTCTCAATGTTCAGTGAAACTGGCCAATGGACCAGTGTTTTCGAGAAAAAAAAATTGTATGTACAAAATGCCTTGAGAAGATGGTCCATTATCACCATTTGGTATAATTTAGTATGTTTGATATATATCTGAACGTTGTCAACTCTTTCCGCACAGCTGTGGAATCATATTATTCAACTACTCTCTGATTAGAAAGCTAGCAATTCACCATCTAAACCCTTCCCCTTGAAGCTAAAAATTTACCCTGAAGTTGCCACATTTTTCCAATACTAGTCAGATGCTCAGTTAATTCATCTTAAATTGTGAACCAAAGAAAGTCCTGCGGCCCTGGAGTGGGGTAGTGGCAGATCCAGAATCAACCAAGTAAAGCCTAGGAAATTTGAGTTATCAAATGAATTCGAAGAAAACTTCAAAACATCCTGATAACGTATGTCATGAAGCTAAATATATGTCAAGAAATTTTCCTCTCTTTATTTCCCACTCCAAACTATTAAGCAACATAACCAGGATCAAAAGAGCACCAGTAAAGATTATAGTTTCCCTAAGCTAATCTCTATAGCTTAATACCTCAAAGAACCAGTGGAACTGCCGCACAGCATCAGCAGTGCCTTAAAACCATTTACCTTCCTCCCCTAGAGTTTGAGTGGCTGCAAGAACCTGAAACAGAACAAGCACTCTTAGATAATCTTCAATATTATAGTTCTTCATTTACTAATCTATTTCTTGAAGATCATTTAGAACTCAATGTCTGGATTCTTATCAGCCATACACACATATAATACAAGCTGACTTTAGTTTTTAGAATGCAAGCATGTAAAAGATGGGACATACCTCAACATAGCCATCTCCGAATGTGACTCCACTACCAGAGTTGTAAGCACGTGCAATATGCCTTTTGTGGGAGACTTAGCTATAACATAGTCAACTTCATAGGAACCTTACATAGGAAACCCCACACAAAAGATGACCAACTTCATATGTAGCTAGTTGCATAACATTATGCTAAGCAGGGATTGCAATATCATTTTATTCACAGCCTAAGTATCTGTTAGTCGAATGTTAAATCTGTTTTTTATAGTAGTTTTTCTTAATTTTCATTTGCATAGCCCAATGTATTCTTAGATATATAAAGCTATTTATATACCTACACCTAAGTTTTTGGTGACCAAACTGAAGGCACCACTAAGTTAATAATAATTAATAGAACAACTAAAAACGCTAAACCACAATAGTAGCAACACAAAACTTCATAGTCGATTGTCACAGCCATCCAACATGAACATTAGCTTGCTGGTACTAAAGAAGAAAGACAAGCCAAAGGATATTAATCAAAAGAAAAGTTAAATCGCAAAAAGACACTGAAAATAATAATTAGATTAAAATATATTACCATTTGAGGCCGGCCATCAATCGAAGGAGCGATTTCTGCAAAGGTCTCCATGCCATGAATTGTCTGTAATTTACATTCACTTAATATAAGAAAATTAGTACATAGAAAAACAAAACCACAAGAACATTGACTCTAAGTAATTTACTTCAGAAAATAATAATTGGACTAGATTGGGGAATCAAATACTAAAGGGGAATATAGATTATTGACAATGAGTTCCCTTGCCTGTTAACTAATTATAACCCCAAGTTACTTCCCATATAACCCAATTATAACCACTTTTATACCACAGACACACATTCCTGATACGATTGAAACAGAGATACCCAAGCTTCTCAAAATTCTTCCACAAAAGATAAGCAACCCCATCAAGCATCAGCCAAAGTTGAAGCGATGGAAATTCCAACATGATGCCACATTCACCCTTTTTCCTTTCATATTTGTTCACACAAAGGTTGAATTTTCAGCTAAAACTTTTGTCACCACATCAGACTAAGATCAAACATTGTAGATACAAAATCATTTAATCAACCATACTAGATATCATATAACACTGAGAACACTGCATAGAATTGATACAAAACCCCCACAACTTGCAGACCCAAAGCAGATAAAATCAGGTAACCACCCCCAACACAGATAAACTCATCTCCAAGGAATAAACAAAACCACACCAAAACAAAAACCGCCAATAATCACACCAGCAAGCATAACCCCCAAATCCTACCAGAAATACGCGCACAGGGGAAGGGAGAGACTCACCGAGAAGGTGGAGCAGTGCAGCGGCGAAAGAACGTGTGTAGCGGCGGCAAAATGGTGGTGCGGCGGCGGTGGCAGTATGGTGGTTCGGCAGGGGTTTTCGCGCAGCAGCAATATTAGGGATTTCCTTACAAACGAAAGGAAGAAAAGCCCTGGAGTGTTTTATAAATTTGTTTCGTTAGCGTCGGCCATTAGCGTCGCTATGCAAAATAACTTCCCGTCAACGTTGAAGTTAGCGTCGGCCAACCCACGCTACACAGAATAAAAAATTAAGAAAATGAATTTGCATTCTAGGGACGGCCTAGCGTCCAATTGGCCGACGCTAATTCCAGAAATTAGTGTCGGAGTCGTGGCCGACGCTAAACGTTTGCAGCTAACTGGCTATTTTCTTGTAGTGTAAAGCTCCAGAAATTGTCAACAGATGCTTGCATGTTATGATTGACATGTACAGTATCACATTTAGAACTTGAAGAAGGAATTTCACTCAGATAGAAATTGGTTCAGATCTCGACTTCTCCAGGAAACATGTAGGTATTTCACTTATCGTTCTTAAAAAACCAAGATCATCACTTCATTTTGACGAGCGTGCCTCAAAATACGACGTTTCGGGCGCTTGATTACCGGCAGCAGGCGCTTGAATTCAATCTTCAGTTTTTTTGCTTTCGCAGCATTTGTACTTTTGTCTTTATTCACGTGTGTCTTCTCTTTCTTATATTAGAATTGCTGAAGCTTTTGTCTTCTTCTATTACAGTACTTCTTGCTTCAGGATTTATAGAAAAGGGTACCTTATTTTCTGGTCAAGCTTGGACTTTCAATATCTTAATACTTAATTCAAAATTACTCCTTCAGCCTTCATAATTTTTTGTATTCTGAATAGACGCCTAATTAGCTTCACTGGACGCTTCTTAAATTAGCTACGGTGCATGGTTATCCACAGGGCACATTCACAGGGCTGTCAAACTAGTAGCATTCTGACTGGTTCGGGTATTATGCTTCTTTGATCCTCTTAATGGCCGAATTTGGATTCGATGTCTGAATGAAACTTGTACACATGGATATTAGCTATAAAGAGACACCGGTTTCATCCAGTTAGGACACCTACAAGTCAATATATGGCCATCAGACGCTACAAAGGTATGGCTGTCAGGAACAATATCATGTCAAAAACTTACCGATGCAATTTGACAAAGATAGAGATCGATTTCACTCTTGGCGTCTTCATGAGAATTGTCGTTATTTCTAAGCCTTCCAACAATACCAAGATTCAGGCTTTTGAACACCTAAAGCTCCAGAAATTGTCAACAAACGCTTGCATGTTTTGATTGTCATGAACAGTATCACATTTAGAGCTTGAAGAAGGAATTTCACTCAGATAGAGATTGGTTCAGATCTCGACTTCGCCAGGAAACATGTAGGTATTTCTCTTATCTTTCTTAAAAAAGGAAGATCATCACTTCATTATGACGAACGTACCTCAAAATACGACATTTCGGGCGCTTGATTGTCGACAGCAGGCGCTTGACTTCAATCTTCAGTGTTTCTGCTTTCGCAGCATTTGTACTTTTGTCTTTATTCACGCGTGTCTTCTCTTTCTTCTATTAGAATTGTTGCAGCTTTTGTCTTCTTCTATTACAGTACTTCATGCTTCAGGACTTTATAGAAAGGGGTACCTTATTTTCTGGTTATGCTTGGACTTTCAATATCTTAATACTTCATTCAAAATTACTTCTCCAGCCTTCATATTGTTTGTATTTTGAATATACGCTTGATTAGCTTCACCGGACGCTTCTTAAATTATGTAAGGCACGTGGTTATCCACTGGGCACATTCACAAGGCTGTTAAACTCCTAGCATTCTTAGCAGTTAGGGTATAATGCTTCTTTGACCCTCTTAATGGACGAATTAGGATTCGATGTCTGCTTGTAACTTGTAGATATGGATATTAGCTTTAAAGAAACACCGGTTTCATCCAATTCTGACACCTACAGCTCAAACGCTACAAACGCTAGAGCTACAATATATTACATATGGTAATATCTGGCCATCAAACGCTACAAAGTTATTATTACAAGAACAGTATCACGTCAAAAACTTGCGAATGCAATTTGACAAAAATAGAGATCGATTTCACTCTATTGGCCTCTTCATGATAATTTTCGTTAGTTCTATGCCTTCCAATGATAGCAAAATTGATGCTTTTGAACTCCTAAAGCTCCAGAAATTGTCAGCAGACACTTGCATGTTCTGATTGTCATGAACTGTATCACATTTAGAGCTTGAAGATGGAATTTCACTCAGATAGATATTGATTCAGATCTCGACTTCTCCAGTAAACATGTCAGTATTTCTCTTATCAACCTCAAAATATGACGTTTCGGACGCTTGATTCCCGGCACCAGGCGGATTGAGGCGGTTGACTTCAATCTTCAGTGTTTTTGCTTTTGCAGCTTTTGTACTTTTGTCTTTATTCACGCTAGTCTTCTCTTTCTTCTATTAGAATTGCTGAAGCTTTTGGCTTCTTCTATTAAAGTACTTCATGCTTCAGGACTTTATAGAAAAGGGTACCTTATTTTTTGGTCAAGCTTAGACTTTCAATATCGTAATACTTCATTCAAAATTACTTCTCCAGCCTTCATAATGTTTGTATTCTGAATAGATGCTTGATTAGATTCAATGAACGCCTCTTAAATTAGCTTAGGCGCTTGATTATCCACTGGGCACATTCACAAGGTTGTTTAACTCGTAGCATTCTTAGAAGTTAGAGTATTATGCTTCTTTGACAAAGATAGAGATCGATTTCACTCTTAGCGTTTTCATTAGAATTGTCGTTATTTATAAGCCTTCCAACGATACCAAAATCGATGTTTTTGAACACCTAAAGCACCAGAAATTGTCGGCAGACGCTTGCATGTTTTGATTGTCATGGACAGTATCACATCTCAAGCTTGAAGAAAGAATTTCACTCAGATAGAGATTGGTTCAGATCTCGACTTCTCCAGGAAACATGCTGGTATTTCTCTTATCTTTCTTGAAAAAAAAAGATCATTTCATTTCGACGAGCGTAACTCAAACTACGATGTTTCGGGCGCTTGATTGTCGGCAGCAGGCGCTTGACTTCAATCTTCAGTGTTTTTGCTTTCGTCGCATTTGTAGTTTTGTCTTTATTCACGCCTGTCTTCTCTTTCTTCTATTAGAATTGCCGAAGCTTTTGTTTTCTTCTATTGCAGTACTTCATGCTTCAGGACTTTATAGAAAAGGGTACCTTATTTTCTGGTCAAGCTTGGACTTTCAATATCTTAATACTTCATTCAAAATTACTTCTCCAGCCTTCTTATTGTTTGTATTCTGAATAGACGCTTGATTAGATTCACCGGACACTTCTTAAATTAGCTAAGGCGCTTGATTATCCACTGGGCACATTCACAAGGCTGTTAAACTCGTAGCATTCTTAGCTGTCAGCTTATTATG
This sequence comes from Ammopiptanthus mongolicus, assembly GCA_039655645.1. Lineage (NCBI taxonomy): Eukaryota > Viridiplantae > Streptophyta > Magnoliopsida > Fabales > Fabaceae > Ammopiptanthus > Ammopiptanthus mongolicus. The sequence goes on from CM077345.1 coordinate 44,273,294, forward strand.
CTTCTTTGACCCTCTTAATGGACGAATTAGGATTCGATGTCTTCATGAAACTTGTAGATATGGATATTAGCTTTAAAGAGACACCGGTTTCATCCAATTCGGACACCTACAGCTCAATATATGGCCATCAGACACTACAAAGGTATATTACAAGAACAATATCACGTCAAAAACTTGCGGATGCTATTTGACAAAGATAGAGATCGATTTCACTCTATGCCTCTTCATGAGAATTGTCGTTATTTCTAAGACTTCCAATGATAGAAAAATTGATGCTTTTGAACTCCTAAAGCTCCAGAAATTTTAAGCAGACACTTGCATGCTCTGATTGTCATGAACAGTATCACATTCAGAGCTTGAAGAAGGAATTTCACTCAGATAGATATTTGTTCAGATCTCGACTTCTCTAGGAAACATGTAGGTATTTCTCTTATCTTTCTTAAAAAACAAAGATCATCACTTCATTTTGTCGAGCGTAAGTAATAATATGACGTTTCGGGCGCTCGATTACCGGGAGCAGGCGCTTGACTTCAATCTTCAGTGTTTTTGCTTTTGCAGCTTTTGTGCTTTTGTCTTTATTCACGCTTGGGTTCTCTTTCTTCTAATAGAATTGCTGAAGCTTTTGGCTTCTTCTATTAAAGTACTTCATGCTTCAGGACTTTGTAGAAAAGGGTACCTTATTTTCTGGTCAAGCTTAGACTTTCAATATCATAATAATTCATTCAACATTACTTCTCCAGCCTTCATAATGTTTGTATTCTGAATACACGCTTGATTAGATTCACCGAACGCCTCTTAAATTAGCTTAGGCGATTGATTATCCACTGGGCACATTCACAAGGTTATTTAACTCGAAGCATTCTTAGCAGTTAGCGTATTATGCTTCTTTGACAAAGATAGAGATCGATTTCACTCTTAGCGTCTTCATAAGAATTGTCATTATTTCTAAGCCTTCCAACGATACCAAGATCGATGCTTTTGAACACCTAAAGCTCCAGAAATTGTCGGCAGACGCTTGCATGTTCTGATTGTCACGAACAGTATCACATCTCAAGCTTGAAGAAAGAATTTCACTCAGATAGAGATTGGATCAGATCTCGACTTCTCCAGGAAACATGCTGGTATTTCTCTTATCTTTCTTGAAAAACAAAGATCACTTCATTTCGATGAGCGTAACTCAAAATACGACGTTGTGGGCGCTTGATTATCGGCAGCAGGCACTTGACTTCAATCTTCAGTGTTTTTGCTTTCGTAGCATTTGTAGTTTTGTCTTTATTCACGCTTGTCTTCTCTTTCTTCTATTAGAGTTGCCGAAGCTTTTGTGTTCTTCTATTGCATTACTTCATGCTTCAGGACTTTATAGAAAAGGGTACCTTGTTTTCTGGTCAAGCTTGGACCTTGAATATATTAATACTTCATTCAAAATTTCTTCTCCAGCCTTCATAATATTTTGTATTCTGAATAAACGCTTGATTAGCTTCACCGGACGCTTCTTAAATTAGCTAAGGCGCGTGATTATCCACTTGGCACATTCACAAGGTTGTCAAACTAGTAGCATTCGGACTAGTTCGCGTATTATGCTTCTTTGATCCTCTTAATGGCCGAATTTGGATTCGATGTCTTAATGAACCTTGTAGATATGGATATTAGGTTTAATGAGACACTGGTTTCATCCAATTCGGACACCTACAGCTCAATATATCGCCATCAGACGCTACAAAGGTACGACTGTTAGGAACAATATCACGTCAAAAACTTACGGATGCAATTTGACAAAGATAGAGATCGATTTCACTCTTGGCGTCTTCATGAGAATTGTCGTTATTTCTAAACCTTCCAACAATACCAAGATTGCTGCTTCTGAACGCCTAAAGCTCCAGAAATTTTCAACAGACACTTGCATGTTCTGATTGTCGCGAACAGTATCACATCTCAAGCTTGAAGAAGGAATTTCACTCAGATAGATATTTGTTCAGATCTCGACTTCTCTAGGAAACATGTAGGTATTTCTCTTATCTTTCTTAAAAAACAAAGATCATCACTTCATTTCGTCGTGCGTACGTAAAAATATGACGTTTCGGGCGCTTGATTACCGGCAGCAGGCGCTTGACTTCAATCTTCAGTGTTTTTGCTTTTGCAGCTTTTGTACTTTTGTCTTTATTCACGCTTGGCTTCTCTTTCTTCTAATAGAATTGCTGAAGCTTTTGGCTTCTTCTATTAAAGTACTTCATGCTTCAGGACTTTGTAGAAAATGGTACCTTATTTTCTGGTCAAGCTTAGACTTTCAATATCGTAATACTTCATTCAACATTACTTCTCCAGCCTTCATAATGTTTGTATTCTGGATAGACGCTTGATTAGATTCACCGGACGCTTCTTGAATTAGCTTAGGCGCTTGATTATCCAATGGGCACATTCACAAGGTTGTTTAACTCGTAGCATTCTTAGCAGTTAGCGTAATATACTTCTTTGACAAAGATAGAGATCGATTTCACTCTTAGCGTCTTCATAAACATTGTCGTTATTTCTAAGCCTTCCAACGATACGAAGATCGATTCTTTGGAACACCTAAAGCTCCAGAAATTGTCGGCAGACGCTTGCATGTTCTGATTGTCGTGAACAGTATCACATCTCAAGCTTGAAGAAAGAATTTCACTCAGATAGAGATTGGTTCAGATCTCGACTTCTCCAGGAAACATGCTGGTATTTCTCTTATCTTTCTTGAAAAACAAAGATCACTTCATTTCAACGAGCGTAACTCAAAATACGCCGTTTCGGGCGCTTGATTGTCGGCAGCAGGCGCTTGACTTCAATCTTTAGTGTTTTTGCTTTCGTAGCATTTGTAGTTTTGTTTTTATTCATGCTTGTCTTATCTTTCTTCTATTAGAGTTGCCGAAGCTTTTGTGTTCTTCTATTGCAGTACTTCATGCTTCAGGACTTTATAGAAAAGGGTACCTTGTTTTCTGGTCAAGCTTGGACCTTGAATATATTAATACTTCATTCAAAATTTCTTCTCCAGCCTTCATAATATTTTGTATTCTGAATAAACGCTTGATTAGCTTCACCGGACGCTTCTTAAATTAGCTAAGGCGCGTGATTATCCACTTGGCACATTCACAAGGTTGTCAAACTAGTAGCATTCGGACTAGTTCGCGTATTATGCTTCTTTGATCCTCTTAATGGCCGAATTTGGATTCAATGTCTTAATGAAACTTGTAGATATGGATATTAGGTTTAAAGAGACACCGGTTTCATCCAATTCGGACACCTACAGCTCAATATATCGCCATCAGACGCTACAAAGGTATGACTGTCAGGAACAATATCACGTCAAAAACTTAAGGATGCAATTTGACAAAGATAGAGATCGATTTCACTCTTGGCGTCTTCATGAGAATTGTCGTTATTTCTAAACCTTCCAACAATACCAAGATTGCTGCTTTTGAACACCTAAAGCTCCAGAAATTTTCAACAGACACTTGCATGTTCTGATTGTCACGAACAGTATCACATCTCAAGCTTGAAGAAAGAATTTCACTCAGATAGAGATTGGTTCAGATCTCGACTTGTCCAGGAAACATGCTGGTATTTCTCTTATCTTTCTTGAAAAACAAAGATCACTTCATTTCGATGAGCGTAACTCAAAATACGCCGTTTCGGGCGCTTGATTGTCGGCAGCAGGCGCTTGACTTCAATCTTCAGTGTTTTTGCTTTCGTAGCATTTGTAGTTTTGTCTTTATTCACGCTTGTCTTCTCTTTCTTCTATTAGAGTTGCCGAAGCTTTTGTGTTCTTCTATTGCAGTACTTCATGCTTCAGGACTTTATAGAAAAGGGTACCTTGTTTTCTGGTCAAGCTTGGACTTTGAATATATTAATACTTCATTCAAAATTTCTTCTCCAGCCTTCATAATGTTTCGTATTCTGAATAGACGCTTGATTAACTTCACCGGACGCTTCTTAAATTAGCTAAGGCACGTGGTTATCCACTTGGCACAATCACAAGGTTGTCAAACTAGTAGCATTCGGACCAGTTCGCATATTATGCTTCTTTTATCCTCTTAATGAAACTTGGAGATATGGATATTAGGTTTAATGAGACACCGGTTTCATCCAATTCGGACACCTACAGCTCAATATATCGCCATCAGACACTACAAAGGTATGATTGTCAGGAACAATATCACGTCAAAAACTTACGGATGCAATTTGACAAAGATAGAGATCGATTTCACTCTTGGCGTCTTCATGAGAATTGTCGTTATTTCTAAACCTTCCAACAATACCAAGATTGCTGCTTCTGAACACCTAAAGCTCCAGAAATTTTCAACAGACAGTTGCATGTTCTGATTGTCACGAACAGTATCACATCTCAAGCTTGAAGAAGGAATTTCACTCAGATAGATATTTGTTCAGATCTCGACTTCTCTAGGAAACATGTAGGTATTTCTCTTATCTTTCTTAAAAAGCAAAGATCATCACTTCATTTCATCGAGCGTACGTAAAAATATGACGTTTCGGGCGCTTGATTACCAGCAGCAGGCGCTTGACTTCAATCTTCAGTGTTTTTGCTTTTACAGCTTTTGTGCTTTTGTTTTTATTCACGCTTGGCTTCTCTTTCTTCTAATAGAATTGCTGAAGCTTTTGGCTTCTTCTATTAAAGTACTTCATGCTTCAGGACTTTGTAGAAAAGGGTACTTTATTTTCTGGTCAAGCTTAGACTTTCAATATCGTAATACTTCATTCAACATTACTTCTCCAGCCTTCATAATGTTTGTATTCTGAATAGACGCTTGATTAGATTCACCGGACGCTTCTTGAATTAGCTTAGGCGCTTGATTATCCAATGGGCACAATCACAAGGTTGTTTAACTCGTAGCACTCTTAGCAGTTAGCGTAATATACTTCTTTCACAAAGATAGAGATCGATTTCACTCTTAGCGTCTTCATAAACATTGTCGTTATTTCTAAGCCTTCCAACGATACGAAGATCGATTCTTTGGAACACCTAAAGCTCCAGAAATTGTCGGTAGACGCTTGCATGTTCTAATTGTCATGAACAGTATCACATCTCTAGCTTGAAGAAAGAATTTCACTCAGATAGAGATTGGTTCAGATCTCGACTTCTCCAGGAAACATGCTGGTATTTCTCTTATCTTTCTTGAAAAACAAAGATCACTTCATTTCGACGAGCGTAACTCAAAATACGACGTTTCGGGCGCTTGATTGTCGGCAGCAGGCGCTTGACTTCAATCTTCAGTGTTTTGGCTTTCGTAGCATTTGTAGTTTTATCTTTATTCATGCTTGTCTTCTCTTTCTTCTGTTAGAATTGCCGAAGCTTTTGTGTTCTTCTATTGCAGTACTTCATGCTTCAGGACTTTATAGAAAAGGGTACCTTATTTTCTGGTCAAGCTTGGACTTTGAATATATTAATACTTCATTCAAAATTTCTTCTCCAGCCTTCATAATGTTTTGTATTCTGAATAGATGCTTGATTAGCTTCACCGGACTCTTCTTAAATTAGCTAAGGCGCGTGGTTATCCACTGGGCACATTCACAAGGCTGTCAAACTAGTAGCATTCTGACCAGTTCGCGTATTATGCTTCTTTGATCCGCTTAATGGCCGAATTAGGATTTGATGTCTTAATGAAACTTGTAGATATGGATATTAGGTTTAATGAGACACCGGTTTCATCAAATTCGGACACCTACAACTCAATATATCGCCATCAGGCGCTACAAAGGTATGACTGTCAGGAACAATATCACGTCAAAAACTTACGGATGCAATTTGACAAAGATAGAGATCGATTTCACTCTTGGCGTCTTCATGAGAATTGTCGTTATTTCTAAACCTTCCAATAATACCAAGATTGCTGCTTTTGAACACCTAAAGCTCCAGAAATTTTCAACAAACACTTGCATGTTTTGATTGTCACGAACAGTATCACCTCTCAAGCTTGACGAAGGAATTGCACTCAGATAGATATTTGTTCAGATCTCGACTTCTCCAAGAAATATATTGGTATTTCTCTTATCTTTCTTAAAAAACAAAGATCATCACTTCATTTCGACAAGCGTACGTAAAAATACGACGTTACGGGCGCTTCATTACCGGCAGCAGGCGCTTGACTTCAATCTTCGGTGTTCTTGCTTTTGCAGCTTTTGTACTTTTGTCTTTATTCACGCTTGGCTTCTCTTTCTTCTATTAGAATTGCTGAAGCTTTTGGCTTCTTCTATTAAAGTACTTCATGCTTCAGGACTTTGTAGAGAAGGGTACCTTATTTTCTGGTCAAGCTTAGACTTTCAATATCGTAATACTTCATTCAACATTTCTTCTCCAGCCTTCATAATGTTTGTATTCTGAATAGACGCTTGATTAGATTCACCGGACGCTTCTTGAATTAGCTTATGTTGACAAGTGACTTCAAACACAAGAGGGGGGTGAATTGTGGGTGATATGTGTTTTTGAAAAAACTTTTTGCAATTACGGCGCTTGAAGATAAATGACTAAAATTAGAAGCGCTATAAAGTAAATTGCTTGAATAATAAATTCTAGAAAGTAAATAGTAATAAAATAAATCGCTTAAATTAAATTGCAATAAAGTAAATGCGATAAATTAAATTGCAATAAAATAAATTGCGATAAATTAAATTGTAATAAAATAAATGCGATAAATTAAATTGCTGTAAGGTAGAAGACAATACTGAAAGGATAGAGAGAGAGCCACAGATTTATCCTGGTTCGGCCACTAAATACCCTATGGCCTACGTCCAGTCCCCAAGGTCAAACACTAAGGGTTTTCACTCAATAACTAGCAGGTGCAGCTAGAAACCTTTACAAACCAAGAGCACTCTCCACACAAAATAATGGGATATCACCTCCCTTTGTGCAAGAGCCTCAAGTTCAAGAGATATTGTTTCTCTTTAAAGAAAAAGGGATTCACACCCAAGAACAAGAAGAAGTAGAAGAAGAATGTAGCACTCAAGCAGTGCAGATAAAGATTACAAATTGAAGCTCAAAGTACAATTCAAACTATATGATATGTAAAGCTCTCTATTCAAAAATTAATCAAAAGTGAATATGTGAGAGTAAGTAATAAAATAAACAGAGTTTCAGAGCGCAATAGGATTCGTGTGTTTTAGAGTTGCCTTGGCATTCCTATTTATAGAAAAACTTTTAAGCCCATAGGAATTAGGTTAAGCCCATTTAAAAAACAAGGCAGTCGCTTCATAATCGATTATGGTATGTCCATAATCGATTATCCCTTGAGAAAAAACGTGCTGATTTACTTTCGCAGCATAATCGATTAGGATAATCGATTATGACTTCTCTGTTTTGATTGTAATCGATTATGACATATGCATAATCGATTATGACTTCCCTGATTTGAGTGTAATCGATTATGACATATGCATAATCGATTATGTACATTATTTTTTTTGAAAACTTAACGGCTATAATGAAATTTCTATTATTTTTAGTAAAAGCCTTTTAAGTTAACGTAATGTGTGTGTGTGATTGATTTTAAATATGAGAGCTTTAGAACCATTTACAAAGAGATCCTAATAAACACCGATTACAAGAAATAAAATTCCCATAACCCAGTCTTGAAGCACTTGATCTCCTTGATCTTCTTTTCCGCTTTTTGTATACTTGACTTTCCGGTTCCTTTTGTCAATCATCAAAAACTAGATTAATCCTGTCAAGGCATTTATTCACATTCTCCCCCTTTTTGATGATGACAAACATCTCAAGGAGGGATTTTCTCTAGAGACGAGAAATCAGAGTTAATGCACAGATAAAATACTCTACGCCTTATTTTTATGCAAAATTTAAAAATAGCAACTCCCCCTAAAGCATGCAAACTCTCCCTGAACTATGCAATCATATAACTCTCCCCTTTTTGGCATTATCAAAAAAGCGGGAAAAGTGCAAACAAGAGCAAGGCATATATTCAGGAAAGTTAGAAACAGTCCAAAATGACCGAAATGAACGTTACTGACCTTTTAATCGGTTTCTGAATCGATTATGTAAGTGAGCATAATAGATTATGTCTTACCGTGTTGGCTCCTAATTCGCTCATCCATGACCCATAATTGACTATTGAGTGCCTCAAAATCGATTATTCCTTTAGTGGCAGACTTTTGGTATTCGCGAAATCGATTATGTAATCGATTATAGTCTGGGTCTTTGAATAATCGGTTATTTGAGATTGTTGAGATGAATATATAATCGATTATGTAATCGATTCTCCTTCCTTGTTCTTTCATTTATAATCGATTAGCCTAATCGATTATGGTTCGTCTGACTTTTGTTCTTTTTCTCCCCCTTTCAATTGTAATCGATTACTATAATCGATTCCTGGTCCTCTGACTTGTGAATAATCGATTATGCCTATGCTATAATCGATTATGGCTAAAGAAATTTGAATTTTAGCACATAGAGCATGTATCCTGTTTACACACTTCAACACACAAGTTAGGGATCACAAGGGAAAAAAAATAGTATGATGCACATAAGATATTTCATTCAATGCATGATTCATTAAGAATACCTAATTCTGTTCTTATGAAGAAGAAATTTTCTTTAGGCAGTGGTTTAGTAAAAATGTCTGCGAGTTGCTTAGATGTTTCCACAAACTCAATCATGCAATCACCTTTTTGTACATGATCTCTTATGAAGTGATGCCTAATTTCAATGTGCTTGGTTTGAGAGTGATAAACCGGATTTTTAGTGAGGTTTATGGCACTTGTGTTGTCACATTTAATTGGAACAGTTCTAAGATTTATTCCATAGTCATTTAACTGTTGCTTCATCCAAATTATTTGTGCAGAACAACTACCTGCCGCTACGTATTCCGCTTCGGCAGTGGACAAAGCCACACTGGCTTGCTTCTTACTATGCCAAGAAACTAATGCGTTTCCTAACAAGTGACAAGTCCCACTAGTGCTTTTTCGATCCATTTTGCATCCCGCAAAATCTGAATCCGAGTACCCAATTAAAGTGCAATCAGCACCTTTAGGGTACCATAAACCCATATTTTTTGTGCCAATGAGATATCTCATAATGCGTTTTACCGCTGTGAGATGTGATTCCTTAGGGTTAGATTGAAAACGTGCACACATGCAAACACTAAACATTATATCGGGGCGACTTGCTGTAAGATAAAGAAGTGAACCTATCATACCTCTATACTTACTTACTTCAACCGACTTACTTTCCTCATCTTTATTAAGGTAGCAAGAGGTGCTCATTGGTGTGGATATTTCTTTGGCATTGTTCATTCCAAATTTCTTGAGTAGCTCCTTGCAATATTTTGCTTGATTTATGAATATTCCTTCTTTTGATTGCTTGATTTGAAGCCCAAGGAAGTAGTTGAGCTCGCCCATCATTGACATTTCAAACTCATTTTGCATTATGTTAGAAAAGTCGTTACACAAAGATTCATTAGTTGCACCAAATATAATATCGTCCACATAAATTTGAACAAGTAAAATGTCATGCTTTTTATTTTTGATAAAAAGAGTGGTGTCCACTTTTCCTCTTTCAAAATCATTTTCAAGTAAAAACTTGCTTAGACGATCATACCAAGCTCTAGGAGCTTGTTTCAAACCATATAGAGCCTTTTTTAATTTGAAGACATGATTAGGAAATTCGAAATTTGAAAAATCAGGGGGTTGGTCCACATAGACTTCTTCTTGAATATAACCATTAAGAAAAGCATTTTTTACATCCATTTGAAAAAGTTTGAAATCCATAATGCATGCAAATGCAAGAAGCATGCGGATGGCTTCTAATCTAGCCACTGGAGCATAGGTTTCATCGAAATCTATGCCCTCTTGTTGATTATATCCTTTAGCGACAAGCCTAGCTTTATTCCTAACAATTATACCATTTTCATCAAGCTTGTTATGAAAGACCCATTTAGTCCCAATGACTAACTGATCCTTAGGTTTGGGAACAAGTTCCCAAACATTGTTTCTTTCAAATTGGGCAAGAGTCCAATGTTCATCAATGATAGCATCATCAATATCTTTAGGTTCAATTTGAGATACGAAAGCCATGTAATGACATGCATGTTTAAGAGAGTTTCGAGTTGTTACCCCTTTTGAAATATCACCTATTATGTTGTCAAGAGGATGGTGTCTTGATGTTCTCCATTCTCTTGGAAGATTTGAGTGAGGTGAATCATCGGTACTAAGAGGTGGTTGATCTTCATCCTTTTTCTCTTGACTTATTTGCTCCTCAAGGTGGTTATTTCCCAAAAGTTCTGCAAGATCATCAACACTTTCTTCTACCATAGATTTTGGGTTAGTCTCATCAAAAGAAACATGCACAGATTCTTCTATGGTCATAGTTCTTTTATTATAAATTCTAAAAGATTTACTAGAAACTGAGTATCCAAGAAAGATACCTTCATCAGCTTTAGCATCGAATTTGCCAAGGTTATCTTTACCATTATTTAAAACAAAGCATTTACATCCGAATACGTGAAGGTGAGAGATGTTGGGCTTCCTTCCCTTGTAAATTTCATAGGGCGTTAGTTTTAGAATAGGTCTTATAAGGACTCTATTCATGACATAGCATGCGGTACTTACCGCGTCTGCCCAGAAATACTTGGGAAGGTTGGTCTCATTGAGCATCGTCCTCGCTAGCTCTTCAAGAGACCGATTTTTCCTTTCCACCACTCTATTTTGTTGTGGAGTTCTTGGTGCGGAAAAATTATGCTCAATTCCATTTTCAGTACAAAAGGCCTCAAATGCCTCGTTTTGGAACTCACCACTATGATCACTTCGGATAGATACAATATTTAAACCTTTTTCATTTTGAATAACCTTAGCAAGTTTCCGAAAGGCAGCAAAAGCGTCATTTTTATGAGAAATAAACAATGTCCATGTATAGCGAGAGTAGTCATCCACAATAACAAGCGCATAGTAATTACCACCAAAGCTCATAGTTCTAAATGGACCAAACAAGTCCATATGTTAAAGCTGTAAAGGCCGATTTGTTGAAACAACGTTTTTAGATTTGAAAGAGGCCTTTATTTGTTTTCCTTTTTGACAAGCGTCACACAACTTATCCTTTTCAAAACGAATCTTTGGTAGACCAATTACTAAGTCCTTGCGAACCAACTTATTTAGATGATCCATGTGAATGTGAGCTATTCTCCTATGCCATAACCATGTTTCATCCTCTTTGCTAATAAGACAGCATGCATCATTTGAAGGTAATTCATCCAAGTTAACCATGTAGATATTTCCAATTCTTTGTCCAATTAATTTAGTTTGTTTGTTATGAGAATCCATGACCATACATTTAGACGAATTGAACACTACCTCAAAACCTTTATAACAAAGTTGGCTTATACTTAGTAAATTATGTTTTAGGCCATCGACATACAAAACATTTTCTATGATGGGATTAGGACTTCTACCAATAGTACCAATACCAAGAATTCTACCTTTATTGTTGTCACCATAGAAAACATAGCCACCCTTTCCGGATGATATAGAGGAGAACTTGGTTTTGTCTCCCGTTATGTGCTTTGAACAACCACTGTCAAGATACCAATTAGAGTTCTTGGCCTTCAAGCACACCTACAACACAGAATCAAGTTTTAACCTTTGGTACCCAAATCATTTTGGGTCCTTGAGAGTTAGCTTTGGGTAATACGCCCTTTGGAACCCATGTCTTTATGCCATTCACTTCTTTATTTTTCCTAACATTGCAAATAGAAGCAGTGTGTCCTTTCCTACCACAGTGAAAACATTTGACAAAGGGGCTACTTGATGTGTTGTTTGGACAAAAGAATTTTTTGAAAGATTTTTCATGAATTTTCGGGCGAAAGCCCAAACCAGCTTTGTCATAAGTACCTTTTTGATTTCCTAAAAGAACATTTAGATTATCTCTTCCTATAGTAAATTTTGCAAGCGTGTTGTATAAATCCTCGATTTTATTTTTCAAAACGCTACATTCATCACACTTAAAAACTTCATTCTTTTTGTTTTCACAAGAAGTGCATGAGGAGGTTTCGATTGGAACGACTTGTTTTTCTTTAAGAGCTTCCATTTCGTTGTTCAAAATACTTATTTTTGTTTCAAAAAAAGAAATGTTTTTCTTAGATGAAGAAATGCTTTTGCGCAGTCTAACATTTTCATCATTTAACTCCTCACAGGCAATAAGTAAATCATCATAAGTTAAATCAGTTTCAAGCTCAAAATTGTTTACCTCATCTTCCTCATGGTTGGCCATGAGACATAAATTTGCTTCTTCATTATCCGATTCGTCGGAGGAGTCCATGTCGTTCTCATCCCACGCAATATAAGCTCTTCTTGCTTTTCTATCCTTCTGTGGCCTTTTATCTGATTTTTCATGTTTCTTTTGGCCTTGAGGACAGTCGGGTTTAATATGACCCTTTTTGCCACAGTTGTAGCATGTTGGATTGAAGGAAGTTCCTTCCCCCTCATTTTTCTTTTGAGGATTGAAGAATTGTTTTGCCTTGCCTTTCTGTCTCATGAATTTTTTGAACCTTCGAACCATTAGGCTCATATTTTCCTCGTTTTCATCGAGGCTATCACATTCATCAAGGTCGTCTTCTTCTTCTGTTTTATTGATACTTGCTTTGAGAGCAATACTTTTCTTTTTCTTATCGGTTTCCTCATTATCAATGAGTCGATTTAGTTCGAGCTCATGTTCCTGCAATTTTCCAAATAGAGTTGCCAAAGACATAGAAGATAGATCTCTAGATTCAGATATAGCTGTAACTTTAGGTTGCCAACTTCTATTTAAACATCTAAGAACCTTATTAATTAAATCTTCATTATTGAAGGACTTCCCAAGAGCTCTAAGATGATTAATTATATGGGTAAATCGTTTTTGCATATCATGTATGCTTTCACCCTATTTCATCCTAAATAGCTCATACTCATGGGTTAATGTGTTCATTCGAGCCCTTTTGACCTCGGTAGTACCTTCATGGGTCAATTGAAGGGTGTCCCACATTTCCTTGGCGGTTTTACAATTTGAGACCCTATAGAACTCATCGTAGCTTAGAGCTGCAGTGATGATGTTCCTAGCTTTCAAATTATATTGGACCTTTTTCTTTTCCTCGTCGGTCCAAAGATTTCTTGGTTTATTCACCACTGCATCATTAACTGAATGAGTGGGAACAAATGGACCATTTTCCACAGCGTCCCAAACATCGAGGTCTACTGCCTCAAGAAAGATTTGCATCCTTTCCTTCCAATAACCATACCCTTCACCATTGAACAATGGGGGTCTGTTTGTGGAATTGCCCTCATTTGCAAAACCGTTTGAAGTCATGTTACCTCTTGAGGCGATTTAGCCCTTTAGACAAGAGTTAAGCTCTGATGCCACTTGTTGACAAGTGACTTCAAACACAAGAGGGGGTGAATTGTGGGTGATATGTGTTTTTGAAAAAACTTTTTGCAATAACGGCGCTTGAAGATAAATAACTGAAATTAGAAGCTCTATAAAGTAAATTGCTTGAATAATAAATTCTAGAAAGTATATAGCAATAAAATAAATCGCTTAAATTAAATTGCAATAAAGTAAATGCGATAAATTAAATTGCAATAAAATAACTTGCGATAAATTAAATTGCAATAAAATAAATGAGATAAATTAAATTGCTGTAAGGTAGAAGACAATAATGAAAGGATAGAGAGAGAGCCGCAGATTTATCCTGGTTCGGCCACTAAATACCCTGTGGCCTACGTCCAGTCCCCAAAGTCAAACACCAAGGGTTTTCACTCAATAACTAGCTTTTAAATCAGGTGCAGCTAGAAACCTTTATAAACCAAGAGCACTCTCCACACAAAATAATGGGATATCACCTCCCTTTGTGCTAGAGCCTCAAGTTCAAGAGATATTCTTAGTAGTTAGCGTATTATGCTTCTTTGATCCTCTTAATGGACGAATTAGGATTCGATGTCTTCATGAAACTTGTAGATATGGATATTAGATTTAACGAGACACCGGTTTCATCCAATTCAGACACCTACAGCTGAATAAATGGTCATCAGACGCTACATAGGTTTGACTGTCAGGAACAACATCACATCACCAACTTACGGATACAATTTGACATAGATAGAGATCGATTTCGCTCTTGACCTCTGTATGAGAGTTGCGGATATTTCTCTCAGCCTTCCAACGATACCAAGATCGATGCTTTTGAGAACGTAAAGCTCCAGAAATTGTCAGCAGACGCTTGCATGTTCTGATTGTCATGAACTGTATCACATCTCAAGCTTTAAGAAGGAATTTCACTCAGATCGGGATTGGTTCAGATCACGACTTCTCCAGGAAACATGTAGGTATTTATCTTATCTTTCTTACAAAACCAAGGTCACTTCATTTCAACGAGCGTACCTCAAAATACGACGTTTCGGACGCTTGATTATCGGCAGTAGGCGCTTGACTTCAATCTTCTGTGTTTTTTCTTTCGCAGCATTTGTACTTTTGTCTTTATTCATGCCTGTCTTCTCTTTCTTCTATTCGAATTGCCGAAGCTTTTGTGTTCTTCTATTGCAGTACTTCAAGCTTGGACTTTGAATATCTTAATACTTCATTCAAAATTACTTCTCCGGCATTCATAATGTTTTGTATTCTGAATAGACGCTTGATTAGCTTCACCGGACGCTTCTTAAATTAGGTAAGGCGCATTATTATCCACTGGGCACATTCACAAGGCTCTTAAACTCGTAGCATTCTTAGCTGTTAGCGTATTATGCTTCTTTGACCCTCTTAATGGACGAATTAGGATTCGATGTCTGAATGAAACTTGTAGATATGGATATTAGATTTAAAGAGACACTGATTTCATCCAATTCGGACACCTACAGCTCAATATATAGCCATCAGACGCTACAAATGTATGATTACAGGAACAATATCACGTCAAAAACTTACGGATGCAATTTGACAAAGATAGAGTTCGATTTCACTCTTGGCCTCTTCATGAGAATTGTCGTTATTTCTAAGCCTTCCAACGATAGAAAAATTGATGCTTTTGAACTCCTAAAGCTCCAGAAATTGTCAGCAGACACTTGCATGTTCTAATCGTCATGAACAGTATCACATTTAGAGCTTGAAGAAGGAATTTCACTCAGATAGAGATTGGTTCAGATCTCGACTTCTCCAGGAAAATGTGTAGTTAATTCTCTTATCTTTCTTAAAAAACCAAGATCATCACTTGATTTCGACGAGCGTCCCTCAAAATACGACGTTTCGGGCGCTTGATTACCGGCAGCAAGCGCTTGACTTCAATCTTCAGTGTTTTTGCTTTTGCATCTTTTGTACTTTTGTCTTTATTCACGCTTGTCTTCTCTTTCTTCAATTAGAATTGCTGATGCTTTTGTCTTCTTATATTACAGTACTTCATGCTTCCAGACTTTATAGAAAAGGGTACCTTATTTTCTGGTCAGGCTTGGACTTTCAATGTCTTAATACTTCATTCAAAATTACTTCTCCTGCCTTCATAATGTTTGTATTCTGAATAGACGCTTGGTTAGATTCACCGGACGCTTCTTAAATTAGCTAAGGCGTTTGTTTATCCACTGGGCACATTCACAAGGCTGTTAAACTCGTAGCATTATTAGCAGTTAGCGTATTATGCTTCTTTGACCCTCTTAATGGACGAATTAGGATTCGATGTCTTCTTGTAACTTGTAGATATGGATATTAGCTTTAAAGAAACATTGGTTTCATCCAATTCGGACACCTACAGCTCAATATATGGTCATCAGACGGTACATAGGTATGACTGTCAGGAACAACACCACGTCACCAACTTACGCATGCAATTTGAAAAAGATAGAGATCGATTTCGCTCTTGACCTCTTGATAAGAGTTGAACATATTTCTCTAAGCCTTCCAATGATCCCAAGATCGATGCTTTTGAACACCTAAAGCTCCAGAAATTGTCAGCAGATGCTTGCTTGTTCTAATTGTCATGAACAATATCACATCTCAAGCTTGAACATGGAATTTCGCTCAAATCGAGATTGGTTCAGATCTCAACTTCTCCAGGAAACATGTAGGTATTTATCTTATCTTTCTAACAAGACCAAGATCACTTCATTTCGATGAGCGTACCT
Source organism: Ammopiptanthus mongolicus (assembly GCA_039655645.1). NCBI lineage: Eukaryota > Viridiplantae > Streptophyta > Magnoliopsida > Fabales > Fabaceae > Ammopiptanthus > Ammopiptanthus mongolicus. Next base: position 44,289,416 of record CM077345.1, read on the forward strand.
CAAAATACGACATTACGGACGCTTGATTATCGGCAGCAGGCGCTTGACTTCTATCTTTAGTGTTTTTGTTTCGCAACATTAGCACTTTTGTCTTTATTCACGATTGTCTTCTCCTTCTTCTCAATTAGAACTCTGAAGCTTTTGGCTTCTTATATTACAGTTCTTCATGCTTCAGGACTTTATAGAATAGGGTACCTTATTTTCTTGTGAATCTTAGACTTTCAATATCGTAATACTTCATTCAACATTACTTCTCCAACCTTCATAATGTTTGTATTCTGAATAAACACTTGATTAGATTCACCGGACGCTTCTTAAATTAGCTAAGGCGCTTGATTATTCACTGGGCACATTCACAAGGCTGTTTAACTCGTAGCATTATTAGCAGTTAGCGTATTATGCTTCTTTGAAAAAGGTAGAGATTGATTTCACTCTTAGGGTCTTCATGAGAATTGTCGTTCTTTATAATGCTTCCAACAATAACATGATCGATGCTTTTGAACACCAAACGCTCCAGAAATTGTCAGCAGAAGCTCGCATCTTCTAATTGTCATGAACAGTATCACATCTCAAGCTTGAAGAAAGAATTTCACTCAGATCAGATCTCGACTTCTCCAAGAAACATGCTGGTATTTATCTTATCTTTCTAACTAAACAAGATCACTTCATTTCGACGAGCGTAACTCAAAATACGACGTTTCGGGCGCTTGATTACCGGCAGCAGGCGCTTGACTTCAATCTTCAGTGTTTTTGCTTTTGCAGCTTTTGTACTTTTGTCTTAATTCACGCTTGTCTTCTCTTTCTTCTATTAGAATTGCTGAAGCTTTTGTCTTATTCTATTACAGTACTTTATGCTTCAGGACTTTATAGATAAGGATACCTTATTTTCTGGTCAAGCTTGGACTTTCAGTATCTTAATACTTCATTCAATATTACTTCTCCAACCTTCATAATGTTTGTATTCTTAATAAATGCTTGATTAGATTCACCGGACGCTCCTTAAATTAGCTAAGGCGCTTGATTATCCACTGGGCACATTCACAAGGTTGTTAAACTCGTAGCATTCTTAGCAGTTAGCATATTATGCATCTTTGACCCTCTTAATGGATGAATTAGGATTCGATGTCTTCATGAAACTTGTAGATATGGATGTTAGATTTAATGAGACCCCGGTTTCATCCAATTCGGACACCAACAGCTCAATATATGGTCATCAGACGCTACATAGCTATGACTGTCAGGAATAACATCACGTCACCAACTTACGGATGCAATTTGACAAAGATAGAGATCGATTTCGCCCTTGACCTCTTCATGAGAGTTGCGGATATTTCTCTAACCTCGCAAGGATCCCAAGATCATTGTTTTTGAACACCTAAAGATCCAGAAATTGTCAGCAGACGCTTGCATGTTCTGATTGTCATGAACAGTATCACATCTCAAGCTTGAAGAAGGAATTACACTCAGATCGGGATTGGTTCAAATCTCGACTTCTCCAGGAAACATGTAGGTATTTATCTTATCTTTCTAACTAAACCAAGATCACTTCATTTCGACGTGCGTACCTCAAAATACGACGTTTCGGACGCTTGATTATTGGCAGCAGGCGCTTGACTTCAATCTTCAGTGCTTTTGCTTTCGCAGCATTTGTACTTTTGTCTTTATTCACGCTTGTCTTCTCTTTCTTCTATTAGAATTGCTGAAGCTTTTTTGCTCTTCTATTGCAGTACTTAATGCTTGAGGACCTTATAGAAAAGGGTACCTTATTTTCTGGTCAAGCTTGGACTTTGAATATTTTAATACTTCATGCAAAATTACTTCTCCAACCTTCATAATGTTTTGTATTCTGAATAAAAGCTTGATTAGCTTCACCGGACGCTTCCAAAAGTAACTAAGGCGCGTGGTTATCCACTTGGCACATTCACAAGGTTGTCAAACTAGTGGTATTCTGACTAGTTCGCGTATTATGCTTCTTTGATCCTCTTAATGGCCGAATTAAGATTCGATGTCTTAATGAAACTTGTAGATATGGATATTAGCTTTAAATAGAAACTGGTTTCATCCAATTCGGACACCTACAACTCAATATATGGCAATCAGATGCTACAAAGGAATGACTGTCAGGAACAATATCTTGTCAAAAACTTACGGATGCAATTTGACAACGATAGAGATCGATTTAACTCTTGGCGTCTTCATGAGAGCTGCCGTTATTTCTAAGCCTTACGACAACACCAAGATAGATGATTTTGAACACCTAAAGCTCTAGAAATTGTCAGCAGACGCTTGCATGTTCTGATTGTCTTGACCAGTATCACGTCACAAGGTTGAAGAAGGAATTTCACTCAGATCGGGATTGGTTCAGATCTCGACTTCTCCAGGAAACATGTAGGTATTTATCTTATCTTTCTAACTAAACAATATCACTTCATTTCGACGAGCGTTCCTCAAAATACGACGTTTCGGACGCTTGATTATCGGCAGCAGGCGCTTGACTTCAATCTTCAGTGTTTTTGCTTTCGCAGCATTAGTACTTTTGTCTTTATTCATGCTTTTCTTCTCTTTCTTCTATTAGATTTGCTGAAGCTTTTATCTTCTACTATCACAATACTTGATATTTCGGAACTATATCGAAAAGGGTACCTCATTTTCTGGTCAAGCTTGGACTTTGAATATCTTAATACTTCATTCGAAATTACTTCTCCAGCCTTCATAATGTTCTGTATTCTGGTTACACGATCGATTAGCTTCACCGTAGGCATCTTAAATGAGCTAAGGCTCTTGGTTATCCACTGGGCACATTCACAAGGTTGTTTGACACGTTGCGTTCTGTCGAGTTAACGTATTATGCTTCTTTGACCCTCTTAATGCACAAATTAGGATTCGATGTCTTCATGAAACGTGTTGATATGGATATTAGATTTAAAGAGACACCGGTTTCATCCAATTCGGACAACTACAACTCAACATATATCCATCAGACGCTAGGAAGGTATGACTGTCAGGAACAATAATACGTCAGAAACTTACGGATGCAATTTGACAAAGATAGAGATCGATTTCACTCTTGGCGTCTTTATGAGAATTGTCGTTATTTCTAAGCCTTCCAACGATAGCAAAATTGATGTGTTTGAACTCCTAAAGCTCCAGGAATTGTCAGCAGACGCTTGCATGTTCTGATTGTCATGAACAGTATCACATTTAGAGCTGGAAGAAGGAATTTCACTCAGATAGAGATTGGTTCAGATCTCGACTTCTCCAGGAAACATGTAGGAATTTATCTTATCTTTCTAAAAAAAAACCAAGATCACTTCATTTCGACGAGCGTACCTCAAAATACGACGTTTCGGACGCTTGATTCCCGGCAGCAGGCGGATTGAGGCGGTTGACTTCAATCTTCAGTGTTTTTGCTTTTGCAGCTTTTGTACTTTTGTCTTTCTTCACGCTTGTCTTCTCTTTCTTCTATTTGAATTGCTGAAGCTTTTGTCTTCTTCTTTTACATTACTTCATGCTTCAGGACTTTGCAGAAAAGGGTACCTTATTTTCTGGTCAAGCTTGGACTTTCAATGTCTTAATACTTCATTCAAAATTACTTCTCCAGCCTTCATAATGTTTGTATTCTGAATAGACGCTTGGTTAGATTCACCGGCCGCTTCTTAAATTAGCTAAGGCCCTTGATTATCCATTGGGCACATTCACAAGGCTGTTTAACTACTAGCATTCTTAGCAGTTAGCGTATTATGCTTCTTTGACCGTCTTAATAGACGAATTAGGAATCGATGTCTTCATGAAACTTGTAGATATGGATATTAGATTTAATGCAACACCGGTTTCATCCAATTCGGATACCTACAGCTCAATATATGGTCATCATACGCTTGCATGTTCTGATTGTCATGAACAGTATCAAATTTAGAGCTTGAAGAAGGAATTTCACTCAGATAGAGATTGGTTCAGATCTCGACTTCTCCAGGAAACATGTAGGAATTTATCCTATCTTTCTAAAAAAACCAAGATCACTTCATTTCGACGAGCGTACCTCAAAATATGACGTTTCGGACGCTTGATTCCCGGCACCAGGCGGATTGAGGCGGTTGACTTCAATCTTCAGTGTTTTTGCTTTTGCAGCTTTTGTACTTTTGTCTTTCTTCACGCTTGTCTTCTCTTTCTTCTATTTGAATTGCTGAAGCTTTTGTCTTCTTCTTTTACATTACTTCATGCTTCAGGACTTTGCAGAAAAGGGTACCTTATTTTCTGGTCAAGCTTGGACTTTCAATATCTTAATGCTTCATTCAAAATTACCTCTCCAGCCTTCATAATGTTTGTATTCTGAATAGACGCTTGGTTAGATTCACCGGACGCTTCTTAAATTAGCTAAGGCGCTTGATTATCCATTGGGCACATTCACAAGGTTGTTTAACTAGTAGCATTCTTAGCTGTTAGCATATTATGCTTCTTTGACCCTCTTAATAGACGAATTAGGATTCGATGTCTTCATGAAACTTGTAGATATGGATATTAGATTTAATGCAACACCAGTTTCATCCAATTCGGATACCTGCAGCTCAATATATGGTCATCAGACGCTACATAGGTAAGACTGTCAGGAACAACATCACGTCACCAACTTACGGATGCAATTTGACAAAGATAGAGATCGATTTCGCTCTTGACCTCTCCTTGAGAGTTACGAATATTTCTCTAACCTTCCAACGATCCCAAGATCAATGCTCTTGAACACCTAAAGCTCCAGAAATTGTCATCAGACGCTTGCATGTTCTGATTGTCATGAACAGTATCACATCACAAGGTTGAACAAGGAATTTCACTCAGATCGGGATTGGTTCAGATCTCGACTTCTCCAGGAAACATGTAGGTATTTATCTTATCTTTCTAAATAAACCAAGAACACTTCATTTCGACGAGCGTACCTCAAAATACGACGTTTCGGACGCTTGATTATCGGCAGCAGGCGCTTGACTTCAATCTTCAGTGTTTTTGCTTTCGCAGCATTAGTACTTTTGTCTTTATTCATGCTTGTCTTCTCTTTCTTCTATTAGAATTGATGAAGCTTTTATCTTCTTCTATTACAGTACTTCATGCTTCTGGACTTTATAGAAAGGGGTACCTTATTTTCTGGTCAAGCATGGATTTTCAATATCTTAATACTTCATTCAAAATTACTTCTCCAGCCTTCATAATGTTTGTATTCTGAATAGACGCTTGATTAGATTCATGGGACGCTTCTTAAATTAGCTGAGGCGCTTGATTATCCACTGGGCACATTGGCAAGGTTGTTTAACTCGTAGCATTCTTAGTAGTTAGCGTATTATGCTTCTTTGATCGTCTTAATGGACGAATTAGGATTCGATGTCTTCATGAAACTTGTAGATATTGATATTAGATTTAATGAGACACCGGTTTCATCTAATTTAGACAAATACAGCTCAATATATGGTCATCAAACGCTACATAGGTATGATTGTCCGGAACCACATCACGTCACCAACTTATGGATATTATTTGACAAAGATAGAGATCGATTTCGCACTTGACCTCTTCATAAGAGTTGCAGATATTTCTCTAAGCCTTCCAACGAAATGAAGATCGATGCTTTTGGACACCTAAACTCCAGAAATTGTCAGCAGACGCTTGCATGTTCTGATTGTCATGTACAGTATCACATCTCAAGCTTAAAGAAGGAATTTCACTCAGATAGAGATTGGTTCAGATTTGACTTCTCCAGGAAACATGTAGGTATTTCTCTTATCTTTCTTAAAAAACCAGGACCACTTCATTTCGACGAGCGTACTTCAAAATATGACGTTTCGGGTGCTTGATTACCGGCAACAGGCGCTTGACTTCATTCAGTGTTTTTGCTTTTGCAGCTTTTTTACTTTTGTCTTTCTTCACGCTTGTCTTCTCTTTCTTCTATTTGAATTGCTGAAGCTTTTGTCTTCTTCTTTTACATTACTTCATGCTTCAGGACTTTGCAGAAAAGGGTACCTTATTTTCTGGTCAAGCTTGGACTTTCAATATCTTAATGCTTCATTCAAAATTACTTCTCCAGCCTTCATAATGTTTGTATTCTGAATAGACGCTTGGTTAGATTCACCGGACGCTTCTTAAATTAGCTAAGGCGCTTGATTATCCATTGGGCACATTCACAAGGCTGTTTAACTAGTAGCATTCTTAGTTGTTAGCGTATTATGCTTCTTTGACCCTCTTAATAGACGAATTAGGATTCAATGTCTTCATGAAACTTGTAGATATGGATATTAGATTTAATGCAACACCGGTTTCATCCAATTCGGATACCTACAGCTCAATATATGGTCATCAGACGCTACATAGGTAAGACTGTCAGGAACAACATCACGTCACCAACTTACGGATGCAATTTGACAAAGATAGAGATCGATTTCGCTCTTGACCTCTCTTGAGAGTTACGGATATTTCTCTAACCTTCCAACGATCCCAAGATCAATGCTCTTGAACACCTAAAGCTCCAGAAATTGTCATCAGACGCTTGCATGTTCTGATTGTCATGAACAGTATCACATCACAAGGTTGAAGAAGGAATTTCACTCAAATCGGGATTGGTTCAGATCTCGACTTCTCCAGGAAACATGTAGGTATTTATCTTATCTTTCTAAATAAACCAAGATCACTTCATTTCGACAAGCGTACCTCAAAATACGACGTTTCGGACGCTTGATTATCGGCAGCAGGCGCATGACTTCAATCTTCAGTGTTTTTGCTTTCGCAGCATTAGTACTTTTGTCTTTATTCATGCTTGTCTTCTCTTTCTTCTATTAGAATTGATGAAGCTTTTATCTTCTTCTATTACAGTACTTCATGCTTCTGGACTTTATAGAAAGGGGTACCTTATTTTCTGGTCAAGCATGGATTTTCAATATCTTAATACTTCATTCAAAATTACTTCTCCAGCCTTCATAATGTTTGTATTCTGAATAGACGCTTGATTAGATTCATGGGACGCTTCTTAAATTAGCTGAGGCGCTTGATTATCCACTGGGCACATTGGCAAGGTTGTTTAACTCGTAGCATTCTTAGTAGTTAGCGTATTATGCTTCTTTGATCGTCTTAATGGACGAATTAGGATTCGATGTCTTCATGAAACTTGTAGATATTGATATTAGATTAAATGAGACACCGGTTTCATCTAATTTAGACACATACAGCTCAATATATGGTCATCAAACGCTACATAGGTATGATTGTCCGGAACCACATCACGTCACCAACTTATGGATATTATTTGACAAAGATAGAGATCGATTTCGCACTTGACCTCTTCATAAGAGTTGCAGATATTTCTCTAAGCCTTCCAACGAAACGAAGATCGATGCTTTTGGACACCTAAACTCCAGAAATTGTCAGCAGACGCTTGCATGTTGTGATTGTCATGTACAGTATCACATCTCAAGCTTAAAGAAGGAATTTCACTCAGATAGAGATTGGTTCAGATTCGACTTCTCCAGGAAACATGTAGGTATTTCTCTTATCTTTCTTAAAAAACCAGGACCACTTCTTTTCGACGAGCGTACCTCAAAATACGACGTTTCGGGTGCTTGATTACCGGCAGCAGGTGCTTGACTTAATTCAGTGTTTTTGCTTTTGCAGCTTTTGTACTTATGTCTTTATTCATGCTTGTCTTCTCTTTCTTGTATCAGAATTGCTGAAGCTTTTGTTTTCTTCTATTACAGTACTTCATGCTTTAGGACTTTATAGAAATGGGTACCTTATTTTCTGATCAAGCTTGGACATTCAATATCTTAATACTTCATTCAAAATTACTTCTCCAGCTTTCATAATGTTTGTATTCCGAATAGACCCTTGATTAGCTTCACCGGATGCTTTTTAAATTAGCCAAGGCGCTTGGTTATCCATTGGGCACATTCACAAGGCTGTTTAACACGTAGCATTCTTAGCAGTTAGCGTGTTATGCGTCTTTGACCCTCTTAATGTACGAATTAGAATTCGATGTCTTCATGAAACTTGTATATATGGATAGTAGATTTAATGAGACATCGATTTCATCGGATTCGGACACCTACAGCTCAATATATGGTCATCAGACGCTATATAGGTATGACTGTCTAGAACAACATCACGTCACCAACTTAGAGATAGAGATCGATTTCGCTCTTGAACTCTTCATGAGAGTTGCGGATATTTCTCTAACCTTCCAACGATCCCAAGATCAATGCTTTTGAACTCCTAAAGCTCCAGAAATTGTCAGCAGACGATTGCATGTTCTGATTGTCATGAACAATATCACATCTCAAGCTTGAAGAAGGAATTTCACTCCGATCGGGATTGGTTCGGATCTCGACTTCTCGAGAAAACATGTAGGTATTTATCTAATGTTTCTAACAAAACCAAGATCACTTCATTTCGACGAGCGTACCTCAAAATACGACGTTTCGGGCGCTTGATTATCGATAGCAGGCGCATGACTTCAATCTTCAGTGTTTTTGCTTTCGCAGCATTAGTGCCTTTGTCTTGATTCACACTTGTCTTCTCTTTCTTCTATTAGAATTTCTGAAGCTTTTGTCTTCTTCTTCTATTACAGTTCTTCATGCTTCAGGACTTTATAGAAAAAGGTACCTTATTTTCTGGTTAAGCTTGGACTTTCAATATCTTAATACTTCATTCGAACTTACTTCTCCAGCCATCATAATGTTCTGTATTCTGAGTAAACGATTGATTAGCTTCACCGCAGGAGTCTTAAATGAGCTAAGGCGCTTGGTTATCCACTGGGCACATTCATAAGGTTGTTTAACTTGTTGCGTTCTGTCAAGTTAGCATATTATGCTTCTTTGACCCTCTTAATGAACGAATTATGATTTGATGTCTGCATGAAACGTGTAGATATCGATATTAGCTTTAATAAGACACTGGTTTCATCTAATTCGGGCACCTGAAGATCAATATATGGTCATCATACGCTACAAAGGTATTATTGTCAGTAACGACATCACGTCACCAACTTACGGATGCAATTTGACGAAGATAGAGATCGATTTCGCAGTTGACCTCTTCATGAGAGTTGCAAATATTTCTTTAAGCCTTCCATGATCGATGCTTTTGAACACCTAAAGCTCCTGAATTTGTCAGCAGACGCTAGCATATTTTGATTGTCACGAACAGTATCACAGCTAAAGCTTGAAGAAGGAATTTCACTCAGATAGAGATTGGACCAGATCTCGACCTTTGCAGGAAACATGTAGGTATTTCTCTAATCTTTCTTAAAAAACAAAGATCACTTCATTTCGACGAGCGTACCTCAAAATACGACGTTCCGAGCGCTTGATTGTAGCCAACAGGAGCTTGACTTCAATCTTCATGTTTTTGTTTTTGCAGCAATTGTAATTTTGTCTTTATTCACGCTTGTCTTCTCTTTCTTCTATTAGTATTGCTGAAGATTTTGGGTTCCTCTATTACAGTACTTCATGCTTCAGAACTTTATAGAAAAGGGTACCTTATTTTCTGGTCAAGCTTGGACATTGAATATCTTAATACTTCATGCAAAATTACTTCTCTAACCTTCATAATGTTTTGTATTCTGAATAGACGCTTGATTAGCTTCACCTGATGCTTCTTAAATTAGCTAAGGCGCGTGGTTATCCAATGGGAACATTCACAAGGCTGTCAAACTAGTGGCATTCTGACCAGTTCGCGTATTATGCTTCTTTGATCCTCTTAATGGCCGAAATAGGATTCGATGTCATAATGAAACTTGTAGATATGGATATTAGCTTTAAAGAGACATCAATTTCATCCAAATCGGACACCTACAGCTCAATATATGGCCATTAGATGCAACAAAGGTATGACTGTCTTGAATAATATCACGTCAAAAACTTACGGATGCAATTTGACAAAGATAGATATCGATTTCACTCTTAGCGTCTTCATGAGAGTTGCAATTATTTCTAAGCCTTCCAACGATACCAAGATTGATGCATTTGAACACCTAAAGCTCCAGAAATTGTCAGCAGACACATGTTCTGATTGTCATGAACAGTATCACATCTAAAGCTTGAAGATGGAATTTAACTCAGATAGAGAATGGTTCAGATCTCAACTTCTCCAGGAAACACGTATGTATTTGTCTTACCTTTCCTACAAAACCAAGAACACTTCATTTTGACAAGTGTACCTCAAAATACGACGTTTCGAGCGCTCGATTATCGGCTGCAGGCGCTTGACTTCAATCCTCTGTGTTTTTGCTTTTGCAGCTTTTGTACTTTTGTCTTTATTTACGCTTGTCTTCTCTTTCTTCTCTTATAATTTATGAAGCTTTTGTCTTCTTCTATTACTGTACTTCATGCTTTAGGACTTTATAGAAAAGGGTACCTTCTTTTCTGGACAAACCTGGACTTTCAATGTCTTAATACGTCATTCAAAATTACTTCTCCTGCCATCATAATGTTTGTATTCTGAATAGACGCTTAATTAGATTCACCGGACGCTTCTTAAATTAGCTAAGGCGCTTGATTATCCACTGGGCACATTCACAAGGCTGTTTAACTCGTAGCATTCTTAGCAGTTAGCGTATTACGCTTCTTTGACCCTCTTAATGGACGAATTAGGATTCGATGTCTTCACGAAACTTGTAGATATGGATATTAGATTTAATAAGACACCGGTTTCATCCAATTCGGACACCTACAGCTCAATATATGGTCATCAGACGCTACATAGGTATGACTGTCAGGAACAACATCACGTCACCAATTTATGGATGCAATTTGACAAAGATAGAGATAGATTTCACTCTTGAACTCTTCATGAGAGTTGCGGATATTTCTCTAAGCCTTCCAAAGATACCAAGATAGATGCTTTTGAAAACCTAAAGCTCTAGAAATTGTCAACAGACGCTTGTATGTTCTGATTGTCATGAACAGTATCACATCTAGAGCTTGACGAAGCAATTTCACTCAGATAAAGATTGTTTCAGATCTCGACTTCTCCAGGAAACATGTAGATATTTCTCTTATCTAACTTAAAATAAAAAGATCACTTCATTTCGATGAACGTACCTCAAAATACGACGTTTCGGGCGCTTGATTATCAGCAGCAGGCGCTTGACTTCAATCTTCAGTGTTTTAGCTTTTGCAGCTTTTGTCTTTATTAACACTTGTCTTCTCTTTCTTCTATTAGAATTGCTGAAGCTTTTGTCTTCTTCTATTACAGTACTTCATGCTTCAGGACTTTATAGAAAAGGGTACCTTATTTTCTGGTCAAGCTTGGACTTTCAATATCTTAATACTTCATTCGAACTTACTTCCCCAGCCATCGTAATGTTCCATATTCTGAGTAGACGATTGATTAGCTTCACCGTAGGAGTCTTAAATGAGCTAAGCCGATTGGTCCTCCGCTGGGCACATTCACAACGTTGTTTAACTTGTTGCGTTCTGTCGAGTTAGCAGATTATGCTTCTTTGACCCTCTTAATGCACGAATTAGGATTTGATGTCTTCATGAAACGTGTCGATATGGATATTAGATTTAATGAGACACTAGTTTCATCCAATTCGGACACCTGAAGATCAATATATGGTCATCAGATGCTACAAAGGTATTACTGTCAGTAACAACATCATGTCACCAACTTACGGATGGAATTTGACAAAGATAGAGATCGATTTCGCACTTGACCTCATCATGAGAGTTGCGGATATTTCTCTAAGCCTTCCATCGATACCAAGATCGATGCTTTTGAACACCGAAAGCTCCTGAATTTGTCAGCAGACGCAAGCATGTTTTGATTGTCACGAACAGTATCACAGCTAGAGCTTGAAGAAGGAATTTCACTCAGATAGAGATTGGACCAGATCTTGACCTCTGCAGGAAACATGTAGGTATTTCTCTTATCTTTCTTCAAAAACAAAGATCACATCATTTCGACGAGCGTACCACAAAATACGACGTTCCGGGCGCTTGATTGTCGGCAAGAGGAGCTTGACTTCAATCTTCAGTGTTTCTGCTTTTGCAACATTTATACTTTTGTCTTTATTCACGCTTGTCTTCTCTTTCTTCTATTAGAATTGCAGAAGCTTTTGTCTTCTACTATTACAGTACTTCATGCTTCAGGACTTTATAGAAACGGATACCTTATTTTCTAGTCAAGCTTGGACATTCAATATCTTAATACTTCATTCAAAATTACTTCTCCAGCCTTCATAATGTATTTATTTTGAGTAGACCCATGATTAACTTCACCGGACGCTTCTTAAATTAGCTAAGCCGCTTGGTTATCCACTGGTTACATTCACAAGGCTGTTTAACTCGTAGCATTCTTAGCAGTTAGCGTATTTTGCTTCCTTGACCCTCTTAATGGATAAATAAGGATTCGATGTCTTAATGAAACTTGTATATATGGATATTAGATTTAATGAGACACCGGTTTCATCCAATTCGGACACCTACAGCTCAATATATGGTCATCATATGCTACAAAGGTATTACAGTCAGTAACAACATCCCGTCACCAACTTACGGATGCAATTTGACAAAGACAGAGATCGATTTCGCTCTTGACCTCTTCATGAGAGTTGCGGATATTTCTCTAAGCCTTCCAACGATACCAAGATCGATGCTTTTGAACACCTAAAGCTCCAGAAATTGTCAGCAGACGCTTGCATGTTCAGATTGTCACGAACAGTATCACATCTCAAGCTTGAAGAAGGAATTTCACTCAGATTGGGATTGGTTCAGATCTCCACTTCCACAAGAAACGTGTTCGTATTTGTCTTATCTTTCTAAAAAAACCAAGATTAGTTCATTTCGATGAGCGTACCTCAAAATACGACGATTCGGACGCTTGATTATCGGTAGCAGGCGCTTGACTTCAATCTTCTGTGTTTTTGCTTTCGCAGCATTTGTACTTTTGTCTTTATTCATGATTGTCTTCTCTTTCTTCTAGTAGAATTGATGAAGCTTTTGTCTTCTTCTATTACTGTACTTCATGCTTCAGGACTATATAGAAAAGGGTACCTTCTTTTCTGGTCAAGCTTGGCCTTTAAATGTCTTAATACTTCATTCAAAATTACTTCTCCAGCCATCATAATATTTGTATTCTAAATAGACGCTCAATTAGATTCACCGGACGCTTCTTAAATTGTCTAAGGCGCTTGATTATCCACTGGGCACATTCACAAGGCAGTTTAACTCGTAGCATTCTTAGCAGTTAGCGTATTATGCTTCTTTTACCCTCTTAATGGACGAATTAGGATTCGATGTCTCCACGAAACTTGTAGATATGGATATTAGATTTAATGAGACACCGGTTTCATCCAATTTGGACACCTACAGCTCAATATATGGTCATTAGACGCTGCGTAGGAATGACTATCAGGAACAACATCACGTCACCAACTTACGGATGTAATTTGACAAAGATAGAGATCGATTTCGCTCTTGACCTCTTCATGAGGGTTTCGGATATTTCTATAAGCCTTCCAACAATACCAAGATCGATGTTTTTGAACACCTAAAGCTCCAGAAATTGTCAGCAGACGCTTGCATGCTTTGATTGTCTTGAACAATATCACATTCAAGCTTGAAGAAGGAATTTCACTCTAATCGTGATTGGTTCAGATCTCGACTTCTCCAAGAAACATGTAGGTATTTATCATATCTTTCGAAAAAACCAAGATCACTTCATTTCGACGACCGTACCTCAAAATACGACGTTTCGGACGCTTGATTATCGGCAGCAGGCGCTTGACTTCAATCTTCAGTGTTTTTGCTTTCGCAGCATTTGTACTTTTGTCTTTATTCACGCTTGTCTTCTCTTTCTTCTATTAGAATTGCTGAAGCTTGTGTCTTCTTCTATTACAGTACTTCATGCTTCAGCACTTTATAGAAACGGATACCTTATTTTCTGGTCAAGCTTGGACATTCAATATCTTAATACTTCATTCAAAATTACTTCTCCAGCTTTCATAATGTTTGTATTATGAATAGACCAATGTTTGTATTCTGAATAGACGCTTAATTAGATTCACCGGACGCTTCTTAAATTGTCTAAGGCACTTGATTATCCACTGAGCACATTCACAAGGCTGTTTAACTCGTAGTATTCTTAGCAGTTAGCGTATTATGCTTCATTGACCCTCTTAGTGGACGAATTAGGATTCGATGTCTGCATGAAACTTGTAGATATGGATATTAGATTTAATGAGACACTGGTTTCATCCAATTCGGACACCTACAGCTCAATATATGGTCATCAGACGCTACATAGGAATGACTGTCAGGAACAACAACACGTCACCAACTTACGGATGCAATTTGACAAAGATAGAGATCGATTTCGCTCTTGAGCTCTTCATGAGGGTTGCGGATATTTCTATAAGCCTTCCAACAATACCAAGATCGATGTTTTTGAACACCTAGAGCCCCAGAAATTGTCAGTTGACGATTGCATGTTCTGATTGTCATGAACAGTATCACATCTCAAGCTTGAAGAAGGAATTTCACTCGGATCGGGATTGGTTCAGATCTCGACTTCTCTAGGAAACATGTAGGTATTTATCTTATCTTTCTAACAAAACCAAGATCACTTCATTTCGACGACCGTAGCTCGAAATACGACGTTTCGGACGCTTGATTATCGGCAGCAGGCGCTTGACTTCAATCTTCAGTGTTTTTGCTTTCGCAGCATTTGTACTTTTGTCTTTATTCACGCTTATCTTCTCTTTCTTCTATTAGAATTGCTGAATCTTTTGTGATCTTCTATTACAGTACTTCATGCTTCAAGACTTTATAGAGAAGAGTACCTTATTTTCTGGTCAAGCTTGGACTTTGAATATCTTAATACTTTATTCAAAATTAGTTCTGCAGCCTTCATAATGTTTTGTATTCTAAATAGACGCTTGATTAGCTTCACTGGACGCTTCTTTAATTAGCTATGGCGCGTGGTTATCCGCTGGGCACATTCTGACCTGTTCGCGAATTATGCTTCTTTGATCCTCTTGGTAGCCGAATTACGAGTCGATCTCTGAATGAAACTTGTAGATATGGATATTAGCTTTAAAGAGACAATGGTTTCATCCGATTCGGAAACCTGCAGCTCAATATATGGTCATCAGACACTGCAAAGGTATGACTATCAGGAATAATGTCACGTCACCAACTTTCGGATGCAATTTGACAAAGATAGAGATCGATTTCGCACTTGACCTCTACATGAGAGCCAAGATATTTCTCAAAGCCTTCCAACATTACCAAGATCGATGCTTTTGATCACCTAAAGCTCCAGAAATTGTCAGCAGACGCTTGCATGTTCTGAGTTTCACGAACAGTATCACAGCGAGAGCTTGAAGAAGGAATTTCACTTAGATAGAGATTGGCTCAGATCTCGACCTCTGCAGGAAACGTGTATGTATTTCTATTATCTTTCTTAAAAAACAAAGATCACTTCATTTCGACGAGCATACCTCAAAATACGACATGTCGGAAGCTTGATTAGCGGAAGCAGGCGCTTGACTTCAATCTTCAGTGTTTTTGATTTTGCAGCTTTTGTACTTTTGTCTTTATTCACGCGTGTCTTCTCTTTCTTCTATTAGAATTGCTGAAGCTTTTGTCTTCTTCTATTACAGTACTTCATGCTTCAGGACTTTATAGAAAAGGGTACCTTATTTTCTGGTCAAGCTTGGACTTTCAATATCTTAATACTTCATTCGAAATTACTTCTCCAGCCATCATAATGTTCTGTATTCTGAGAAGACGATTGATTAGCTTCACCGTAGCAGTCTTAAATGAGCTAAGGCGCTTGGTTATTCACTAGGCACATTCACAAGGTTGTTTAACTTGTTGCGTTCTGTCGAGTTAGCATATTATGCTTCTATGACCCTCTTAATGCATGAATTAGGATTTGATGTCTTCATGAAACATGTAGATATGGATATTAGCTTTAATGAGACAATGGTTTCATCCAATTCGGACACCTATAGATCAATATATCATCATCAGACGCTACACAGGTATTACTGCCCGTAACAACATCATGTCACCAACTTACGGATGCAATTTGACAAAGATAGAGAACGATTTCGCACTTGACCTCTTCATGAGAGTTGCGGATATTTATCTAAACCTTCCATCGATACCAAGATCGGTGCTTTTGAACACCTAAATCTCCTGAAGTTTTTGGCAGACGCTTGCATGTTCTGATCGTCACGAACAGTATCACAGCTCGAGTTGAAGTAGTAATTTCATTTAGATAGAGATTGGATCAGATCTCGATCTCAGCAAGAAACATGTAGGTATTTCTCTTATCTTTCTAAAAAATGAAAGATCACTTCATTTCGACGAGATTACATCAAAATCCGACGTTCTGGGCGCTTGATTGTCGGCAATTGGAGCTTGACTTCAATCTTCAGTGTTTTTGCTTTTGCAGCATTTGTACTTTTGTCTTTATTCACACTTGTCTCCTCTTTCTTCTATTAGTATTGCTGAAGCTTTTGTGTTCCTCTATTACAGTACTTCATGCTTCAGATATTTATAGAAAAGGGTACCTTATTTTCTGGTCAAGTTTGGACTTTGAATATCTTAATACTTCATTCAAAATTACTTCTCCAGCCTTCATAATGTTTTGTACTCTGAATAGACACTTGATTAGCTTCACTAGACACTTCTTAGAATAGCTAAGGAGCGTGGTTATCCACTGGGCACATTCACAAGGCTGTCAAACTAGTAGCATTTTGAGCAGTTTGCGTATTATGCTACTTTGATCCTCTTAATGGCCGAAATAGGATTCGATGTCCTAATGAAACTTATAGATATGGATATTAGCTTTAAAGAGACATCGATTTCATCCAAATCGGACACCTGCAGCTCAATATATGGCCATCACACGCAACAAAGGTATGACTGTCTGGAACAATATCACGTCAAAAACTTACGGATGCAATTTGACAAAGATAGAGATCGATTTCACTCTTCGCGTCTTCATGAGAGTTTTAGTTATTTCTAAGCCTTCCAACGATACCAAGATTGACGCTTTTGAACACCTAAAGCTCCAGAAATTGTCAGCAGACACATGTTCTGATTGTCATGAACAGTATCACATCTAAAGCTTGAAGATGGAATTTCACTCAGATAGAGATCGGTTCAGATCTCAACTTCTCCAGGAAACACGTAGGTATTTGTCTTACCTTTCCTAAAAAACCAAGAACACTTCATTTCGACAAGTGTACTTCAAAATACGACGTTTCCGACGCTTGATTATCGGCAGCAGGCGCTTGACTTCAATCTTCAGTGTTTTTGCTTTCGCACATTTGTACTTTTGTCTTTATTCACGCTTGTCTTCTCTTTCTTCTATTAGAATTGCTGAAGCTTTTGTGTTCCTCTATTACAGTACTTCATGCTTCAGAACTTTATAGAAAAGGGTACCTTATTTTCTGGTTAAGCTTGGACTTTGAATATTTTAATACTTCATTCAAAATTACTTCTCCAGCCATCATAATGTTTGTATTCTGAATTGACGCTTAATTTGATTTACCGGACGCTTCATAAATTGTCTAAGGCGCTTGATTATCCACTGAGCACATTCACAAGGCTGTTTAACTCGTAGCATTCTTAGCAGTTAGCGTATTATGCTTCATTGACCCTCTTAATGGACGAATTAGGATTCGATGTCTTCGTGAAACTTGTAGATATGGATATTAGAATTAATGAGACACTGGTTTCATCCAATTCGGACACCTACAGCTCAAGATATGGTCATCAGACGCTACATAGGAATGACTATCAGGAACAACATCACGTTACCAACTTACGGATGCAATTTGACAAAGATAGAGATCGATTTCGCTCTTGTCCTCTTCATGAGGGTTGCGGATATTTCTATAAGCCTTCCAACAATACCAAGATCGATGTTTTTGAACACCTAGAGCCCCAGAAATTGTCAGTAGACGATTGCATGTTCTGATTGTCATGAACAGTATCACATCTCAAGCTTGAAAAAGGAATTTCACTCGGATCGGGATTGGTTCAGATCTCGACTTCTCTAGGAAACATGTAGGTATTTATCTTATCTTTCTAACAAAACCAAGATCACTTCATTTCGACGACCGTTGCTCGAAATACGACATTTCGGACGCTTGATTATCGGCAGCAAGCGCTTGACTTCAATCTTCAGTGTTTTTGCTTTCGCAGCATTTGTACTTTTGTCTTTATTCACGCTTATCTTCTCTTTCTTCTATTAGAATTGCTGAATCATTTGTGATCTTCTATTACAGTACTTCATGCTTCAAGACTTTATAGAGAAGGGTACCTTATTTTCTGGTCAAGCTTGGACTTTGAATATCTTAATACTTCATTCAAAATAACTTCTGCTGCCTTCATAATGTTTTGTATTCTGAATAGACGCTTGATTAGCTTCACTGGACGCTTCTTTAATTAGCTATGGCGCGTGGTTATCCGCTGGGCACATTCTGACCAGTTCGCGAATTATGCTTCGTTGATCCTCGTAGTAGCCGAATTAGGAGTCGATCTCTGAATGAAACTTGTAGATATGGATATTAGCTTTAAAGAGACAATGGTTTCATCCGATTCGGAAACCTGCAGCTCAATATATGGTCATCAGACGCTACAAAGGTATGACTATCAGGAATAATGTCACGTCACGAACTTTCGGATGCAATTTGACAAAGATAGAGATCGATTTCGCACTTGACCTCTACATGAGAGCCAATATATTTCTCAAAGCCTTCCAAAAATACCAAGATCGATGCTTTTGATCACCTAAAGCTCCAGAAATTGTCAGCAGACGCTTGCATGTTCTGAGTTTCACGAACAGTATCACAGCGAGAGCTTGAAGAAGGAATTTCACTTAGATAGAGATTGGCTCAGATCTCGACCTCTGCAGGAAACGTGTAGGTATTTCTATTATCTTTCTTAAAAAACAAAGATCACTTCATTTCGACGAGCATACCTCAAAATACGACGTGTCGGGCGCTTGATTATCGGAAGCAGGCGCTTGGCTTCAATATTCGGTGTTTTTGATTTTGCAGCTTTTGTACTTTTGTCTTTATTCATGCGTGTCTTCTCTTTCTTCTATTCGAATTGCTGAAGCTTTTGTCTTCTTCTATTACAGTACTTCATGCATCAGGACTTTATAGAAAAGGGTACCTTATTTTCTGGTCAAGCTTGGACTTTTGAATATCTTAATACTTCATTCGAAATTACTTCTCCAGCCATCATAATGTTCTGTATTCTGAGTAGACGATTGATTAGCTTCACCGTAGGAGTCTTAAATGAGCTAAGGCGCTTGGTTATCCATTAGGCACATTCACAAGGTTGTTTAACTTGTTGCGTTCTGTCGAGTTAGCGTATTATGCTTCTATGACCCTCTTAATGCATGAATTAGGATTTGATGTCTTCATGAAACATGTAGATATGGATATTAGCTTTAATGAGACAATGGTTTCATCCAATTCGGACACCTATAGATCAATATATGGTCATCAGACGCTACACAGGTATTACTGTCCGTAACAACATCACGTCACTAACTTACGGATGCAATTTGACAAAGATAGAGATCGATTTCGCACTTGACCTCTTCATGAGAGTTGCGGATATTTCTCTAAGCCTTCCATCGATACCAAGATCGGTGCTTTTGAACACCTAAATCTCCTGAAATTGTCAGCAGACGCTTGCATGTTCTGATCGTCACGAACAGTATCACAGCTCGAGTTGAAGAAGGAATTTCATTTAGATAGAGATTGGATCATATCTCGACCTCAGCAGGAAACATGTAGGTATTTCTCTTATCTTTCTAAAAAATGAAAGATCACTTCATTTCGACGAGATTACATCAAAATCCGACGTTCTGGGCGCTTGATTGTCGGCAACTGGAGCTTGACTTCGATCTTCAGTGTTTTTGCTTTTGCAGCATTTGGACTTTTGTCTTTATTCACGCTTGTCTTCTCTTTCTTATATTATTATTGCTGAAGCTTTTGTGTTCCTTTATTACAGTACTTCATGCTTCAGATATTTATAGAAAAGGGTACCTTATTTTCTGGTCAAGTTTGGACTTTGAATATCTTAATACTTCATTCAAAATTACTTCTCCAGCCTTCATAATGTTTTGTACTCTGAATAGATGCTTGATTAGCTTCACTAGACGCTTCTTAGAATAGCTAAGGAGCGTGGTTATCCACTGGGCACATTCACAAGGCTGTCAAACTAGTAGCATTTTGAGCAGTTTGCGTATTATGCTACTTTGATCCTCTTAATGGCCGAAATAGGATTCGATGTCTTAATGAAACTTGTAGATATGGATATTAGCATTAAAGAGACATCGATTTCATCCAAATCGGACACCTACAGCTCAATATATGGCCATCAGACGCAACAAAGGTATGACTGTCTGGAACAATATCACGTCAAAAACTTACGGATGCAATTTGACAAAGATAGAGATCGATTTCACTCTTAGCGTCTTCATGAGAGTTTTAGTTATTTCTAAGCCTTCCAACGATACCAAGATTGACGCTTTGGAACACCTAAAGCTCCAGAAATTGTCAGCAGACACATGTTCTGATTGTCATGAACAGTATTACATCTAAAGCTTGAAGATGGAATTTCACTCAGATAGAGATCGGTTCAGATCTCAACTTCTCCTAGAAACATGTAGGTATTTGTCTTACCTTTCCTAAAAAACCAAGAACACTTCATTTCGACAAGTGTACCTCAAAATACGACAGCAGGCACTTGATTATTGGCAGCAGGCGTTTGACTTCAATCTTCAGTGTTTTTGCTTTCGCAGCATTTGTACTTTTGTCTTTATTCACGCTTGTCTTCTCTTTCTTCTATTAGAATTGCTGAAGCTTTTGTGTTCCTCTATTACAGTACTTCATGCTTCAGAACTTTATAGAAAAGGGTACCTTATTTTTTGGTTAAGCTTGGACTTTGAATATTTTAACACTTCATTCAAAATTACTTCTCCAGCCATCATAATGTTTGTATTCTGAATAGACGCTTAATTTGATTTACCGGACGCTTCATAAATTGTCTAAGGCGCTTGATTATCCACTGAGCACATTCACAAGGCTGTTTAACTCGTAGCATTCTTAGCAGTTAGCGTATTATGCTTCATTGACCCTCTTAATGGACGAATTAGGATTCGATGTCTTCGTGAAACTTGTAGATATGGATATTAGATTTAATGAGACACTGGTTTCATCCAATTCGGACACCTATAGCTCAATATATGGTCATCAGTCTCTACATAGGAATGACTGTCAGGAACAACATCACGTCACCAACTTACGGATGCAATTTGACAAAGATAGAGATCGATTTCGCTCTTGATCTCTTCATGAGGGTTGCAGATATTTCTATAAGCCTTCCAACAATACCAAGATCGGTGTTTTTGAACACCTAAAGCCCCAGAAATTGTCAGCAGACGATTGCATGTTCTGATTGTCGTGAACAGTATCACATCTCAAGCATGAAGAAGGAATTTCACTCGGATCGGGATTGGTTCAGATCTCGACTTCTCCAGGAAACATGTAGGTGTAACACTCTGTTTTTTTTTTACACTATGCTTATATGTGTTAATATTTGCTTGTATATGTTGTATATATGTTGTTTATGATTGTTCTTGATGTCGAAGTTCATAGTTGGGGTAGTTTAGCCTTAAGGAATGGTCAATGCATTCAAGTCCAAGAAACCTGTTTTACGATTTTGGTTCATATCTTGAGTTCTAGACATCCGATTGAGGTGATCTTGG